>CP126891.1:264733819-265113819 GCA_030440675.1 Furcifer pardalis
CTCTTCATGGGTTTTTTTTTTTTGGAATATATATATATACACACACACACCAGTAGTGGTAAAAGAGGAAATAGGTCATGGATTTATAGAAGCGGTCACAATTACGGAAGGCATCTACATTGTGAGGCTGTGAAGCAAAAGGTAAGATTTCTCAGCTCTGAGAATTCCTGTAGATGAACAGGAATTAAGGATTTCCTTACAAAGCATTTTACACTCTTGCTGACAAATCTATGGTGTTCAGGGATGGGAAGAGAATACAGAGGTAAAGGTAAAGGTTTCCTTTGTTCGAAAGCTAGTTGTATCCAACTCTAGGGTTCAGTGCTCATCTCTGTTTCAAAACCAAAGAGCAACTTCTTCCTATTAAATTGCTAGCTTTCTGCTACTGTTGTTTTAATCAGGGCAAGAACTCTTAACATGCATTCTCATCTCTTCAGGCTTTTACCCCCTTTATTTTTACACACTTTAAAATTATGGGCATATATGAAATGCAGGTAAAAGTCAAAGGCAAACTAAATGTTAAAATGATTAGACTCTTTTAAAAAAAAACCCCAAAAGTGAGGTACAGTATTTTGATAGTAATATCTCAGCGTTTTACTAGATCTTCTTTTCTACACATGAAAGGACATAAATTACTTGAACATGAATGATTTTCTCCATCTCTCAAACATTTTTTTACCCTGTATCAAAATAGCCCTACTATTCTTTGATCTTCCTACTTTGTTTAAACCAGGAGTTCTCAATCTTTTAAAACTGGGGGCCAGGTCACACTCCCTCAGACAGGTTTGGGGGCCAGAAGACCATTTTGCCCTTCCTCTACCATATGGCACTTCTGGGTGTGATGGAGGCATTGGGGGGCACATGAAATGGTGCCACGGGTCACATCCAGTCCACAGGCAGCAGATTAAGAACCCCTGTTTTAAAGGCTATTGAGTCACTTCCAGATGGTCCAGTCAGAATCTTGTCCTGGTGGGAGACATTCTTCACATTCATCCACTTGGCAAGGAGTATTGCTTTTGCTCTGCATAGGTTTAACTTTAGCCTCTTCTGGTTGAATATTTAGATAATGACAGTTGTGCAGAAAACCTTTCCTTGATTTTAGCCATCATCTAAGGGGTAGATCTGGCCACAGTGTCTTAGTGGTTATGATGCTGAGCTAGAAGACTTGAAGGTTGGCAGGCCAGCAGTTTGAGACCTGAGTGCTGCATGATTGAGTGTGCTCCTGTCATCTGTTCCAACTCCTGCCAACTTAGCAGTTCGAAAGCAAGAAATTGCAGGTAGATAAATAGGTACCTAATGGATGAGTCTCTAGGAACTACCAGGCTTTGGCGCTGTATTACCTTGTTTTGTTGGCTATTTGTTAGCACCTCTTAATGGACCTCCAGAGGTAGCCAGTAATAATACTGAACCCTTTCAGTAGCAAAATGTGATGAGGAGAGCTTTCGTTCCCTTTTGCTTCCTTTCCAGAGAATTTATTTATCTGCATAGATCACAGGGAGGACTACTAACTAAGGGGAAAATTAAGTCCTTTCCTCAGAGATTCTCTGCTGATTAAGTTTAAAAGCTTTCTTTCTCAGCTTCTGCCATTATTTCTCCTTGTTCACCATGCCACGACACTATGGATAAATAGTTTCACTTGTCTTTTAATGAATCAGGAGCTCTAATAGAGGAAAGGGGGAATTTAACTGTTGACTTCCTTTTCTTTATTTCCAAACAGCACTATTGAGCAGGAAACAAAGGAGAGATGGAAAGTGCAGAGATAGCTACTAATTAATACTGCAGTGGAGTGTAATGTCTTGCCAGTTCATACTAGACAGACTGGCATGGATTTTGCATTTACCATCCTCTCTCCACCCATATATCACCATAAATCAAGTCTGTACAAAAATAAGAAGACAGCAAAAACATAAGGGGAAGTGATAGTCCAGTGTTGTTCGGGTTTTTCATAAAAACAGGTAATAAAGGATGGAACTGCATGACTCAGAAATTGCTGATTTGGAAGCCATGGAAGATTCTGCATTGACATCTGGGGACACAATTATTGAGGGAATGTTCATTTTGCCTTATTGGAGGGTTAAATATAATCTGGCCAGGTTATCCTGCTATGGTAATAGAATAGACCATATAGCCAGTGACTCAATACCGAGTGTCAGGCAGCAGTTAACTAACCTGACAACCCTGAGGACTAATGGCCTGGGTGGCAAAGTCCACAGGGAAGGCTGATGGTCTCCAGGTGAATTAAATTCCCCTTGAATCCATCTTGATGGAGGCCATCAGCTTCATCAATACTGGCCTGGGGCTGAGGAGGACTTTACATGCCAAAAGAGCTCAGGACCAGACAGTGGATCATGGAACTGAATCAGTGGTATGGGTGTCATGCTGCAATGTGTGTTTTCATGCCAGAGATTACTCTGGGTTGAAAGGACTTTTGCAGGGGATGCCCAAATGAGGCTCCTTTCATGTCCCCTATCCTGCAGACAGTGATGGGCAGCCAAATTTTTTACTACCACACTGTGGGCGGAGCCAACACCTTGGGCAGAGCCAATGTCCTGACATCATGGGTGGAGCCAAAGATGTGGGTGGAGCCAAAGTAAAAACAACAACATAAAAATACAGTACAGGCTGGCTGGAGTGCCTGACACTCCTGGCCAGCCCGATATTAAAGCAGGGAGCCTGGGCAGGCTGCCTCCTTTAAGATTGGGCTGGTTGGGGGTGTCAGGTTGAATACTGGAGGTGTGCATGCATCAATTGGTATTTTAATGCATGCACATTCACCAGCAGCCATTTTGGGTTGCAGAGTCGGGCAGCTGGTGAGGTGACTGAATCGTTTGCCTAAAAAAAAAAGGTAACCACCCCAGGTGGTCTCCCGGGAAAGTTACTCCCCCCGGGGGGGAACCACCCAGGATTGTTACCACTGGTTCTACAGAACTGGGGCAAACTGGCTCATGCCCACCACTGCATGCAGCTCATGCTGCAATGCGGAAGGCAGTTGAAAAGTCACTGCATTATATTCTCAGGACAGTCTTCATGGCTGATCGCCATGAGGATCTCCAATATTCAGATTCAGATATGGCAGGAGGAGGAGGAGAAGAGGAGGAGGAGAAGGGTTAAGTCTAAATAACTGAGAAATCCCTGCATCCCACTCCCTACTCAGACTGCTTCTTGCAAACAGAACCCCATCTTTGTAGGGATTTCTGGGAATGCTGCTTCTCATCATCAGCTTCATGTAGCATACAAAAAAAAAAAAAGGATGAAAATCTTTCTGTTTACAAAGAGACATGGTGGGGGGAGAAGGGCATACATGAAAAGACAAATAAGTCATCAGCAAACTCAAGAATATTAGCACTTGCTTTTGAATTCCTTTCTGTCAAGAGCCAAAGACAATCCATGCCCAAGAAGAATTACACAGCTCATCATCATAAATTAGCATTAGACATTGCGTAGCACCATAATTTTATTTTTGCTTTTTAAAGAGCACCTCAAAATAGAAAGAGCACCATAAATCAAACCCTGGGTGTGGATTTCCAGTTGAACCTGCAGAGTGAACTTGCATGTGAAGTAAATACAAATGATATACACTATTGGATTGGCTGTGGTTTCAAATGCAGCCTCACAGAGTCAGCTCTGGACCCCAGGAGGAGAATGAATATCATAATTCTATAAACATTAATCAGTGTCATGTTGATGGTTCCACCCCACAACTGGGATGGAAGGTAGTAGTGAAATGGTGCTGTTGAGACCTAAAGCTGCCTTTGCAGAACTACAGTTAACCAGGGTTCCTTGCAGCAAGCCACAGCAGCTTCATCTGTTTCACCCTGGTGTTGGTGTGGCCTCAAGATGTGTTACTAAGGAATTTCCCATACTTTAGCTATTAGTGCTCTAAGGGAGAAGATAGCAGGATCCTTCAGATGTGGGTATGGCATAGTGAGAAGATGCTCCTTGCTTCTTCTGACTACTTTCAACTTGGGCTTCCCAAATATCCCCTTTTTGTGCCATTCACTGAAACACAGCATCAGGTTGAAAGAGTTTGAATAGAAACATGATGTCCTTCCAAAATCAACATATGGAGGTGCTTCCTTCACTGAAGCCCTGCCCAAATGATTTGATGTGACATGTAGCATGTTTCCCAAGTTACTCACCACAAATTCTTTCAGAAAGAACAGATGCAAATAGAGGGACACAGCCTGAAGGTGCAGGCAAGGTTCTTCTCATCTCAAGATAGCAACAGGTTAGGGTTCCACCCAGCCAGGTGTTCCTCTCACCTGTTTCCTTTGACTTTGGAACAATGACTGATGAAGTGCAGCAGCTGAAGGGGAGGTTTGGTCAATCTCAGTTTCCAGCTGTGTGTTTGGACATGGATGAATGTGCAGCTGGTATGGCTGGGGTTGGTTGCTAGAGATGAATCTTTTCTATTTGCATGCTAAAGTTATCAGCCCTTCACCTTTTCCAAGCTTCTCAAAGTTTTCCTTGAGTTGACTGCCCAGCAATTTGGAGACATTCTTAGACATGGCAAATGTTGGCTTTGCTTTGATCTTTGGGTAGGTCTTTGATTTCTTGTGATGGAATGTTTCAGCAGTATCCATTTGCCAAAAGGTTGAGTTGGGCAGGATTGTTAGTGAAGGGGGAAGATGAAGGAGGCGAACTTCCCAAAGAAGGGGATTATGGTGAAGGACTGACCACCATTCCTAGATGAGGGTATGAAGGATTTTCCCTGGAGCGTACGGCAGTTCAAGACTTGGTCTGTGAAAACAGGACAGTGTAGGATTTCTGGATCAGCAATTCCTTGATGAAGTAAAAGGAAACCCAGGATGATGAGAAATGTATGTTGTGGGTCTGAGTCATTCTAGAAGCACAATTGTCCATCTAGAATTCAATGGCACATGGGTGGTAAGACTGATGGAAATGGGCTTCCTGGAAGTGAAACTGGCTTTTCTTGTGGGGAAAGCAGTAAGTATGACCTGCTGAAAACTGCTTGAAATTGCCTGAGGAAGATGAAACAGAGAATATGTACATTGCAAACTGAATAAAGAGTAAAATAAAGAATAAAAAGCTCCACCTCTTTCTGCTCTGTGTTCTTTCCCTCTCCTTGTTGTTTGGTGGCAGCTGCTTGTTTATGTTGGTCTGTTCAGTTGCTTGCTAACATGTGTGCAGAAAAGAAAGTAGCATGCACATGTCTGTAATTCCAAATAACTGTAAATAAAGAAACATTTATGTCCCCCCCCCCCCAATGTCTCAAATTGTGTTATTAAGACTGTGAGTGCAAGTTAATGAAAAAGGGGTGGGCTCTAGCAAACTTGTAGCTATTGGAAGCTTGTTTAGGCCAAGTTAATGCTCTTTTAGGCTTCCTCCATGTGAATAGGAGCTCACATTTTGAATAATAATTGTATGTCATGGTGTGTGTCTGTGTGTGAGAGAGAGGATTTTAGAGATGTTTAGGTGGGGCATGGCCAAACAAAACGATTGGGAACCAGTGAGCTGTTCTTTTCTGTGGGTCTCTGTATTTCTCCTGTGCAGCCAAAGAGAATTTCACCAGAGATCGAGAACTAGGCAACCTATGTGCCTATCCAAACTAAACATTTCTCCAGGTGATGTATCTTAGTATCTACATAATGCAAGGTGAAACCAGTGACAACAGAGTCAAAGCAGAACAGAAAAAAAAATCTTGCTTTCCATTTCCTTATACCCTTTTGAGGGGTGTTGTAGTTTTGATATGCTTTGCCTGTTTGCTCTAGTGAACAATCCAGCAACTCAACACCAAGTGTCAGGCAGCGGTTAACCAACCTGACTTCCTAAAGGGGCCAACGGCTACGGGCAGATGAGGCCCTTTAGGTGGGGTGATGGTCACCCTCAGTGGAGGAAATGGCAGTGGAAACCATCCTATGGGGCCAAATGGCAAAATGAGCGGAGAAGGAACTCGGATTCACAACGGTCATAGAGGTGGATGCTAGATGGACTGGCTGTGAAGGCGCACCTTGTTCACATCCTGAAGGCTGCAGCAGTCCGTTGCAGTCCCGGTGTTAAATCCTGCATGTTGTGCTTCATGTGTGCCATGGGTGATGGTTTTGAGATCATAGTGTGCGGGTCACTTCATGGCAAACTGGGATCCACCTTAAACAAACTTACGCCAGTGACATTTTTCCTGCTTCAGGAAAAAATGCATTCTCGGATATGAGTTGCAGTTGACGACGACGACAAGAGTAATTAATAAAAATGTTTTCTTAAAAATTAGAGGAAATCATCACTATGTAAACTTGAGGGAAGGGAGGAGAGAGTGAAATGGGCAGAAGGAGGGTGGAGTCGTGAGACATTAGAGCACAGTTGTGGATGCTGTGACCTGGAGAATATCCAATTACCTCCCGCCTGTGCTTTCTGCGTGGATTATGAAAGGGGTCATCTTTTGTTCCACTTTGCTCCAACTTTTTGCCACTGGCCATTTCTAGCCACTGTCCTTCTCTGATGCTTTCTCAGCTCACCTTCCAAAGCACCCACCTGACAGCAAAGGAAACAAGAGGGGCATTCAGTGATGGGATGTAATCCAGGCATGCAGATCAACACTAGAAATATCCCATCTAGGAACAGAGATGTTTCCAACTGGGATGTAGACAAAATAAGCAAACCTTTCCAGGATTCAAGAGATCTAACCATGTCAGTGGAGTGTAATGCATATGGGAGGAGAGGAAGAGGGTTTTCAGAGTAAAAGAAAGTTGTTGAAGAGAAGAGCTAAGTCCACTCCATGCCAACACAGAGCCCTTGTGGTGCTTTGATTAAACTGCAGTACTGCAGCCATAACTCTGCTCATGATCTGAGTTCAATCAGAGTAGGCTCAGGGTTGGCTCAGCATTCTATCTTTCTGAGGTCATTAAAATGAGTGCCCAGCATGTTATGGTAAAATTCTAATTACAATGAGCAGAGTCAGCAACCTTTTAAAGTAAGGGGGCAGGTCACACTCCCTCAGACAGTTGAGGGGGCTGGACTGGTGTGGGCACCCCCCCACTGCAAATGCTGCTGTAAATGTGCCCACAGCTGCTGTAAACACATCCGTGCTGTTGTAAACACGTCGGCCACCGCTTCTAGCAGCGGGGGTGGCAGTAGTAGCAAGGGTGGGGGCTGGATTATTTGGTGCTGTGGGCCAAATTCAGCCCATTGCTGAAGATTGCTGACCCCTGGCCTAGAGAGTGATATGGGGTGGTTTAGAAGTGTAATTGATATTGTTATCACCCCTTTGCCTCCCACCCACAAAAACTGTGATTACTTCCAGTATTGGGGTTTGATGAGAACTTGGAAAAGTTGGCAGGCTACAGGTCAGGGTACTCAGTGTGGTGGGGGCAAAATGCTAATTAACTTGTGAACCGCCAAGAGAGTGCACTAAGTGCTATGGGGTGGTATATAAGTGTGATTGCTTTGTTTTGCTTTGCCGTACTGGCTGTGGAATTCTGAGAGAAAAGTTCCTAAACTCTGCCGATGGAATAAAAAGCATTCAGTATGGGAGACAGATTGGATCTCCCATTTAGCCCCAGAAAAAGAAAGGTAAATAAATTTAAAAAGCAGATACCCATTTTTGTTTTATGTATGCTTGAGGTAGATCCAGATCTTTCTTTCTTTCTTTTAAACCTGAATACAGCTTTCACAATTCTGTCAGCTCTAGTGTCATTCTGGGCAGCCAGGGACCACTCATAACTGTGGGTTTAAATACTGTATTAGGACAAGCCATGGTTTAAACAAGCCAGCAATAAACCATGATTCCCAATTGTGGTTTATGGTTGGCTAAATCCTGGCATGTTCACAAGGTGTTTGCATATTATAACAAAACAAGGTTTCAATAAACAGTATTGTATCCTGGCTTGTTGTTATGTGCAAATATGGCTGGCATAAGATCATGCATTCAGAAGGTTTGCCAGTCCCAGATAACCTGACAGGACAGAGGAAGCTGTAAAACACATTCTGTTGGGAGGCCACTTTTAATTGTAAGAGAGTGCTCAGTATATCTAGGCTGGGCAGTGTCTAGATCAAGGGTGGCCAATCTTTTTGTGCTGTGGGCCTGACCTCATCCCCGGAACAGCTGTGCAGGCCAGACCATACCCCACAGAAGTGGAAGTGGGCACATTTACAGCTGTTGTAAATGTGCTGACTTCTGCATTTATGTCAGCCACGAGTGTGTTTGTGCATGCGTGGGAGCGTTTTACGGCTGACATAAATGTGCCCACTTCCACTTTTGGGTGCAGGGGAGATGGCAATGGGCTGGAAGGAATGGCACTGTGGGCCAGGGCCGGCCCATGGGCCATAGGTTGGGAACCCCTGATCTAGATGAAGGCTGCAGAACCAGGCTACATTTTGATCCCTATTCTCTTCACCCCAGACTTGAAATCTACCTGCTTCTGAAGAGAGGAGATACTTTTTTCAAGTCCTTTCACTACAGCAGCAAGATCCTCTTCTGAAGAGTAGAGCTGAGGTGGTCCTTCCTTCCTGCAAGAATTTATTTTAAAAACACACACGAATAAATTAAAAAAGAAACAGGATCTTATTTGTAGGAATCCTTTCAGATGAATTGCCCTGAAAGAGTGCAGAATGTACAGATGTTCTAAGTTTAGACATCCCTCACAGGATGAACATCTGTGTCCAAGGAACCTAAGGATGTACAATTTATTGGCTGGATAATTCAAAACATAAGACTAAAAAAAGGCAAAAAATAGAGGATAAACACCTGCCTTCATGAGGAATGATTTGCATGCAATTTTGCTGACACAGAATTACTGGAGCAAAGCGAGGTATAACCATCTTTTTGTACAGAAACAAGATGAAGCTATTGATTGAACATGGCACCTTGGATCTCTTGGCTTAGTGACTGATGGGTTCTCTTCTGGATAGCTGAAAAAAGATCTTTTCCTCCGGAACTGTTGTGATAGAGCCCGGAACTGTCCTTTTGTCCTACAGTCTGAAAAAAGACAAAGAGGTCATTTGAGGGCAGTGGTAGGAACATGTAGGCTCAGAAATGCATGTCCTAATGTTGACCATCTTATCATTCCATGTTCTGTCTTACCCGAAAGGTAGGAGATGTACAAGAGATGAAAGGCTTTCTAAACTAGTAAACTAACAATTATGCACATTTAAATCAACTCCAATGTATGGAGATCTCTTCCAATGTTTTCTAGGTATAGAATAATCACAGCATACTCATGCTATACAGGCTGGCTCTTCTCTGAATAGATAAAATTGGGAACTGAATTTCTAATAAGGGACCCAACTTGTTGAGTTGTCCAGACACCTTTTATATTAGCTTGCACTGAAATTGTGCTGATTCCATGAGGATATTGTACAACCTTCAATGTTTTTTTTGCATATTCCACTCTTCATCTGGGACCTGTATTCTGACTTTTATTATATGTCTGTGATCCTACCCTGTTAATCCATCCAACTGTTTTGACATGAACAAAAAAACTCAAATTGGGTCATGATTTTGTTGGGGTCTTGCATTAGATTAGAAAGGTTCCATTCTGAACAAGCAGAAGTCTAGCAAAGAATGAGAGGTCTCAGTCATATTGCTTTAAGGAGCACACAGTTTTGATAAGAACATCAACCTTAAAAAATCAAAGTTACAGGTTTTAGCCTAGAAGACACATGTTTTTGGCTTTTGTTTTTCACCTGCCACTGGAAGTAGACATTTGTCTTCCTGAACATTACCTTAAAGATTGTGAATACAACTGGGCATACCCTGGGTGGCAACCTTGTCAGCTAATCTTTCTAACAGCAGATCAGACCAAAGGAACTGAAGAATGAAACCACCTGAAAGGTCTTTGTCAAGACCAACTGTAACAATGATCTCAATAAATACTGAGGGACTTTTGAATAATAAGAGTGTCCTCCTAGCAGACAGGTGCAGGAAATACAAATGTGACATAATTCTGCTTTGGGAAACACATTAAAAGGTAAAGGTAAAGGTTTTCCTTTCTCAAAAGCCAGTCATATCTGACTCTAGGGTTCAGTACTCATATCTGTTTCAAAGCCGAAGAGCCAGCGCTGTCTGCTTCTACCCATGTTTCTGTGGTCATATGGCAGGCATGACTAGACAACAGAGTGCATGGAATGCTGTTTGCCTTCCCACAGAAGTTCCTATTTATCTACTTGCAATTTCTTGCTTTCCAACTGCTAGGTTGGCACCAGCTGGGACAAAGACAGGAGCTCATTCCGGCCTACAGTACTCGGGAATTGAACTGCTGACCTCCTGTCTTCCAGTCAGCGTCTTAGCCACTTGAGCCACTGCAGTCCAGGGGGATAGCAAAGTACAGACCCAAAGTGGCTGGAATGGGACTCATGATTAGAGGCTGCATGACCATTCATTCATTCATTCATTCATTCATTTCGATTTATATGCCGCCCTACTTGGGAATGCCATTCTTGTTAGACCTGTCCTCAGCCAAATATGAGCTTCATAGACGGAAACAAACAACACTGAAATTCTCACCATCCAAACACCACAATCCTCCATTACCTCTGTCTATAAGCTGCCAGAAGCAAATTTTAGTTTTAATAAACCGGACAATTTTACTTTACTTATCTTGATTAATAAGACAATACCCAATTGAGAGCCATACAACCTAGATCCAGTAGAGGGAGGGATGAGAGATAGTACAGCTCTCACCACAGTATCTGCTGCAATAGAAGGTACATTCAAACAGCATGAAAGATGTGCATCCAATCATGCCAGAAATGCTTGAATCATAGAATAACTGAGTTGGAAGGAGCCTTTTAGGCCATGAAGAAGAAGAACAGTTAGGCTGGAAACTAGCAGCTCCTCAGGACTCCAGGTTTGGTATCTCCTATCCTACTTGGAGTTGTCAAGGAACACATTGGGGACCTTCTACCTGGAATCCAGATGTCCAACACCAAGCTACAGCTCAGCCTCCATGACATGCTCATCATTATCATTACCTTCACAGCAGTCCTGCCACATGCGCAGGTCCATTTTTGGGATCTCGTCACATCTCATCATGCCCTGTGGGTATGGTGCAACCTGGAACACATCCTTCTGGAGTTGTTGGATGTGGTCGCTGTTGTCACAGATAATACGGGCAAGGGATGCCTGCTTTATCTGCATGAGTTGGGCTGGGGTAAAAACACCTGGATTTTCATACCAAAACCTGATGAATAATTGCAAAATAACAAAATAAAATAAATGTCAGCAACTGACCTGGTGACAGAAGTCAAAGCTTGTGTGACTTGTGAAACCTCCTATTTATATAAAACCTATTAAGGTCAAGAGAAGACTCAAGCAATGACTCAGAATTAATTAATTAATTAGGAGTTTTCATTCATTGTACTTCTGCCCTAGCAAGGCTTTAAAAGTGAGGCACAATGAATTAGGTAATTTGTTTTCTTCAGAACTGATTACATACAATTTTAAAAGCTAGTTCTGAAAGGGAGTTGCATGTACCCATGAGTGGTGGAAGGATAAGCTGAAAAGCATTATGGGGGAGGGTGACCAATTGCTAGTGGAGCAACTTTCTTGGATGGAACAGGGAAAGCCTTGGATTTGGGCTGAAAATGCTGGGTTACCTGTCTCCATCCCGGAGTCTTCTAAACTGGGTTGCAAATAGGCACATGAGCGTTGGCCCCACTCTGGTTCCAGGGACAAGGTCTTCCACCATCAGTGCTGGAAACAGGTCAATATTCTTTGTAATGCCATATAAACTGCATGGGAAGGGGGGGGGAAAGAGATCAGCTGGTGTGGTGGAGTTTGCTAAGGTCAGTCTTCAAAAGAACATTATCAGCTCCATGGTTTTGAACTGTCCAGTTCTGTGGTAGATGCAAAATCAACTCAGATGCAAAATTCAAAGCCTTCATTCCCAGGATTCTCTGGGAGGCATCTTGCTCAAAAACACATTTTTAACCTGTGATTCATTGGTGTTTTAAAAAATAATGGAAGTTCTAAAAGCTATTGTTCTAACTATTAGAAGAGCACTAAAAGTCTTGATAAAGGAAAGGTGTTCTTTGTTTGAAAGTCAGTCGTGTCTGACCCTAGAAGGCAGTGCTCACCTCTGTTTACAGCCAAAGAGCCAGTGCTGCCTTCATTTGCAGTCATTTCTGTGGCCATGTGGCAGGCATTAGTAGATGCCAAAGTGCACAGAACGCGGATACTTTCCTGCTGAAATGGTACCTATTTATCTATTTGCAATTTCTTGCTTTCAATCTGCTAGGTTGGCAGGAGCTGGGGCAGATGACGGGTGCTCAATACATCGTGCAGCACTCAGGTTTCAAACTGTTGACCTGCTGACCTTCCTGTCGTCAAGGTCAGTGTCTTAACCACTAAACCACTGTGGCTCTGCCATGATGTCACAGCCTTGGCTAATTAGATAATGTTGCCATTTCGATCCTGTGAGCCCTGGTTCCACTACACTGCCTATGACACTTTTAAAAGTATCATGTTTGCTTTTGACTATGGTTGCCAGGCTTCAGGCTTTGGCTCTGGGACTCAAATTTTGGGGTCCATTCAGTGGTGGACAGCCAAATCTTTAACTACCACACTGTGGGCGGAGCCAACAGCATGGGTGGAGCCAACATCATGACATCATGGGCGGAGCCAATGATGTGGGCGGAGCCAATGTAAAAAACCCCATAACAATAAGTACATATAAAAGTACAAATTAAATAGACATAAAATACATAAAAATACACATAAAACACATAAAATACACATTAAAAATAAATACACATTAAATAGACATAAAACACATAAAATACAAATTAAATACACATAAATTACATAAAAATACATATTAAAAATAAATGCATGTTAAAATACACACCCACACTGCACACCCAAAGGTGACTCACTTACCCTGGGGAACAGGCTATAGGGAGCTTCAGGCTAGCAGCTTCTCTTCCTCCCCCCGCTTGGGAGGACAGCAAGGAGGCCGCTCATGCACACCAAGTGCTTGGTGCACATGCATAATGGGGGAACTGATGAAAAGGTAAGCCCCCGAAGTGGTTCCCCCCAAAAGCCACTACCGGTTCTCCGGGACAGTGGGAAAAGTTACTACCGGTTCTGGTGAACTGGTGCGAACCTGTTGCTGCCCATCACTGGGTCCATTCCCTGAGCGTCAGGTTTTAAAATTATAATCTCATGGAATGGACCAACCCTAGATTTTGTGGTCCTTCCCAATGCCATGTAGAATCACCCATGTTTTTTTGGGAAACCTGAAGTTTGTAAATGTTTGCGGTCACTATACCTTCTGAGTTTTTCTCTGATCTCCAGGTTTTTAATTTCATTCTTGAGGTCATCGAACTCCTGTGCAGAAGTGAGGTTACAGAACACCCGAAAGTCATTATAAGGGGGGATGCCGTGGTCACGGCCCCTCTGGATGTTGATGGCTGCAAGGTCCAATGAGACAGAGTGTACCATGGAGAAGAGCTTCTCTGTCAGCTCCATGTTCAAGAGTTCAGAAGGGACCCGCATTTTCCCAGGGACCCCAAAGAGTCCACGGAGTAAAGGGTCAATCCCTCCCTCCTGGGTTATCCTGAATGGAGAGAAGAAGGCCTTATGGAGTGGAATGTGGCCTTGGGCAATGGGCTGGAATGTCCCATTGAGCCGGTAGAGGAGTGGGTTGATCAGGGTGTGACCGAAGCGGAAGGCAGCTGTGGCGAAGGCATTGAGGATTCCAGGATTAGTTTCAGGATTGTAGCCTTTGTACTCCCCCAAGAGCTTCATCCCAGTTTCTCCAATTATCTTAGGCAACCAGTGGGAGTAAGTGATGTGCTGCATTTGGGCCCCTAGGATCTTGCGAGCCTCGTGGTAGATGGTGTCCCCATCCCAGTGAGGGTTGAGGGCCAGAAGTGTGGTGGCCACGCGGTTGTGTTCACGGAACCACAAGGTGTGCATTGAGGTCAGGCCCAGCTGTTCATTGGCACGATGGTCACCTGCTAAGAAGCATGGTACAGGGCTCTCACTCTCATCCCTCATGCATTCAGTGGGAGGCCCCACTGCAAAGGGAAGGAGGTGTTTCCCAGAGCTGGCCACCACCTCACCTTGCTTGAGGAGTCCTCGTTGGTTGCTCAGGTCCCTTAGCTCCATGGATTCATGCTCAGTGCTGCCATAGACATTGGAGGCATCAATGAACGAGGTGAGGTGGTTGATCTGCTCCCGGGCATAGACCGAGTTCATCAATAGAGAAGTCATGCCACTGCCGCAGACAGGGCTGGACCGGGCAAAGAACATGCAATGTCCATTCTTTACCCGTGGGTCATTCTCTGGGATCATGATGGAGAAGCAAGGAGGGTCATTAGTGCAAACCTGGCTGCAAGAGGCCCCATCTGAGAAACGAGCCATGCTAATGGCGGCCACTGTCTGGTCCATGTCATGGTCCAAAAATTGTCCCCACTGCATAAGCATGTGTGTGAACTGGTCATCAGGGGTCACAGTCTCTGTGCCTATCATGGCAGTAGAGACCAAACGGGGCAATGGAAGAGGTAGCTCTCTGGCATCTTCTATCAACGTGAAACCTCTTGGTAAGTTGAAGCCATTTTGGTAGGCTGGTTTGAGCAGGCGCTGGAATGCAGTCAGGGAGGCACCCCACATGGGGTGCTGGAGGTTGTTGCATGAGCCATCGTGGGTCCGGTACTTCTGGTGGAAGCAGATATTGGAGCAGTTGGGCGTACGACGGTGGGCAGAACAACCGGACAGATTGGCAATCATGTTCAAGTAATGAGGGGAGACCAGGTCATTGTAGCGGTAACCTGTGAGACAACTCCCAAAGGATTACCCACTGAATTAGAGTAATAATAAACATTCAGAACAAAATAGATGGTACTTTTTTGCATGCCAAACCTTGTAATCAAATTGTCTAACAATCAAAGACTAGTAACAAGGATGTTTTGCACTCTTGAATTGTCCATAAATGTTCCTGGGTTTCTCAACCTTGGGCCTCCAGGTGTTCTTGGACTTTAATTCCCAGAATCCCAAGTCAACACACCTGCTTCTGGGATTTGAAGTCCAAATACATCTGGGGCCCCAAGGTTGAGAAATCTAAACCTCATAATTAGAGTGTTAAGTGCCAAGTGATTATTCCCAAGCAATTGTGGAGTCTCTAGTGATTTTCTAGGCCTTATGAGAAAAAATGTGAGGTGATCACTATGTTCTTAAGTCAAAACAATGAGCATAGCAAACTTTCCCATTGCAAATTTCCACTTCTTCCGAGATCAAATTGTGGGAGATTTTTTTTTCAATCAAGCCTACAAATTGGATAATATCTACCACTATGCTTAGTCTGGTGATATAATTTAGTTATAGTTTCAGAAATAATAAATCAAAGAAACAACAGGGGAAAAACATAGTTTTTACACCTAACAGCAACATTTTTATCAAAGAGTCTCTGTTCACTTGAACCCTCCAATTTTTAATTGAATTTGATTTAGCTACAATTGGCATGCCTAGTGTATAAGCTAAATTGAAACCCTGCTCCCTGACGGAAATCACATGGATTTTAAAATTCCCTTTGTATGACCTCAAAAGGAAGCTAATGTTTCAATGAGGACCATGTGGAGTGGGATCAAACACCCAGCTTCCTGTAGGGGTGGTGTCATAAAACCATGAAGCCTTTTGCTGTATGTTCAACATGCTTTTCCAACAAGAGAACCTGGCAGAACTACATCCTGCCACCAACATTCATTATGCGTGCCTGATGAAGAGGTTTTTGACCTATTTTTTAGTGATCCAATACAGGTATTGTCTTCCTCCTGCATTTGCTGCAATTTTTATCACTTAAATAAGGATCACACAGCTAATTTTCTTTGTTCACATAAATATTTGAGGATTTATACAGTTAAGGACTTAAGTTTGGCCAATGACAAAGCCAAGAAAGTGGCTTCATTTTGGCAGTACAGAGTTTGACCTGGACACAAAAGAAGAATATGCTTGAGGGATTTTTTTACTGAACATTTTTGGAAATGTGGATAACTGAAGCTGAAGATTCTGAACCTGTGGACCCAGGAGACAATGTGACTGCATCTTCCCACTTTTGTTCTTCACAATAGCCCTATGCGTTAGGCTAAGTTGAGATCACCTGGCTGACTTAAGGCTGAACCATTGAGCATTATGGTTTAATAGGGATTTAAAAACCTGCAACTTGCAAATCCCAGGCCAGATGTCCCCAGCATGTCAAACTACTCCACGCTGATGTCTTATACCTGTCCCATTCATGTCCACCACCAGCCCCTGCTGCACATGTTCTTGAATGAGCTGCAAGGTCCTTTCAAAGATCTCTCCAGCGCGGGCTGTCTCAATTGTATACGGATCCCGTGGATAGCGGAAAAGGGCCAGCAATTCACTAGGGGTTTTGGGCCGCCTATTTGGAGAAGACAGAAGAGTGTGATCGTCAGAGGTATACGAGTTTTCCTAATGGCTAATTTTCTGCAGCAAATTAGAAAAAACATCTTTCAGTTAAAATGTCTGAGTGACTGATAATCAGATTGAATGAAGCTACATCACTGGCTCCCTTCTAGATGATGATGGTACCCAAAGAGAAGCATTCCCACCAGTAGAAGCTGATCAGTTAGGGCAATGAGCCCCTTGCTATTTGGACAGAAAAGGTAATAGACACCATCCTTCCTCCTCTGCAACAAATAACAGAGGAAGCATTAAAAACACCAGCCCAGATTCATTTAGTCCCATCACTATGGACTTTGGCTTCCTTTATTGGCCACCTGCCTTACCAGGCTGGAAACTCATCAGCTGCTTTGTGGCTCCCAGTATGAATCTGCATGCCTAACAGTCTTACCTGCTAAACAATTCAGTGCGCGTAGAATTTATGGCCTGATCAACGCTGCTGATGGCTTCCCGGAGCGAGGTGGCAACAAAGGTATCGCCGCTTCTGCCGACATTGGTAGCTTTATGATATCCCATGAGAAAGAGCAAAAAGAAATGAACAAAATCCATTATTAAAGGTATTCGGCTGCAATCCACCTTGAAACACATCCTATTTTATCTTTTAAAGGCAACATTACACACATTACTTTCTTACATCCTCCAGGAAAAAACAAGAAGAATTTAGTCACATTACATGGGCTATATTTTTCCCCCCACAGGTATTTCATCTGGTCCAGGATTACCTACTTGTTTTGCTGCTGGACAATGTATTTTTTTTAAGAGTTAAATTTTTCTTTAGGGACTACAGTGGCTCAAATGGCTAAGACGCTGACTGGAAGGCAGCAGGTCAGCAGTTTGATACCTGAATACTACAGGACAGAATGAGCTCCCATCTTTGTCCCAGCTCCTGCCAACCTTGCAGTTTGAAAGCAAGAAATTGCAAGTAGATAAATAGGGACCACTTCAGTAAACAGCATCCCATGTGCTCTGGTGTCTAGTCATGCCTGCCACATGACCACAGAAATGTCTACAAATGCAGACAGCGCTGGCTCTTCAGCTATGAAACAGAGATGAGCACTGAGCCCTAGAGTCGGATACGACTGGCTTTCAAGCAAGGGTGACCTTTACCTAATATTTTCTTTAACACTTTATTGCAGATGGGAAGGACTGTCTAAGAAGAATCATTCTTCCTTCCTAAAGGAGGAGGAAGACCCACGTCTAAGGTGAACTCTCCTGAGACAGAAAAGAGAGAAACATTTCCTTACTATTAGACAAAATGTAGGGGAACTTTGTCAGCTTCCGACTGAACTTTCCTTTGGGGCTGAGCTCTAATTAGGGAAAAGTTTCAATGAAGGGGCTCAAGTGCTGGACAGAGCTGAGGATAAAGAGTAGGGAGAGGGATAGACAGAGATGTAATTCTTGCCAGTTGCCCACACCAATTGTATGTCACACAACTGAAGTCTATCTAGCTTGTTCGAAAGTAAGCCTGAAGGCAAGAGTTGTTGTGCCTGCAAAGCTCAACTCAATTCCATTCGGAGGCCACAATCCTATTGCTTCTGTAGGCCAGTGTAAGTAAGATAAGGGTCTCCCTTGCTTGAAAGCATGTTGTGTCCAACTCTAGAGTGCGGTGCTCATCTCGGTTTACAGTCAAAGAGCCAGCGCTGTCTGCATTTGCAGATGTTTTCATGGTCATATGGCAGGTATGACTAGACACCGTAGCACACAGAATGCCGTTACCTTCCTACCAAAGCAGTACCTATTTATCTACTTTTAATTTCTTGCTTTCGAACTGCTAGGTTGGCAGGAGCTGGGACAGAGACAGTAATTCACTCCATTGTGCAGCATGCAGGTCTCAGACTGCTGACCTGCTGACCTTCCGGTCATCAAGCTCAGCATCTTAACCCCTGCAGCCTGATGCTAATCTTAGTGGACAATTACCAATAATTAACAAGCTATACATGTATTCCTCACTTGACTGGGGTATTATGAGGAATAAAAGTGGCAACATTTTTATGCACGCAACCAATAGGACTCCAGCCAGAACATTTCCCAATTTAATGATTTTTCAATACCTTCTTATTTCCAATCACTGACTGGGGATAAGAACAGAAGAAGCTTGGTGGACAGATGGATAACCTTGTGGGCTACATCCAATCTATTATCCAGATATTTTTAGAACAGAGAACAATCCTTATACAGTAATACCTCGGATAACGTTTACCTCGGGTAACGCTAAAATCGCATAACGTTAAGTAATCTGGGGAGGAGAATTGGATCGAATAACGTTAAGGTAATATGGGATGGATCGGATAACAACCGCTAAAGCCTGTGCGGTTACAATGTATCTCTATGGAGCTTTAACGTTATCCGATCCATCCCACAGGATTTTAACATGCATCGGATAACACTAAAAATCAGATAACACCAAGACTTGTGGAACCAAGTTTTAGCGTTATCTGATGTATTACTGTATATGTTTTCTTCAAGTGCAAATGTAACCAATGAAGAACATTATCAAACATCTAGAAACATGCATGATGAATCAACAAGTGCTTCTTGATTTTGGAAACAGTACTTTCTAAATCCCTTCACCCCATGGCTAATTGTTGAACTCCAGACATGTAGCTTCAGTGGTGGAGAAAAACTAAATAGACCAAAAGGACCAAAGGACACAAAAACATACATAGGTTTATCTTACCAATGACTGTTAACTGCATAGTGCTAGAAGAAAATCCAAAGGTATTCCTGGCTACACACTCATATTTCCCTTGATCTGCCATCCCTATGTCCCTGACAGATAGGGTCCCTTCTTGGCTAATGCGGAACTTTCCACTCTCTGTGATTTGAATTCCTTCCTGTGAAACAAAGAAAGATTTGTGAATCTTACCCAGAATATTTTCCTTTTTTTTTTTTTTTGCTGGGATATACAGATGTAAGGACAGAATAGACCAGGATGCCCAAACTTTTCGGGCCGTGGGCCAGTCAAGTGGTTCAGGGAGCCGGTCATTATGGCCTGGGGGCTGGATCCGGCCCCCAACACCAATTCATCTGGCCCACAAAGCCCATTCCACTCCTGGAAGCGGAAGTAAAACACACGTTTTACTTCCACTTCTAGGAGTGACGAGGGCTTTACGGGCTGGATGAATTGGTGTCAGGGGCCAGATCCGGGCCCTGGGCCATAGTTTGGGCACCCCTGGAATAGACTAAGCCCCCTTCAGAAATCAGAGAGGAGGTTCCAGCATTTACCCAGAGCTTGGAAAAGAGTTCATTTCCAAGAACCACCCTTCTAACATGGCCACGCTAGTTTTCCAGTAATTTTTCTAAACCAGGGGTGCCCAAACTTTTCAGGCCACGAGCTGGTCATGGGGTTCAGTGGCTGGTCACGTACTTCATGCCTTGCAATCTGATCATGCCTTGCAATCTGTTTTGCAACAGAATCAGATAGATATTAAGCTGTCATTTTCTCTGCTTAATTTAAACTCTGTTTTCATCTAGTTTCTAACTCCTACAAAATAGAGCAAACAACCAGCCCTTATATGCCAAAGGTACACAATTGTGAAAGAGGCATGAGATGACTGCATTTTATCCATGCAACCATCAGATGTCAGTAAAAGCAATGTAAAATTCCTAGTGGCAGCAAACCACTGGCAAAATACTATATATCATGGGATGCTTTGTTTCTTAGAGGTCTATTTCTTTGAAGCTTTCCTTTGAAAATTGGAACAGAGGGCTGAACCTGGATCATGAATGCCTGCCCACCCTGGACCTTCTGGGTGGACTTCCTGGGGAAAGACTATAGTTATCTGTTTACCTTTCCTCAACATTGGAGCTTGTGTGTCAAAGACACTACTGCCTTTAGGCTGAGCATTCAGACCACAATCCCTCTTTATTCATAGGCATTATTAATGCTTAGGAAATCTGCAAGATCCAAGATTAAAGTGTGGAACAAGATGAATTAGCTCATGTGCATGCCAAGGACTAAGAGGCCTCTGCCAAACAAATCCAAGTCTGCTTCAGAGGTGCTGTACTGCCTGTTTCCAGATTTGAGGTCTGCAGTACTTCTGTTGGATGAGCTCCTGGAAAAAAAGCTTCCCAAAAGGACCTCCATGAATGGGCTGGCTGTAGTGGAGAGAGGTGATTCTTCGGACACCCTGTCCCTGAGCCACAAAAGGCTTAAAGGTCATCTGCAGCACTGCGCTAAAACAAAGCATGGGCCTGCTGCATTCCAGATGTTGAAAAGTGTTTCAGGTCTACTAGCGCTTTGGTGGGGGAGTTCTGTGTTGGAGGAGCAAGAATCAAGAATGCTAGAGAACATACTAGTTCCCATCCATCCATCCATTCCCTTCCTTTCTTCTAATAAGCTCAAGGCAGCATACATAATTTCCTGTCCCAATACTCCAACCACTACCCTACACAGATTCCAACTTAGAAAGCAGCTGGGGCAATCAAGAAGGTGATTTCAGGCACTGTGAAGGGAGAAGACAACTTCAGCCTATAAGGTGTAGTAGCCCCAAGCTCTAGGGTCTATAACATTCATCTGCTAGGTGGGAAACACTCAGACCTTGGACCATGTGATAGTAGGCGGTGGATCTCCTTCAGCAGCACAGGGAATCTCAATATCTTGCCCAGTCTCTGCAACCGTATCTTGGGGCGGCTGAAGGAACACAGGAACCACTGTTTAGAGGGAAGGAAGACAGAAAAGAACAGGTATCGGAGCTTTAGAACATAGGAAGCAGCCTTATGCTGGGTCATATCATTGAATCCAGCTAAGCCAGGACTGTGGATTCTGACTGGCAGTGATGGGTCTTTGGTTTTTTGGGGGGCAGAATTCTTCTCTATCCTTGTGTGAAGATTGCTGGCAATATGTGGTGTTCTCCCATCCAAGAACTAACCAGATCTCAGAATCAGACAAGAAGATGGTATGTCAGTTTCTCCTCTGCAAGAGTCAATTGGGAGGTTGGAAGAACCATAATAGCTATTGTGGCACCTTGGGCAAAGCTCCCATTCCACTCCACCCCAAGGCTTCGATTTGAACCCTCCAAGAAAGCCCTGTTCCAAAAGGAAATATTTATACTGTCCAGAAGAAAAAAGTGATTAGGGTAGGGTATTTCTTTCCTCCAAACTCACCAGTGGGTTTACTTCTAGATTTTGGTGCTCCATAACATCTAGCACCCTGGGGAACAGCCCTGTTTCCCCAGCCCAATTATGGCTCTGGGAGACAACTGTTTAAAGGGCCCAGATGTGCAAAAGGGATGATAAAGGTAATTTGACAGGAATTCAATCCCAGCGAGGAGGGCGGTATATAAATCCGAATAAATAAATAAATAAATAAATAAATTCCATGTATGAACATACCTCGCGGAGTTACCCAGAGCTGCGCCGTAAAGCTCTGGACACCAAGAGCGCCAATGGCATGGCATTCGTACTGGCCTTGATCGTGAAGAGTAACTTGGACTACCCGCAGGGTCCCTGTGGAGAGGACGCTGTGTCTTTGATTGCTTGGCAATGGCCCACCTAATGGCGACAGGATTAACAATGAGAAGATGTTCAGGCAGGGCATTGCATTTGTCTTTCGGGACTGCACAATTTGCTCTGGTGACTTGACAGGGATTCTTGGATGACATCACTATGGATTTTTGCTATAACTCCCAGAATCCCTTGGCCAGCATGACTGGGCACCTTAGAACGGGGTGGCCAAACTACAGCCCTCAGGCAGGGTCCAGCCCATAGAGCCAAATCCAATCCTCACCACTATCACCACTCCTGGAAGCAGAAGTAAAACGCTCTCAAGCATGCACAAAATGCTACCATAAATGCACCCACAGCTGTTGTAAACATGTTTATGACAACCATGGGTGAATTTACGGCAGTGTTCTGCACATACGTGGGTGTGTTTTACTTCTGCTTCTGGTGGGAGAAACCATGTGACCGGCCCGCTGAACCACATGGCTGGTCTGTGGCCTGAAAACTTTGGCCACCCCTGCCTTAGAACATCCCGTCTCCTTTGATCTTCTCAGTTTCACATTCACATCCTGCAACACAGTAATGCCCAGAAATTTAGCAGGTTATTTTTTTTGGTTTGACAACTCATGGAATCCACACAATGTTGCTGAAAGGAAGCAATTGTTCTGGGCTCTGTAGCCCATCCATAACTAAGCTCTGCGCATGTTATGTACTTATAGAAAACAGAAAAGCGCACGGAAAATACCTGCTCTAGTCCAGGCAACCACAGGTTTAGGATGGCCTTCTGCAGAACATGGGAAGTCTACACTTTGACCCTCAGTCACGGTCTGGTCAGCAGGGATGACCAAAAACCTTGGAGTATCTGCAGAGGAAAAGAACCAAGGCTGAAGAGGAGAACACATTAACAGTGGAACCCATAGAAAATGGCAACTCTTGTCACCCCTCATATGAACTGGGGTAGGCAAAATACAGAATGACAATTGTTGTCAGGCTAACAGCTTCCTTCAGTTCTAGTCAATGTAACCAATGGCAAGAAACACTCGGTAAGAGCGATTCAACCCCCTCTGGAGAACTGAAGTTTCCTCACCTGGGCAATGACACACCTCGCTCACAATTGTTAGGTCTTCTCTCCTGTGATGCCTTTATTTTTTGGAATGTGGGCAAAATTAAAGGGGGGAAAGAAGGGCAAGAGCATAGAATCAAAGCAGAAGGGAGTAGAAAAGGGCCTGCTAAATGAAAGAATCCAAATCAAAGCAGATTTGGCCGAATGGTGACTTTCCAATGCTCTCTTGAAAGCTTCCAGTGTTTCATCACCTCCTGAAGCACTTAGTTCCAATGTTGTACTGCTCTAACCTTTAAAAGGTTAGAAAAAATAATATGGCAACACTTCTTTTTTGGTGCGTTTTTGTGGCTCAAAATCCACTTCCTTTGTCATAAGGAGGGCAAACAGCCTCTTCTCTTATGTTTATACCCATGAAAACAGGTTTCATGACCAGGGAAGGATCTAGATAACAAAGGTGGGTGATTCCCCTTGCCCACCTGAATTTTGAAAAGATTTGGTGGTGGAATTTCCTTTCTCCTGTAACTAGGTAAAAGTCTCCCTTGCTCAAAAGCCAGTCGTGTCTGACTCTAGGGGGTGGTGCTCATCTCCATTTTCAGCATTGTCTGTGTCTGCAGATGTTTCTGTGGTCATGTGGTGGTGTGACTAGATTCAAAGTGCATGGAATGCTGTTACTTTCCACCAAAGTGGTACCTATTTATCTATTTGCAATTTCTTGCTTTTGAACTACTGGATTGGCAGGAGCTGGGACAGATGACAGGAACTCATTCCATTGTGCAGCACTCAGGACTTGAACTGCTGATCTGTCAACTTTCCGGTCATCAAGGTCAGCATCTTAACCAACAAGCCACAGTGGTCCCCATTGCTAAATGAGACAGAAGTTTAATGGACACTTTCCTAGACTGTAACTTAGCTTTTCTTTCCCTGCCTGAGACGTTCCTAGTGGCTTGGACTGTAATCTTTATAACGTGGCATAATTTTCTATTCACCCCTGTTTAACTGTTAATGCAGGGTTTCCCAAACTATGGCCCATGGGCCAGATCTGGCCCCTGACACCAATTCATCTGGCCTGTGCCACCCTTGTCGCTCCTGGAAGTAGAAGTAAAATGTGCTCATAGATCTGGCCCACAGGCAGTAGTTTGGGTAACCCTGGTTTAAGCAAAGAAAATGACAGCCTAAAATCTATCTCATCCTGTTGCAAAACATATCTGTTGCAAAACAGACTGCAAGGTGCATTTTACTTCTGCTTCCATTGGGAGGAACCATGGGACTGACCCGCTGAACCATGCGACCAGCCTGTGGCCCAAAAAGTTTGGGGACCCCTGTGTTAATGTATTAGGGATCACCTTGCACAATCACGTTGGCCGTTGCCTGAACCGAGCCTTCACTGTTACTGGCGTTGCAGCGGTACTGTCCTTGGTCCCTGAAGGTGACGTTTTGGATGTAGAGCCCCCCAGAGCTGGTGATGGTGAAGCGAGAATCTTGTGGCAAAGGAGATCCTGAGCTCAACATCCAGGCGATATGAGGCGGAGGGTGTCCGGATACCCCACATTCCAATGTCACACTCTGGCCCACCAGCACTTCAGTGTTCTGCGGTGGGATCACAAAACTGGGCTTGGCTAAAAGGAAGAAGGCAGACTTTTAGTTCATAATACTCAACATTAATCATATATATTATTACATTACGAGCAACGTTCAAAATCAGTGAGTAACAGTTTACTTCCTATGTGAATATTATAAGTCCTAGCCAAATTTTATGAATGCCTAAAAATAAATAAATATTTTTTCCAGTTTAGAGGTGAGCAATGTTGGTGAGCAATGGCTAGCATCTTTAAATGACTGACAAAACTGGGCTTTCAGATATTCACTGGATTAGTCCAGGATTGCCAGCATTCACAAACAAGTTTTGACACAGCTCCCAATTCACATGTTCATTCTGACAGATAAAGAAAGAGAGGAGCCATCTGATCTAATAGCCCAACTCACAACAAGACCTTAGCTTTCAAAGGAAGGCATTACATGGATTGCCAAAGTAGCGTAGGATGACTTCTTGAGTCTTGGCTTCACCAGCGACATTTTTGGCCATGCACTGATAGATGCCTTTGTCTGATTCTCGGGTGTCTTGGATCATTAACGTTCCATCCTGCAGCAGATTCAGCCGCCCGTCGTCCATCATGTCAATTTTGTTGCTGAGAAATAGAAGATGTAAACAGCCTCAGTCATGGTATCCCTGAGAACAGACTCGTCTTGCATTTGCCCAACCTGAGCTAGGGTTGACGTCATGAGCTCTGGTCCTGAGATTCAGATTTCAGAGCCATTCGAGAGTATAGTTTTGCTGGTAACCCTTCTGTAGGCTACCCAGAAATTGTGTTTTTAAAAAAGGTGTTATTTTTCTTAAAATGAACTCTAGTTTCCTTTGTGTGAGCTTAAGGGACACCTTCCAAATGCAAACATTGCCAATCCTAGAAAGTTTCCAGGAGTAGGAATACAGTGACTTTGTGAAGCTATAGAAATGTTTCTGGTGAACTGCATCCCCCTACTGGGATTCATGCTGCCCACTCCTATCATAGTGGGAGACTTACTTGTTGTGAAGCCATATGATCCGGGGCTTTGGGTTCCCTTCTGCCCTGCACATGAAATAGACAGTGTTGCCCAGGGTGGCATCTGCATCTCGCGGCTCAGTAGTGATACGTGGCATCTCTGAAATAGAACATAAATGATGCCCACTTGAGAGAAGGAGGAGATCCGAGGTGACCATATGGCATCGTGCATTTGGACCAGAAATTACAGATCACATCTCTGCTGTGCCTTCTCCCAGTTTGCAAATCATATGCAACTAGCGGCAACTCTTGGGATAAAGTACTAAGAAGTAGCTTATCAGTGGTTAAGATGCTGAGCTTGACGACCAGAAGGCCAGCAGTTTGAGACCTGAGTGCTCTGTGGTGCAGTGAGCACCCATTGTCTGTCCCAGCTCCTGCCAGCCTAGCAGTTTGAAAGCATGAAATTGCAAGTAGATAAATAAGTACTGCTTCAGTGAGAAAGGTAACAGCGTTCCTTACACTGCCTGCCACATGACCAAGAAAACATCTGCAGATGCAGACAGCATTGTCTCTTGGGTTGAAAATGGTGATGAGCACCACAACCTAGAGTTGGGCATGACTAGTTTTTGAGTAAGGGAGACCTTCACCTTTCTTCTTTCTAGTGATGCTTTACAATAGTGATGCTCTACCGGATTCTCCCTCAGCCAGCCGGCCTTGAGGGAGCAACAGCTGCGGGGCCAGGCAGCTGCAGCCAGGACTCTGTTCCCACCCGCTCACCCTCTGGCCCATCATTGTCAGAGGGATGAGGATCGGGCTCAGCTGCGACCAATGTCCTCCGGCCGGGAGAGGGAACGGACTTCAACTGTGGGAGGCGGCAGGCTGATAAAACCTGTGCTGCCACTTTTACCAGACTTTCATCCAATGTCCCCCAGATTGTTATATTGTGTACTGAGAGTTATGAGGTATTTTGATTTATTGTGTATTGATTATCGTGTATTGATCTATTATGTGTATTGATCTATTATATTGTAACTACTGTACTTATTGTTCTGTTATATTGTATGCCACTGTATTTTTCCTGTATTGTAACTTTGATATTGATGGATTCTGTGAGCCGCCCTGAGTTGGTTTTTACCAAGTAGGGCAGCATAAAAGTATTATTATTATTATTATTGGCTGCCCAAGTATATTTAGGTGACAGGGTACATGATAGATCACCCATGGTTGTCCCCTGGATAGCATGGTTGACTCTCCTGCTTGGAAGCATGGTGCGGAATCGAACTCCCTACCCCAGGCTCTGCAACCAAGGGCTCTTACTCAGTGAGCCATATCAACACAGTGATTACTTACCACAGTTAAATTCTGGAATGGTCAAGGAGACAACCGACCGACCTTGCAGCTCCCTTGGGCTCTCACAGGTGGCAGCGGTCTGGGCATTTCCTTGTATGGAGTATTTCCTTAAGAGTTCTGCCAGCCACATCAGGTCACAGTCACACACCAAGGCATTGGAATCCAACCGCCTGGGAAGGGAAAATAAAGTGGGTGCTCATTTTATTGACCTCAGGAGGATGGAAGCCTGAGTCAACCTGGAGTCCCATCAGGAGCAAACTCACAACATTTTGGCTGTAGCACAGCAATTTAACCACAGTGCCACCAGGGATCTTATAGTACTGGGGTGTCTCTGTATTCTACCTTATAGAGAAAGAAATCCCTCTTTTATTGAGGGATTGTCCCTGCCAGACATTTCCAATTTGGCATCTTCCAGGTAGGTTGAACTGTGACTCCCTTCGTACCCAACCACCTTCTGTATATACCCAGCAGCTTCTAGTGTCAGATATGTTTTGGCCTCCATGCCAAGTGTTTAGTGAAGGACCCAATGAGATGATTAATACTTCACTGCAATAACTGGCTGTAATCCACTTACAGACGTTTAAGGGATTCCAGTCGAGCAATGGCTCCCGGCTGGATTCGGGATAGCCGATTGTTATGCAAGAAGCTGTAATGAAGACGAGAAAGAGTGTCACACCATTATTTAGTGTACATTAAGATCATCTCCCCTAAGTAACCCGGAGAGAGAGACCCCCCAGTGACTGAACGCAGGTTTGAAAACTAAACTCTGTCCAAGCAATCTTTCCATAAGGCTAAACTGCATTTGATCAGAAGCAGAAAATATTGCTTAAAAAAAATACCTACAAGCTAACTGCAGGATTCAGAGAGCTGCCATCCAAAAAAGGCAACATTTCCCATCTCTGTGAATGGTAGTATATGTGCCAGTGTTTTAAAAATGCAAATAACAACCACAGGGGAAACTGAGCATTAGAGAATTCTGCAAAGGGAGAGGGAGAGATAAAACTGCACAACAATGATTTTGCTCCTGGGAACAACACATGTGATTTACATGATATCGAGTGTTCTGATTCCAAATCTAAACTCAGAATTTGCCTATCAGGTTCAGATTTTAAGTTATAGTCATGCTATAGCTGTTCAAATGGTATTGGGCAAAGTATTTTTACATGGGAACATTATAACAGTTGCAGCTACCACTATGCCTGCAGCTGCCTCAGCTAAATCATGTCCCCTGGTGGCATGTATGTTCCAGCAGCGGTCAGGCATGTATGGGCAAGTCAGTGAGGTGATATCAGAAATAGGTATATAAGGCGAGATGGACCAAGGGCTTGTCTCTAGTACAAAACCATCTTACTGGATAGTACAGCTATAGTGAGTCTGTTTTAAGCTAAAGATGAGTAGGTGCAGCTGTGTTAATAAACCAGGCAACTTTTGCTACATTTGTGTCAAATCTATCCCATGTGATAACCAAGAGGGTGAGATTTTCTTACTTAAGATACTGACATCCTAGGCAGAATTGGACTTCAGAATTGGATTCAGTGCGCTTGATTTAGTATAGGACACATGGATTAGACCGAGTAGAAGACAATACAGTATTTATTTTTTTGTGATGCAGTGAATTTAACCCAGTCCTATGCCTTGGAACATGGGTTGCAATGAAACGATTTAAGTGTTGTGTGGCTGCAAATGTCTGTTTAGGGGAAAGGGATAGGCAGCAAAATTGTCCAACTCCTGCAAAAGAAACTACCCTCCTCCTACAATTTTGGTATAGTAGTATCTTTGAATACAATGGTGTCCGACTGCTAATTTCTGTTCTGTGCTTTGAGTGGACTGTTCTAAAACCTAGCCTGCTTAGATTTTGCACAAAGTATACACATCAAAAGTAGAAATCCCTCAGAAATAATCATTTCATGACTCACAGTCTTTCCAGCTTGGGCAAGTCAGTGAAAGTCTCAGGTTCCAAGGTTTCAAGGTTGTTGAAATGCAGGTAACTGGGAGGAAGAGAGAAAATAAATGCCCAAATGTTATTAATAATTAATAACTAGTCCATATAGCCATTCATGCTTTAGGTCCATAACAGTTTAGGACCTCGAAATTTGTCAGGGCCTTTCCCACAGCAAATGGATTTCTCACAATCCATTCTGTTAAAAGTAGGCTAAAAAGGTGACCATGAGGGACGGAGCCTTCTCTGTGCTTGGCAGGAACTGGGACAGACAATGGGAGCTCACTCCGTCACACAGCATTTGGGTCTCAATCTGCTCACCTGCCAACCTTTCCTTACATGTTCACTGTGTTACTGTGAATTGTGCTTCTGATTATAAATCTGAAAGGGGCTGTACCTCACTTATGAGGAATTATCGGAATTTGGCAAACTCAACAGTAAAAAAATACTAAAAATCTACCAAAAGAGAGAGAGAGAAACCCCAAATGTGGCTCATTTCTTGTTTCAAGAAAGGCAGACAGACATTCAACAGGCAAAGCTGTTCCTACTAGTGCAGCTGCAGGTTGAATTTCTCCCTGCCATTCATTCTATTCCAAACACACAAGAAGGGCTGCAGTTTAGCCACATGGAGTTACAGAAGCTACAAATGCATTTTGCAGGATTTCCTCATTATTGTTGTATGATGTTAAGTCATTTCCAATTAATGATGACTTTATGAATGAGTGACCTTTACAATGTCCTGCCCTCAATTGGCCTGCAGAAACAAGTTTGCAAGCCACAACAAAGGCAATTGTTTGCATTTCTTTTTTGTACGTTCTCTGGCCAGAAGAGGACAGAACATAACCAAAAGAATACATTTTTGGCCACAACAGAACAAGGCTTTTCAGCTCTCTTACTGCAGTGAGCTAGTGTCTATTTGCACAAGACTTCAAATCCCATGATGCTGTGAGAGATACATTCATGAAAATATGGGGAACCTTTGAGTATAAAAGGTAAAAGTTGCCCTTGCTCGAAAGCCAGTTGTATCCAACTCTAGGTTTCAGTGCTCAGCTTTGTTTATAGCTAAAGAGCCAGTGTTGTCTGCATCTGCAGGCATTTCCGTGGACATATGTCAGGCATGACTGGACACCAGAGGGCATGGAATGCTGTTACCTTTCCACCAAAGTGGTACCTATTTATCTACTTGCAATCTCTTGCTTTCAAGCTGCTAGGTTGGCAGGAGCTGGGACAGAGATGGGCGCTCACTCCATCGTGCAGTATTCAGATCTTGAACTAATGGCCTGTTGACCTTTCAGCCACCAAGTTCAGCATCTTAACCACTAAACCAATGCAGTAAGCAATTGTAAGTACATAAACTAGGACTCCAGCTAAAGTCTGGGGCAACAGATGGATTTTGCACGGAAGTCAATGGCTCCAGCCTAGGAAACAATGGGCTTAAAAGAAAAATTCCTCCAATGGTTTGCACATGTTTAATAGAAATAGTATTTTTGTTATCAGGCTATATGATAAAGCATTTCAAATTCAGTGTGACTAAATGCAAATATAAGTTGCCTTTACAGCATACAAAGAAAGCTTTATGAAATGGCCCTTGATGTTGTGGGAAAACTGGACAGAACAGGGTGTGGAGAAAGCCAGCACATTCACATAATTCTTGTATGATTCCCGTCAGGTTGGGAATCACGCATCTGATACTATCCATCAGTCAACTCGCAGTTTTATGAGGCGGATCGATTTGAGAAATGCCAATCTGTCTGAACAAAAAGCTATTTAAGAGATTGGAAACAGATGGCCATTTCATTTCCACTGATGCTGGAACTGTGAAGGACAATTGCTGTGACATTGATACACCCAGAAATACAATTCTTCAAAAACTACATTATGGGAGTGGGAGAGGGGATGTGTTTCAAAAGCCACACCATGTGTAGCTTAATGCTTGGGTGCTGGAGTCTATTTTCCAGAAAATTAGAGGCAGTTCATAGAATGACAGGGTGAATGTTATTGCAGGGCTTCATTAATGCAATATATAAGCCGGATTCCATTAGATGTCTAATTGCAATGATTTGTGTGATGAATTGGTGGTTTTGCCAGGGAGAAGCTATGTGAGGCCATGCTCTCATTAGTATAAAAGCAACCCAAAAAGGCATCTATGCCACAAAAGGAGTGATGTTCAGCCTCATCATATTACAGCCATAATCTAATACAGTTTCGTGTCCGGAGAAGAGAATGAACAGTGAGAATCCAATCAAATTATGACAGTGTAAATCTACTGACATAAATTTCACTGGTGATTTGCTGGGAACCAGGAACATATGATCTGCATTTGTGCTGTAGGCTATTGTGCTGAGTGGGCGCAAATACAGTAAAACACCGGATAACGATTGGATTGGATAACGCTAAAATCGCATAACGTTGGGGAATTTGAGGCAAACATTTGGATCGGATAACATTATGCTAACCATTATGTTAACCATTATGTTAACGTTATCCGATCCATCAGATAACCTTTGCCTCAAATTCCCTGAGGTGTGGCTGTGACTCACCAGTTTCTCTTGGGAGAAAGGGAAGGGCTGCCTGCTCTCAAGCTTGCCACATTTGAATAACAAAGGCTTGCAAAAACCAGTCTGACTAGTTTAGCAAAGCAAAGGCTTAGGACCCTTTCCCCAGTGTAACCCAGAACACTATGCAGAAAAATAATTGCAAAGAGACAATTTGACCCAATTACCTTTATGAAGTTTCCCTTTAAATTCTAAACAGCCTGAACCCAAGATTCTAGCTCCGCAAGTCTCATGCATTGTCAATGGAAAACAATCAGACTGAAACCTTTCACCTACAAAGCAATTAAGCTTTTCACACCCTGCAAAGCCCTGAGGGAACTTCCTTTATTACAGCAATGGTAGGTGGGCTGATTCTAAAGAAAAACATTTTCCTAGCTTCTGTTCAGATCTTTTAAAACAGCACTTTATAAAATTTTCAAACATTTAAAAATGCTGTATGGCTTTGTTCCCCTAAAGTCAGGGTGGTCTGCCATGTTTTTGTAATGTATTTACCCTTTAGACAATTATTTCTTAAAGTTCTTTAAGTTTCCAGCATGTTTCCTGGACTTTCCCTTTAGGCCTCTGTTGCTTATCTCTATGGAGTTAACGTTATCTGATCCACCTGAATAGGATTTTAACGTTATCTGGTGTATGCATCGGATAAGGCTAAAAAGTCAGATAACGCTAAGACTTGTGGAACCAAGTCTTAACGTTATCCGAGGTATCACTGTAATAGTATTCCAGCTACTTACAAGTAACTACAGTAAAACCTTGCATAAAGTGTGCCTCACTTAGAGACTAAATCGTTTTAAGAGCAGATTTTTCTCTGAATGGTCGCCCTCATATAAAGACAAAAGATCACTTAACAACTAAATCAGGGTTTGCAACACCACCCCCCATGCCAGAAGTCACGATCGGTCACTTACCATGGTGGCGGCTATGTGTTTCGCTTAAAGAACAACTCGCTTAAAGAACAGTCCTGTGAAACGCATTATGCCCATTAAGTGTGGTACCATTGTACTTTGGTCACTAGTTACTTCCAAGCTCTGTGCCAGAGATTGTGTGCAGCCCTGTCCACCGGCTTTCCTCCAAATGTTGTTAGGGTTGCAGTCAAGACCAACACTAGAACCCATTAGCCTTCAAAAACCCCATTACTTTTAGTCACACTGACCAAGGCTGATGGGCATTGTAATCCAACAAATTGTATCCACAAATTGCCACTCACCCTGACGTCAAGTCTCCAGGTGCTGGTCCTTATGTTACTAAAAATGGTACCATGTTCATGCAAGAGGGAGAAGATTTGGGGGCACTCTTAGGCAGGGCTCTAACTAGGACAGGGCAACAGGGGTAGTGCTCCATGCACCAACATTCAAAGGGCACCCAAGTTTAGAGGTGAATCCACTGGTCCCACATTCTCCATTTTCTTGGGAGAACTTGCACCCCTGTCCCCAGGGCGGAGCAGATGGGAGGTGATGCTGCAGGCCCTAAGTGACAAAATCACTAGTTACAGCTCTGCCATTTTGGATTACAGAAGTGCCCCCACCCCTAGTCCCCTTTTAAATTCCCCCTGAGAATGCTCAGCAGATATGGAATGCTAACAAAATGGGGCTAGAGATGGCAAGTGAAGCAGAAGTCAGAACAGAACCTCTCGAATATTCATGACTTGCTATTTCAGATGCAACTTGGATATTCCCAGTAACCACCTCCAATGAACTAAGAGAAGGCTTGCAGTTGGTGTCTTGGGAGCCTGGCTGCCATCCAGAGGTTACACATTCCACCTGTCTCTCCCTAATATTTCCAACTCACAGCTCTGCCAACTTACAGCTGTTCCAAAGAATGCAGCCCCTTGAATGCGTGTTGCTGGATGTTTTGGATCTCATTCTTGTAAAGGTAGCTTTGCAAAGAGGGAGAGAGAGAGAAAGAACATAATTCTGTAACAGGATAGTAGTAACAGGATAACCGCATCAGGAGAAGTTTTCCTAAAAGGGAGGTCAATATCAATAGAAAACAACATGGCACAGTTTACCTTGTGAGGAATAGAGGCTTCCTTGTCTCCACATCTTTCCAGTCCCACTTACAGCACAGTTGATTGGGACATATGCCTTTCAGATTTTTTGGGACTTAATTCTTCATTCTAGAAGTTTCATCTGACAAACACACACCTGATTTTTGCTGGCTTAGAAATAGGCCAACCTTGAAGGCTTCATAGCCTTCATAGATGGCATTCTATATAGCTTCCTATTCAGAAAGGAAGTTGCCTATGCCCCGTTTCAAAGCTGAAGAGCCAACACTGTCTGCTTCTATAGACATTTCTGTGGTCATGTGGCAGGCATGACTAGACACCGGAGCGCACAGAATGCTGTTTAACTTCCCACCAAAGTGGTCCTTATTTATCTACTTGCAATTTCTTGCTTTCCAACTGCTAGGTTGTCAGGAGCTGGGACAAAGACGGGAGCTCATTCTGTCCTGCAGTACTCGGGAATAGAACTGCTGATCTCCCACCTTCCAGTCAGCATCTTAGCCACTTAAGCCACTGCATTATCCTGTCTGTTACAGCTGCTGGTGTAACACCTTGGCATGAGTTTCAGCAGCATATTCGGAAGTTACTGTAAGCATTTCCCACTGCACACCCGTTGCGTGACCTGGTGCATGGTAGGAAATGCCTAGGCCAATTTCTTAAACTGTGGGGGTTTGGCCTTGAAGTTTATGCCAACGGTGTTATGCCAATAGATGTCAGTAATAGGATTTTAACCCTTGTTGCTCATAAGGGGATTTTGGCAGTTCTACCCATGTTCTAACCAGGTTTCAAAAAAACAGCAGCAAATAATTCGACACATTTGGACAAATGGTTTAATTCCATGCTGCGAATCTGTAAAGAACAGAAAACTACTCACAGGTATTTTAAGTTTTCAAGCTCTTCAAAGGATCCTTGTGCAATATGCTTTATTTGATTGTTGTTCAAAAGCCTGCAAGAAAATGGATAAACAAGCAATCTATCAGACCTGGGAACCGCTGTCCAAAAGAAGTAACTTTTCCCCATGTCTATTCATAGGATCTCAGGCTAGAATCTATCAGTGTTCACACAAGTTGTACAGTTGTGGGTAAATGCAGTTAATTGCCTTGGGTATGTTTTTGTTGCACAATCTGGCACATGAGCAAGACAGACCATGATGTCTTATCCTTGAGCTTCAGTTGCAATTAACCACACCACATTATGCAAACCTTACGCACAGTGGAACCAATTACCTGGGAGGAGGCAAGTACTTCAACTTTGGAGCCATTCAAAAGAAAATCAGATAACCATCTGTCAGACCTGCTCTGATGTTGGATCCTTGCACTGAGCAAGGGGCTGGACTTGGTGCCCTCATGGGACCCCCTTCCAACTCAATTATTCTAGGATTCCAAGAACAGCAACAGGATTCTGGCCAATATTAAAGAAGAACAATGTTGAACTTGATGACTAGAAGGTTGCCAGGTCAGCAGTTCAAGACGAGAGTGCTGCACAATGGAGTGAGTTTTTGTCTCTGTCTCAGCTCCTGCCAACTTAGCAGTTTGAAAACAAGAAATTGCAAGTAGATGAATAGGTACCACTTCGGTGGAAAGGTAAACAGCATTCCATGCCCTCTGGTGTCCAGTCATGCCTGACATATGTCCATGGAAACGTCTACAGACACAGAGAGCACTGGCTCTTTGGCTATAAACAGAGATGAGCACTGAACCCTAGAATCAGATACAATTGGCTTTCAAGCAAGAATGACATTTACCTTTACCTTACTCGTCTCTGTTTTAAGCCAAAGAGCCAGCACTGTTGTAATCTGCAGATGCTTCCATGGCTATGTGGCAGGCATGACTAGACACCAAAGGGCATGAAATATTATCTTTCCTGCCAAAGCGGCACCTATTTATCTACCTGAAATTTCTTACTTTTGAACTGCTAGGTTGGCAGGAGCTGAGACAGAGATGGAAGTTCACTCCATCGTGCAGTACTCAGGTCTCGAACTGCTGACCTTTGGGTCATCAAGCTCAGCATTTTAACCCCAAAGAACAATGAAAGTGAGAGTTAAAACTGAAGGAGGAGGAGGAAAGTTCAAAGGAGTTCAGACTTCTCATGACACTGCCCGGGCTTTCTAGATATGAAGGAGCCAGAAGTTGTTTACCAGCCCCTCCTTCTGGTGGGATAATGTGCAACCTGTTCAAGGCCATACAGGACCAGGAGCGCATCAAATTATTGGCCACATATTTATTTATTTATTTAAATTTCTATACCGCCTTCCTCGCCAAAGGCGACCCAGGGCGGTTTAACACATCCTAAAACACATAAAAAGGCTAAAATTCTAAAAGTTCTCAAAAACCCACAGTTAAAACCAATTAAAACTACAATTAAAACACTATACGATTTAAAACTTAAGAACTTAAGGGAGCAGTGAAGGAGGTCAAACCAGCCAGCAGTCTGAGGTCATTGTGCCTCCAGTACCCCAGACCTGCCCTGCCAGCCAGGTTTTTACACCCTTCTGGAAAGACAGTAGCTCTACCTGGATGTGCAGCTCAGTTGGCAGGAGGTTCCACAGGGCCAGAGCAGACACAGAGAAGGCCCTCCTTCGAGTGCTAGAGAGATGTGCCTCTCTAGCTGATGGTACAACCAGAGAGCCTCTCCGGTCCGCTCTAGTGGGACGGGCAGATGTCCATGGGACGATGCGGTCTCTTAGGTATCCTGGCCCACTACCATATAGGGCTTTAAAGGTAATAACCAGCAACTTGAATTGCACCCGGAGGCACACTGGCAGCCTGTGCAGCTCCCGAAGCAATGGTGAGGCACAAGCATAAAGCTCGCACCCCATCACGACCCGGGCAGCCGCATTCCGAACCAGTTGCAGCCTCTGAATGGTCACCAAGGGCAGCCCCATGTAGAGCGCATTACAATAATCAAGTCTGGAGGTGACCAAAGCGTGTGTGATCATGAGCAAGAAGTCCTGGTCCAGGAGTGGGCGTAACTGGTGTATTACACAAAGTTGTGCAAAAGCCCTCCTGGCCACGGCTGCCACCTGCTCTTTGAGCAGTAGTCATGAGTCCAAGAGGACCCCCAAGTTATGCACCGGGTCTGTTTGGGGCAGCACTGCCCCATCCAGAGCCAAAGATGGTAACTCCCGTGATAATGCAGGACCCCTGACCCATAGCCACTCAGTCTTGCCGGCATTCAGCTGTAACCCGTTGTCCCCCATCCAGACCCTGACAGCCTCCAGGCACCTGGAAAGGACTTCTACTGCATCGCTTGGGTCCCCATGGGCCGAGATGTACAGCTGGGTATCATCAGCTTATTGATGATACCTCACCCCATGGGAACGGATGATCTCACCCAGTGTTTTCATGTAGATATTGACTAGGAGAGGCAAAAGGACCGAGCTGTGAGGCACCCCATATTGCAGGGACCTAGGGCTGGACCTCTCGCCTTCCAGCCACACCGACTGGGTCCGGCCCCTCAAAAATGAGGAAAACCAGGACAACACAGTGCCCTGGATCCCCAGTCCTCGGAGCCTTCCCAGAAGGATACCGTGGTTGATAGTATCAAAAGCCGCTGAGAGGTCAAGAAGAGCAAGGACGGATGGATGACCTGCGTCCTGCTCTCTCTAGAGATCATCCACAAGTGCAACTAATGCAGTTTCCATACCATATCCGGGCCTGAATCCTGACTGAAAGGGGTCCAGATAATCCAGATATACTCTGGGTGATCTTGGCTGGCCCCTCTCTTGAGGGATTACAGCCAGTGTGAATCCTGTGCCCTGTTGTGGTTGACTGTTCTGAATAAACTATTTCTATAGCTGCAAAAAGACTGTGGTGGCTTAGTGGTTAAGACGCTAAACCTGATGACTGGAAGGTTGGCAGGTCAGCAGTTGGAGACCCGAGTGCTGCACGATGGAGTGAGATTCCTTCGTTGCCTCAGCTCCTGCCAACCTAGCAGTTCGAAAGCAAGAAATTGCAAGTAGATAAATAGGTATCACTTCAGTGGAACAGTTCCATGTCTAGTCCTGCCTGCCACATGTCCACAGAAACACCTGCAGATGCAGAGAGTGCTTGCTCTTTGGCTATAAATGGAGATGAGCATTGAAACCTAGAGGTGGATATGACTGGCTTTTCGAGCAAGTGCGACCTTTACCTTTACCTATAGCTGCAAAGCCAATGATGATTTAACATCAGCAACACCCATTGCTTCACTAAATTAGGTTCCTGACATTGTGGGTGGTGTTGGTGGACTTTGGGAGTTTGCGTGTGATGGAACCAGGGACTGGCTTTTTGCGCCTGAAATCCAGGATTTCCTCAGATTTTGGGAGCTATGGAATTCTCTTTCTTCTGGTTCTCTGGAGGGAAAGGAATTCAGACTGGAAACAAGGGCAGATATGGAGCATTTATACTCCACACTCTCAGCGACCTGATTTTTATCTAAGTCAAGGGCCTCTATTTCTGCATTAAAACAAAATGGAAGGGATGAATCTCATTATTAGCTCCCTGCCACCATCATCCGGCTGGGCTCGGAGACCAGAATGCACACTTTGCTTTGGGCTAAAATGAGACCATCTGCTGCAAATTGGCACCCGAAATGTCACGCGCGACATGCGAGGGCAGCATCAGGGTTGGAAGATCAGCCTCCACGGCTCAGGGTGGTCCAGGTCTACTTAGGACAGTCAGGATGGAGAGGGTGGGATTTTGTCCATAGCTTCACAGACTTGTTTACCTTCCAGCTCTGTTTTCCTTCCTTCGTTGTCATGGTATTTCCTTCTACTCCAACAGCTCATGAGAAAAGACTCTGGTGGTGGATTCCTTGCTAATCTTTTGGCGTCGTTTTCTTGCCCTTGGCAACTCAAAGTCGTAGCATACTTGGAACAAGACCTAGACGTACTGGAGCATTTCTGAGGCCACCTCTGTGGTGGCTTGCCTAAGGTGTACCCACAAAAGGTTGGCAAAGGCTTCGTAGCAATGGCTTCATTTTCAGCACACGATAAAGAATTCGGACCGTGGTTTAAAAACAAATGATGCCATATTTATTCTACCCCTTTCCCAGAGACTTTTCCCCACTGTCAGGGTGACGTACATGTTTTGCAGCTGCATCTTTCATCTGTAGACATTTTAAAAAACAAAGTCTTAAAAAACAAGGTCTGAGTTCTTAAACTGGGGGCAGGCAAACCGAGGGTCTCCAGATGCTGTTGGACTACAAGTCCCATCAGTCCAGCCAATGGTGAATCATGCTGGGATTTGAAGTCCACTAAAAATATGGACCAGTTGAGTAATGCAAGCAATTGGATATTGGCCCATACCTCTGCAGTACACAACAGTTTAGTGCAGGGGTGCCCAAACCTTTTGGGCCGTGGGCCAGTCACGTGGTTGAGGGTGCCAGTCACATGGTTCTTCCCATTCAGAAGTGGAAGTAAAACACACATGTGCGGGCACCAAATGCACCTGTGCATGAACTGCATGTGTGCCCGCAGACACTCTGCGGGTGCACGCTTTGCTCCCCGTCCCCTGGGCGGGGCAGGCAGCGTGCTGGGCGTGCGCGTGGGCAGAGCTGAGCCTATATAAAGGGCTCGGCTCTCCCCAACCACGTGGTCCGTTTTTCTGCTTTTGGTAGCACCAATAGCACCTTTTTCTCTGCTCCGGCGCCAGCGAAAGTAGGCCCTGCGCCTCCTTCTTGCGGCTTGGCTTCAGGCTCTTTATTGAGGCTTACTAGCCTCGATCTTGTGGACCACCTTTTTCAGTTTCTGGGCCGAGTTTCCATGGTGCCCAAGCGCCCGGCGAATAGGGCTGCACATTGCGCTCGGCCACCTCTTCCAACTGCAGCTGCCCCTGCCTCGGGGCATGCCACGCAGGTGGCCACTTCACAGGCGGTGGCCAGGCCTAGCCCAGCACCTGCTTTGTGGCCGGCCCCAGCGGCCCCTGCTGCCACCGCTGCTATTGCCACTCATATTGCGGTCCTGGAAGGGGCTGTGGTGAGCACGCCCCCTCCACCCACGTGGCCTCGCCACGCTCCGAGGGCTGCTCCTTCGACTCGCCCTTTGGATTGGGGCGAGGAGCTGGCAGCACTCTTGAGTAGGGTGGAGGAGCTCGAGGCCGCCCAATTGGCCCCTCGTAGCTCTCCTGAACCTGACGCTGCTTTGGTTGATCCTCCACCTGAGGACCATGCGCTGGTCACTCCGGCCCCCGAGGCCCGCGACAACAGACCGGCTATCCCTCTACCGCCCCAGCCCATCCCCTCTTGGGGGTATGCGGGCCGTGGCTACGGTGAGTATGTGGTCAATGAAAACATGCCTATGGCATCCTTTCCTCCAGTTCTTCCAGGTTGTTCTTCAGCTGCCCAACTCCAATGGCCTTGGCCATCGTCCCTACCCTATGCGCCACAGCCTGCTCCACAGGGCTTTGCTGTTTCACCCTCATGGCGTTTGCTGTACCCTCAGCCGGGTTCTCTGGGTTACCCTACGCACCCTCCTTTTCCCGCACCTGGATGGCCTGCTTACTCTTTGGGTGACACGGGCTATAATTCTGTACCCAGGGCATCACTTCCGTTCGGCGACCAGTCCTTGCCGCTCGGCGACCATCTTCTCCCTGCCACCAGGGATAAGATTTGGAGGCGGGAGTATGTCAACATTTTCAGTCTCCTCAACAGGGATTCTGATAAGGTTGATAAGTATAAGGATGATTACGGTGATAAAGAACTTGCCAAACACAAGAAGCCCCCCAGGACGTGGGCCAACTGACTCCCGGCTTATCTTATTTACGCTGGCGCCTCCGTTAAAGGATCCCCGGAGCTTGCCGTGCCCTTGCTACAGTATCTCGACATGATCTACAGGGTTTATGTCGATTTTCCTGGCGATTCACCCTGACATGCGCTGGTACGTTACTCATCAGCAACTATGGTTGCAATTTATGATGCCATCGAGGCCTTCCCTGGGTGATTGTTATGATTGTGGTCATCTTGTCCAATGCCCTGCCTCTTCCCAGTCTCCCCACTTGGTTGCGGGGCAGGCGGTTCAACCCCGCTTGCTCTGCTGGGACTTTGCCTCTTCCGGCAAGTGTGCCCCGCAAGGCTGCTTGAATCAAATGCGGTCCAAGAACAAGGGCCAACAAGCCGGCCGGCTTGCTGGTCCCTAAACACGTTAACCTGAAAAAGGACGCAAGTGTGAACAAGGAGATGCCACTTCCGTCATGGGCTAACATCAATAACATCAAGAATTTCACTTTTGGCTATTGCATCGCTTACCTGTGCTACTGCACCATTTTTTGTTGTTGTTCAGTCGCACAGTTGATTATGACCCTTTGCGACCCCATGGGCCACTGTCCACCAGGCACTTCTGTCCTCCACCATCCTCCTCAACTCACTCAGCTGTGTGCCCATTGTCTCCACAATACCATCTAGCCATCTCATTTTTGGCTGCCCCCTTCTTCTTTTGCCCTCAACTTTTCCAAGCATCAAGGCTTTCTCAAGTGAGTCTTCTCTTCTCATTTGATGTCCAAAGTACTTTAGCTTCATCTTTACTATTTGCCCTTCTAAGGAGCAGTCAGGGTTGATTTTTTCTAATAGCCTCATCGGACAGCCACTTAGCTTTCTTATGCTTCTTTTCTTTTGGTATGGTTTTCTTTGCTACCTCCTGCATGATGTCCTGCATCTCTGTCCATAATTCTTCTGGCACTCTGTCCATTGTGTCTAAGCCATTAAATCTGTTCCCCACCTCCACTGTGTATTCCTTAGGGTTGTTGTCTAGGTCACATCTGTCTGGCCTAATTGTTTTTCCTATTTTCTTTAGTCTAAGTCTGAATTTTGCAAATTAATAGGTTGTGATCTGAGCCACAATCTGCCCCTGGTCTTGTTTTTGCTGACTCTATGGAGGTTCTCCATCTTTGGCTGCAGAGTATGTAATCAATCTGGTTTCAATATTGACCATCTGGGGATGTCCATGTGTAAAGTCTCCGTTTGTGTTGCTGAAAGAGAGTGTTTGCTATGACCAGTGCATTATCTTGGCAGAACTCTATCAGTCTTTGGCCTGCTTCATTCTGTGTTCCAAGACCAAACTTGCCTGTTATTCCATTTACTTTTTGATTTCCTACTTTGGCATTCCAGTCTCCTATGATAATGTAGACATCATTTCTTGGTGTCTGTTCTATGAGGTGTTCTAGGTCCTCATAGAACTGGTCAATTGTGGCTTCATCTGCACTAGTGGTTAGTGCGTATATTTGGATTACAGTGATATTGAATGGTTTCCTTTGTATTCTGACTGACATCATCCTATCATTTTTGAGATTATATCCTATTACTGCTTTTCTCACTCTTTTATTAACAATTATGGCTACTCCATTAACCAGTTAATTGATTAAATAAAGTGGCCCTTGTTTTAAATCCAGCACTGTTGTCTGCCTCGTCATTTGGGGATGGGGGGGGGGGGCAAAGAACATTGCTGTAAATTTATTTATTTATTTAATTCGATTTATATACCGCCCTACTCAGTAAAACCGACTCAGGGTGGTTCACAGAATCCATATAAATAACATTCCATAATACAGCAATGCAATGGTACAGAAAAATGACACAACAAAATAACAATAAAATGTAATAATACAATCAAGCAATACAATCAATGAGTAAATGACCAACGGCTGTCATATACGTGTTTACAACAGCTGTGGGTCATTTATGGCAATGTTCTGTGCATGTGTAGGCACATTTGGCAATGTTCTGTGCATGTGTAGGCACATGTTTTACTTCTGCTTCAGGGAGTGGTGAGTGCAGAAGAGGCCAGATTAATTGGCACCACAGGCCTGATCCGGCCCACCAGCTGTAGGTTGGGCACCCCTGGTTTAGTGCCAGGTGGTGGAATTGAAAGCCTGTGTTTTGAAAGTTAATTTCAACAATACTTGCACCCAGGAAGGAAGGAAGCTTTGATAGAACATGTGCAAAATCTTCCACGGTTCATTCCATGGCATCGATCTCTGCAAGGGGTGGAAACAATTCATTTCTGAAAACCTGAGAAGCTGTTACCAAGCAGCAATGGGAGGGCTGAACTTCACATATTCCACAGTGCTCATAGGAAGTCTGATATCACAGTGACTCACAAATGAATCTCAAAAAAGAAGGCTGCCATGACAACCATAAACAAAGCAGACCAGTTTAGTGAAATGGGACCAGCCAGTAGTTGAGATAGTCTGCAGTTAAACTGTGGCAAAAAAACCAGTTCTCTTTCTGTTCCTACACAGATGGTTTAATTGCTATCCTTGGTTGTCAACAACATTTATATTGTTGCACGATGCAAACATAAGACAGCAATGGCATTCTTGGCTTAGCCATGCAGATCTCCTTGGTTGAACTCTTTTCACCCAATCTTTCTTTTATTTATTCAGTTTTTTCTATTAAAAAAATCTAATCTCTGTTTTCTCTGTTGGAATTTGTTCCATTCTAACTACACCACTGCTTCAACCTGTTCTAAACCTGCTTGTCATGGAACTCACTTAGGCATCCATGGACTGTTATTTTGCAGCATGGTGTGTAGACAGAGGGTGAGGAATTAGGGGCCTTGGCTCAATTCACTTCTTGGCTGTGGAAATTCACAGGGCTGTGGCAAGATTAAACTCCTCATTGGACTTCTCACATACCTCAAAAACCTTATCAGGATCACCATATGTCAAAAGTGGCTAGACAGCAGATAACAACCACAATTCTGCTTTGCAAAACCACCGAAAAACCTTGCAAAAATTTATGAAGAGCTATTCCCTCTTCTCGAACAGTTTTTTCCACTGCTCATCGACTACGCCAGGGATTCCCTACCTAAGGCCTGTGGGCCGGATATGTGTCATGGTACCATTTCATGTGCCCCCCCTCCAAGGGCATTCAACAAATAAAATGGCCATCCTTTGAAGCTGTTGAGACAAAATGGCCACCCCATCATGCAGGCAGGGCAAAATGGCCAACCTGTCCTTGAAGCTGACTGAGAGCATGACCCGGCCCCAAGCTTGAAACGGTTGGGAACTCATGGACCTAGGCAGTGGTTCTCAACCTTGGGTCCCCAGATGTTCTCCACTGGACATGCTTCAGGTCTTGGGAACGGAAATCTTGCCTAGTTCCAGTGCTCAGTGCAGTGCCTTTGGTTATGAGGAGGGGCAGATTGATTCGGACTCTTACCCTACTGCAACTGACCCCCCCCCCCATTGCTTCTTCAGACCTATTTTGGGGATTGGGTGGGAGGGTAGGAAGGCAAATGCAAGGAGGCAGCTCTGCCATTGGCTTAGAAAAATTACTTTCTTGCAATGTAAGTCTTAGAATCCACTGAACATAGAGGCCACGGTGGCTGGGGGAATTGAGATTTTCTAATCAAAAAAGTAAGTAACATTTCTAAGCTCTGGGGTGGAGACACACATTCTTTGAACAAGAGAGTCTGCAAAGAGTTAAAGCAGCACTTTGAATACATGCATGGAAGCACTTGTAAAGGTAATTAAAATCTGGTGAAGATAACAAAAGCAGGGCCCTGCTGTTTCAAATTAAGTATGCAATCTAGAACAGTATGCTTTTTTCCTGCAGTGGCCACCCAAAGATTCAGGAAGGCCCCAAGAGGGCAACAACCTTTACCCATTTCCCTCCCATCTTCATCCGTAAGAACTGAGCTATCATGATTAGTAGCAATTGATAAATCTCCAATCTTCTTCCAAAACTATGCCTGGCCAACTCCAGATTTTGTGGCAAGACATTACACATGCTTATTGTGAGCCTCCTGGACAGGTACAGTACTTTTGTCTCACTTCATGGACTCTGTCTCCTCACCTTTCACAACCAGAAGGTGAACTCTACCTTTCTCCAGCAACAAACACTTCTGACCATCTTCAAGATCTGGCCTACCCAAGGCACGTAGCAGCAATCAGTTCTAGATGTTAACATTGCCATTACGAGGCATACAGAGTCTCTCAGAAGGGATGTGGTTGGGAGCATCTGCTAAATGGCACTTTTGAGTAGTTATGTTATATGAAGGTCGAAAAACCTGGCCTAATTTCAAAGCCTTCTGCAAGAAATGGGCTCAAACCTCTGAAAAGAGTGATCCATTCTTTCCTTTATCAGCCATTGGATGAAGAGATAAAGGAAGTCAAGGGAAGGGACAAGAGAGACAGGATGGCATAGAAAGAGAGAGAAGTGTCACATTCAATTTGGTTCTGGACCCACCATGAAGAGTTCTCTACCTACTGAACTCTGACATGCATCTCCTCCCCTAATAAGTGTGAGGAAGTGTAGTCTTCAACAGAAGATAAAATCATTGACTCATGATTTTAGCAATTAACTTCCTTCCCAAACTGGATGGAATGAAGACATCACTGAAAGGACACTTGGGAGAAGTACCCAATCACACTTTGTGCTGCATTCTGAAAGGACCTTGAAGTGCAGAATGTTAATAGGATCAAGCTAATCTGGACGTCAAGCATGTGAGCTGTCAGAACTGCAGGATCCAACACAAATTCACATCTGTCCAAAAACACTGGAGCAGGTGATATTGCGTACACAAGCAGGGCCAAAAATAAAACTGGCCCGGAGACTATTCTGCATACTGTTTTCCAGACTACTCTCAGTGCACAAGCCAAAGCAATAAAACCATTCACATTACAGTTACTTCTGCCAGGTTTGGATCACAAAACTTCCAGCGCGGACACCCCCTCCATACCTTTTTGCAATCCCATTTCCGATGCATAAAATACAAAGAGCCCATAAGAACTTACAGTGTGTTGAGGTTCTTCAGATTCCTGAAGGATCCAGGCTGGATGTCCTTGATCCGGTTGAAGCGCAGATCCCTGAAAGAGACAGATGAGGGACATGGGAAGTTTTATTTTATGGAATCAAACCATTGGCTCACCAAACTAGGATTCTCAAATCTGACCCACAGCAATGGCTCTCCTGAGTTTCAATTGGAATGCTTTCCTAACTCTCCCTGGAGGTCCTCAGCAACCCCCCTTCATGTTTTCCCATCCATGTGTTAAAAAGACCTTACCCTGCTTACTTCTGAAATTCAGACATGATCAGCATCCCTAAGGAGGAACAGTTCTTCAATTCATTTGTCCTGCCCTTTACATCTGGTGGCACCTGGTTGAGTCCATCATAGGCATCTAGGCTCAAGTTTATAGTGTGGTGAAAGTTACTGAAGTTTTAGATGGGATGCTGTATTTTTTTAAATGATTCTTTGAGTCCAATTGATAAAGATACCAACCACACATATCACACAGAGGAGTGTGATAGACACAGTTCTCTTTGAACTCCTTCAATGTGAGAATGCTACTCTTTTTTAAAATACCAGTTGGATTTTCAGCTTATGCTTTCCCTTCCTCAACTTCAGAACAGCAAGTAGATTCACCCAAGAAAGAAACAACCACCTTATTTCTATTGAGAAACATGTGAATTTTTAAGAAACATTTTAGCTCTATCTTTGCATTTTCAGTCTTTCTCCCTTCCCCTCCATTTCTTCTTCCTCCTCTTCACTAGACCTGATATTAGTGGTGCTGCAGCCCTCTCCTCCTGGTACTTCATGGAGGCAAAGGTGTAGGACGTTGGATGTCTGCAGAAACGTGTTTCACAAATGTTTACTGTATGTGGATATTGATAATTTAATCAATGGCTCTAAATGTAAGACCAACATGTTCAAGTGGGGGCTGCTGGGGGACAATAGCACGCTGTGTGAATGTAGAGAGATACAGAATCTGCCTCATCTACTGGTCCGGCGATTACCACCAGAAACATGAACCAATGAGGACTTAAGTTTGGTCAATGACAAAGCCAAGAAAGTGGCTTCATTTTGGCAGTTCAGGATTTGATCAGGACACAAAAGAAGATGATCTGGAACTGAAAGGCATTTCTACAGCAAAAAACACACTGCAAATTCTCTGTTCCCAGTCTTCCTTGTAAGGAACTGATTCCCCTTTCCGTAATTTCTGTCACATTGCATTTTTCAATTTTAACATTTTAAATCCCAAGAATGCTGATTATTACATGAAAGATCAATGAGGGATCCTGCTCCACCTGTGTTAATACTACAAGTCTTAGGCTACATTAACAGAAGTATAGTCTCCAAAACCCATGAGGTCAGCATTAGTCAGACCACATCTACAGTCCTGTGTCCAAGTCTGGGCGCCATGCTTTAAAGAAAGATGCAAACCAATTAGAGCAGGTATAGAAAAGGGCAACAAGGATGATCAGAGGTCTGGAAACCAAGTCCTATGAGGAAAGACTGAAGGAACTGGGGATGTTTAGCCTTGAGAAAAGGAGACCGAGAGGGGAAATGTTAGCACTCTTTGAATACCTGAAAGATGGCCATGAAGAGGAATGGAAGGATCTGTTCTCAATCATACCAGAGTGTAGGATGCATAAATAAATTATGGGCTGAAACTACAGAAACCCAGGTATAGGCTGAATATTAGGGGGGGGGAAACCATAACTGTTAGAGTAGTACAACAGTGGAACCAACTGCTTTGAAGGCGCTCCAAAACTGGAAGCATTCAAGAGAGAATTAGCCCAGGGGTTCCCAAACTTTTCAGCCCACGGGTTCAGGGAGCTGGTCACTATGGATCTGGCCCCCTGATGGCAATTCATCCAGCCTGCGAAGCCCTCATTGCTCCTGGGAGCAGAAGTAAAATGCGCCCGTATGGGTGTTTTACTTCTGCTTCCAGGAGCGACGCTGGCTTCGTGGGCTGGATGAATTGGCATTGGGGGCCAGATCAGATCCCTGGACCATAGTTTGGGCACCCCTAAATTATACCATCATCTGTCTGCTTTGATTTGGGTTCCTGCATTGAGCAGAGGTTGGACTCAATGGCTTCATAGAACCCTTCCAACTCAGTGAGTGTATGACTCTATTATGGTATGAGCATCCCTAGGCTCTTTGCTGTCCCTGTGGGCTCTCCCAAAAGGACACACATGGCCCAGACTTAGTTAATGATTTGGCATTTGTCTTAATCTGGTACACATTCCTAATCCCCATATACATTTATGGCAGAAGGGCATGTACACGGTAGTTTCCATCTATAACAGGTGTTCTCATCCTATGGGTCTTTCCCATGATGCCATTCCATCTGGCCCATTGCCGCCTCCACCACACCCTGAAGTGGAAGCGGGTGCATTTACATCAGCTGTAAAATGTGCCCACACGTGCACAAATGCGCCTGTGGTTGTTGTAAATGTGGAAGTGGGCGCAGTTATGACAGCTGTAAATGTGCTTGCTTCCACTTCCAGTGGTGGTGGTGATGGCCTGCCAACTCAGCTGTTCAGGGGCATGGCTAGGCCCGTGATGTAAAAAGGTTGGCCACCCCTGATCTATAACATGCAAGAACACTTGCTGTAGGAACACAATACAGGCCACACTGCCAGAGGGATTCTACAAGGTTTTTTAAAAAGAAGTTTTCTCAACTTGATTTCAGTGACATATGACCTGGTACAGAATCTGCATTGGTCGCGCTGCTGGATGATCTCTAGCGAGAGCGGGATGAGGGACATCCATCCGTCCTGGATCTTCTTGAACTCTCAGCAGCTTTTGATACCGTCGACCACGGTATCCTTCTGGGAAGACTCCGAGGATTGGGGATCCAGGGCACTGTGTGGTCCTGGTTTTCCTCATTTCTGAGGGGCTGGACCCAGTCGGTGTGGTTGGAGAGTGAGAAATCCAGCCCTAGGCTGCTCCAATACGGGGTGCCTCAGGGCTTGGTGCTCTCACCTCTCCTATTTAATATCTACATGAAACCGCTGGGCGAGATCATCCATTGCCATTGGGTGAGGTATCATCAATATGCAGATGATACCCAATTGTATATCTCAGCCCATGGGGACCCCAGCGATGCAGTGGAAGTCCTTTCCAGGTGCCTGGAGGCTCTTAGGGTCTGGATGAGGGATAATGAGCTACAGCTGAATCCTGGCAAGACTGAGTGACTGTGGGTCAGGGGTCCTGTGTTATCTCGGGAGTTACCACCTTTGGTTCTGGATGGGGCAGTTTTGCCCCAAACAGACCTGGTGTGTTACTTGGAGTCCTCCTGGACTCATGACTACTGCTCAAAGAGCCGGTGGCAGCGGTGGCCAGGAGGGCTTTTGCACAACTTTGTGTTATACCCCAGTTATGCCCGCTCCTAGATCGGGACTCCTTGCTCATGATCACACACACTTTGGTCACCTCAAGACTTGATTATTACAATGCGCTCTACATGGGGATGCCCTTGGTGACCATTCAGAAGCTGCAGCTGGTCCAGAATGCGGCTGCTCGGGTGATGATGGGGTGCAGGTGTTATGCTCATGCCTCACCATTGCTCCGGGAGCTGCATTGGTTACCAGTTTGCCTCTGGTGCAATTCAAGGTGCTGGTTATTACCTTTAAAGCCCTACATGGTAGTGGGCCAGGATACTTACCCAAGAACATCTGTCCATCCCACCAGAGCGGACCGTAGAGGTGCTCTGGTTGTACCATTGGCTAGAGAGGCGCACCTCTCTTGCACTAGGAGGAGAGCCTTCCATGTGTCCGCCCCGGCCCTATGGAACCTCCTGCCACTTGAATTACACCTCCAGACAGAGTTGCTGCCCTTTAGGAAAGGATTAAAGACATGGCTGGCAGAGCAGGTGCAGAGCACCACTGGTGTAGGATACCCCCTGCCCACTGGTTAATTTAGTAATACCCTCTCCCCCTTCCAACCTTCCAATCTTTTAATCTTTTAACTTTTTAATTTTTAATTTTCTGATTTGCAATCTTTTAAATTTTAATATCAGTTAGTTTTATAGGGTTTTATAATTACTATAATAATGTTCAAATTTTATTGCATATGACTGTCCAACTGTATGTGTGCCGCTCTGAGTCGGGTCAAAAACCTGAGTGAGCGGCATATAAATGCAAAAAATAAATTAAAATTAAAATTAAATGCCACTCGGAGTTTACCAGTTTCTCCTCCTCCTCCTCCTCCTTTCTGTAGGTATTAAAACAGAACTTAAAACCCAAACTCATACTATGGAGCAAAAAGGCCAAAGATCTATTCATTTCATGACTTGCTATTCAAAACAGACCACAGCTGTTGCTGTCTCCAAGCCATCTGGGCTGCTGTGCTCCACAAGAGCAAACTGCAGCCAAGATGAAACTGCTGTCATCTATCACATATTTTCAGGGCTGACTTATCTGTCCCTTTGCCCTCCCTGCTTTCTGGAGATGGAGAAAAGCGGAGGAGGCGTGTTTGGTTATCGAGGATAAATGAGTTGCTGGTTTCAGCTGTGAAGAGCAGGAACATGGAGGATAAATGTGCCAGTCAGAACAGAACAACTGTGCAGTGGCAGAAGGGTCATTCTTTTGGGCCTCTCTTTTCATACAAACCTGGAACCAAGTTCCTTCGAGTTACATAAAACCCAGAATGTATTTGATTAATTATCCCATTGTTACATTGCAGTGATGTAAATCCCAACGGCAGATTGATGCTATGTGCAGTGGTGGGCAGCCAAAAATTTTACTATCACACTGTGGGTGGAGCCAACATTGTGGGCGGAGCCAACATCATGACATCTTGGGCAGAGCCAATGTCATGGGCGGAGCCAATGATGTGGGTGGAGCCAACGTAAAAAACCCCATAAAAATAAGTACACATAAAAATACAAATTAAATAGACATAAAAATACACATAAAAACACATAAAACATACATTAAAATAAAAACACATTAAATAGACATATAAACACATAAAAATACACATGGGGCACATGCACAGTGGGGGAACCAGTGAAAAGGTAAGCCTTCGAGGTGGTTCCCTCCAAAAGCTGCTACTGGTTCTCCGGGACACCGGGAAAATATACTACCAGTTCTGGCAAACTGGTGCGAACCTGTTGCTGCCCATCACTGGTTATGTGACAAGACGATGCTTCCATCCTTCACTGCATGCTGGTTACACAAGTTGATGCACAACAAGGGATCCAAGTGGCAACTTAAGTAGAAGCCACTCACCTTTGTGATTTACACCTACACCAAGGAAGCCAGTCAACAGGCTACTCAAGCAGCAGCATATTTTGTAAACTGGTGGTAGAACTGTGTACATCTGTTTATGCATGGTTCTGTCTATTATCAGTGTTTCCCAAATGCTGGTGTTTGGACTTCAATGCCCAGAAGCTTAAGTCAATTCCCTAAAGCACTGGTCAGTCAATATACTGGCTTAGGCTTCTGGGAACTGAAGTCCAAACACCAGCATTTAGGAAACACTGATCTACTCCAATTCACTCTCTTCCAGAGCACAACCAATTCACTCTAAGCTGATTTGTGGACTGCCAATTTGGTTTGTATCCAAACAATTCAAAGCATTGGTACCTATGTGCATTTGTCTGAATAGTGGGGACAAAAGGAGCACTAGGGGAAAATAAAGGGCTTTGATCTGGGATGAAGGGGTGAATCTCAGTGCCAACACCTACTGCTTAATCTCCAGTGTGCAGGCAATCTTCCACCAGTGAGTTAGTAAATTACTTTTCTTCCTTCCTTCAGCTAGACATGGTTGCTTCTTCTTCTCCTCTCGTGTCCTGATCAAACTCTGGACTGTCAAAATTCAGCCACTTTCTTGGCTTTGTCATCGGCCAAACTTAAGTCTTCATCGGTGTATGTTACTGGCAGTAATTGGCAGACCAGTAAATGAGCTGGGTTCTGTGTCTCCACATTCACACCATGTGTAGTCTGCCAGCAGCCCTCACTTGAGCATGTTGGTCTTGCATTTAGGGACGCCAAACCTCAGCCTATTCAGGATCCTCCAAGTGATGTAAGGAAGATTGAGTTCTTCAGCTATATCCTCCTTTAATGTTGTTCCTTGTCCAGTGAGCTCCTTCCTCCATCTTCTAATTTGGGTTTGCTCTTGTGAATCATTGAGAATGTTTGTTCTTGTCATAAAGCACTTCCTGGATCTGAGCTGGTGGACTTGAGGCTCATATCTATTCAGAGGATGTTGAGGGTCATTCTCTTGCTTCGTTCTCTCAGCCATCTGCTGCTACTTCTCTCCTTATCTTAGGTGAAGCAATACCAACAAGAGGGTATATTTTCTCAACTAGTGTAGGTTTGAGGTATCCTGTCACTACACACATGGCTTCATTAACAGTGGTGCCAACTTCTTTTGTGTGTGTGTATGTGTTCCATCCTGGAGCAGCATACTCTGCTGCGGAGATACTCAGGGCCAGAGCTGATGTACACAGCATGGATAGTTGAGTTCCCATATATAGTTTATGAGCTTCCTGATGATATTGTCCCATATACTAACTTTGGCTTTGGTATTCAGGCAGTGATGCTTAAAAGAGAGTATCTTGTCAAGCATCCCACCGAGGTATTTTGGTGCTGAACAATGCTGTAGTGGGTTCCCTTGCCACGTAACATCCAACTCAATGCTTGCCTCTTAGTTTTGAAGGTGGAAAGCACACACTTCAGTCTTGCTTGGATTAGGCTTCAAAAGGTTGATGTTGTGATACTGTCTTAATTCTTCAAGTGCTCCAGTAGGTTTTCCAGCTACCTCATCAAAGCTTGTTCCGTGAACAACCATTGAAAATGATTGCTAGCGGTCAGTCCCTCTCATTTTGCTCACAATTTTTAATCTCCAAAACAATGAAACTAAGTTTGACTCTTTGGAGAGTCCTGATTATATCATATTTGAATGCTATTCTGGGCTTCCCTGATTAATTTCAGATTGGTTCAGAAATGAACAAATATCCATACTTTGCTTCATTTTCCCAGTAAAATCTGAATCATATCCCCAGGTTAGACTATGTGCTTCATTAACTCCTCTGGGGTTTCACCCACAAAAGGGCCTTCATCATCACCTCATATCAGTGATGGCGAACCTTCACACTCAAGATGTTCTAGAACTTCAATTCCCAGAAATTCTGATCAGCAGGAGTGCTTACTTGGGCTTCTGGTAATTGAAGTCCAAGAACACCTGGAGTGCCAAGGTTTGCCATTGCTGTCTTGTATCATATGAGGTAGGAAAGAGCAATTAACAATAGCAATTACACCTATATACTGCCCCATAGCACTTAGTGCACTCTCTGGGTGGTTTACAAGTTTATTAGTAGCACACACACCCCGCCAAAATACTGGGTATTCCTTTTATTGACCCCGGAAGGAAGGAAGGCTGAGTCAACCTGGATCCTCATCAGGATTGAACTCACAATGTTTTGGCTGCAGTACAGCAATTTAACCACTGTGCCACCAGGGCTCTTTGCCTTTTCAGATATTGTAAGAATATAGCACCTTTCACCCCACAGCACTAGCTATGCGGTCTTTGGGTGATGGGGGGTTGAAGTCTAATAGTATCTGGAGAGCCATATGTTCCCTAATTTCTTATCAAGAAATGCCTGAAGTTGCAGCTGGAACCTTCTGCCTGCAAAGCACATGACTTTACCATTGAGCTACAACTCTTCCCTACAAAATGTTCTCTTGAAGGGTGGGACAATCCCGTATTGTCCAGGTTCTTGACCTGCCAGCTTTCTTAGTGTGTGCATGGGAATTTGAGTTTCTGAACATCTCAGGGTTGGTATCATTGAACCCCAGATGTGTACTGTTGGAAAGTAGCCCAATGTTCACTGAGTCCAATTCCACAGGGAAGCAGGAAATCCACAGTTAAGTAGCCTGAGAGATTGTTTCTAGCCTCTATATAAATACCTCCAACAAAGCTCAACGAAGCAAAAGTCCACCACTTTCTAAGAGAGTCCATTCCTTGTCAAAGAGCTCTTATTACAACATTAGACACTGCACAACACTTACAGTAAAGCCTGGAGAAGTTATTGCTGTAGCTGATGTTGTTGCTGCTGCTGTGTTGAATTGCCCAGAGTGATGCCTTAGTCTTCGTTGGGCAGTACAAAAATAATATAATAAAATAAAACTCTCAACATTGCAGTATAATATACTGCACCAGAGGAACTGTGCTGGCTCAAGTGGTCCAATTCCCAGGTAGTGCATGACAGAATGAGCTCCCATCTCTGTCCCATCTCCTGCCAACGTAGCAGTTTGAAAGCAAGAAATTGCAAGTAGATAAATAGGTACCACTTCGGTGGGAAGGTAAACAATGTTCCGTGCACTCCGGTGTTGAGGCATGGCTGCCACATGTCCACAGAAATGTCTGCAGACGCAGACACCACTGGCTCCTTGGCTATAAACAGAGATGAGCACTGTATCCTAGAGTCAGATACAACTGGCTTTTGAGCAAAGGTGACCTTTACCTTTATCTATACTGCACCAGAAAGTTTAACCTGAAAGTCAATGTTTCCAGCTTCTGCTTTAAGCAGCACAGTAACATTTTCTCCGTGTGGAGGAATGCTTGGTAGAGGCTGAAATGTGCATTTGACAGCTGTTGAAGAAATTGTTTTGGCCAGGCCTGCTGCTAGATGCCAAGGGAGATGCTTGGCCATTTGGAATTGTTGCTGCTATCCTGTGGACCAATTGTTTGCTTAACGGAAAACAAGTGTACCTATTTTCCTTCTGTCAAATGTCAGTCTCTGCTAGAAATGTGATTTCACCCTTTGCCTTTTAATGATTCTTATTTCTTAGCCATAGCCCCACAACTGCTGGAGCAACTTCCCTCTCCATTTTGTCAGTTTCTCCATTAAAAACAGAGGAGAAACATTCCCCCCTCACTCTGGTCATATTCCGCTTTGTCCTTGACAGACTAGAAACTCAGTCAGACTGGTTGACTTTTAGGCATTCTGCATAGATTTCCCTGTATCAATGTTTCTGTTGTAGTTTCTCAACAATGGCTGCTCCCCCTTGTTTCAGTGGTGGGCTCAAAAAAATCTTACCACCACACTGTGGGCGTGGTATGGTAGCCGTTGCCGGGGGAAAGCCCTGCGTTGCACCTGAATTAGGACTACAGGCAGTGGTGGGTTGCTCCCACTTCGGCCAAACCGTTAGCCAAAATCTGGAGGGGATCGCCGGGGGGGGGGGGTTAAACCTCTGGGCGACCGGTTCGGTCGCCTCTCCGGCTGCCCTCCGGATCACTGCGGCTGAGTGGTGGCTTCAGGTAGAAACCGTGTAGCTTCTACCCGAAGCCACCCCCCAGACGCAGCGATCCATGGCTGCGGCTGAAGTAGGGGCCGGGGGAAAGCCACATGGGTGCGCGCACGGCTTTCCCCTGACCCCTACTTCAGCTGCAGTGATGGATCACTGCTTCTGGGGGTTGGGGGTGGCTCCGTTCCCTTACCCTTCCAAAAAACCCCACAGGCACATGCTTCTGCTTTAAGCAGCATGATCCTATCTTGGGATCGTTGCCTTACCCTTCAAACACCCCCCCCCGCTGATGCGCATGCGCACACGTCTGCAGGGTTTTTTGGAAGGGTACGGGAAAGATCCCAACACCCTTCCAAAACATCCCACTGCTGCACTGCGCGCGTCAGCAGGGTGTCTGGGAAGGGTGTGTAATTTTATTTAATTTTTATTTTATTTTATTTTTTTTACTTTGGCTCCGCCCACAAAGTCATGACATCATGACATTGGCTCCACCCATGACATCATGATGTTGGCTCCACCCATGATGTTGGCTCCACCCACAGTGGGGTAGTAAAAATTTTGACATCCCCTCCCACTGACTACAGGTACTTTATTTCAAAACTTGGATGGGCAGGACCAGCCAGAATTTCTACTACCGGTTCTGGCGAACTGGTGCAAACCTGCTGATGCCCACCACTGTCTTGTTTCTCTTATCCATGCAAGCCCCCCTTCCAGCTTGCAGTTAAATAGATTGACGAGAACTTTATTAAAGAGAATGAAGCACAAACTGATTTTTTTAAAAAAAGCACACACATTTGCTTTTAAAGCTGTAGAGACCTGGTGTATATATCAAATGTCTAAACATCAAGGGATGCATCGGGTTGTTGGTCTCAGTTAGAACAGACCGAGTGAATGAATGGGAACTTGTTAAGTCAATCATTTTGCATCCCCCATTGATATCGTTGCTGTCAGCTGCAACTCGTATCCAAGAATGCATTTTTTCCTGAAGCAGGAAAAATGCCATTGGTGTGAATTTGTTTAAGTTGGATCCCAGCTTGCCATGAAGTGACTCGCACACTAGGATCACGGAGCATCTCCTGCTACACACATGAAAAGAGACATGCAGGATTTAACACCGAGACCGCAATGGCCTGCTGCAGCCTTGAGGATATTAACAAGGTGCGCCCTTCACAGCCAGTCCATCTGACATGGCCTCTTCCGTCTCCATAACTGTTGGGAATCAGAGTTCCTCCTCCACTAATTTTCCAATCGGGCCCAATATGATGGTTTCCAGTGGCATTTCTTCCACTGAGGGGGACCATTACCCCCCTAAAGGGGCTCATCCACCCGTAGCTATTGGCCCCTTTAGGAAGTCAGGTTATTTACCACTGCCCAACACTTGGTGTTGAGTAGCTGGCTGTACGGTCTACTAAAGTACCATAGTGGGATGTCCAGCCAGACATTGATATACCCTGTTCCAACACAGGTAATTTGAGACACGACATGACTTTTAGATAGCACATTTCAGATCCAAAGTACTTAGCAGGAAATAAATGTCCTGAACAAATACACCATATCCCCCCCTTCTACATCACATATGTTTCTGTCCAGAAGATCTACTGTGAACTAATAACTTATCTTCCATAGCCATCCGTTTCCATAGAACTTTCATCTTATAATTAAAGTCGTCATCATTCAGACTCGAAAAAATCTCAGTGTGAGTGAATGCATTTGCACATATTTCTCCCCAATTCCCTTTTCTGATATTCTTCTAAAATGCCATGCTCCCAAGTGGTCCTAGATCAGCGATGGTGAACCTTGGCATGTGGTCCTAGATCGACAAGATTTCTTTATTAATCTCCAAAGTTCAAAAATCTGATGTTTTCCCATATAGTGCATGAAATGTAAACACTACAACATGTTCCTCTCCTCTCTCCACAAAAGAGCACTGCTAACAACATGGCACTTCTAATTTGCAAAAAGCTTCTGAACTTTTTGTGCGGTTGGCTGTCATGAGAAATCTGCAAGAGATCATCATCCTTCCCATCTTACAGACAAAGGAAAGGGAAAGTATTACACACAAGGTCATGCAGTGACAGGCATTGAATAGGACCCCAGTTTTGCCACATTCCTGTCCCTCTTTCTATACACCCTGATAGACTGGCTCACTCATCATGCTGTGCACAGGGTGACCAGGTAGCAGGAGACAATAAGAAAACCCCCAAGAAAACTTCTACTTACAGAACGTTTGTCTGAGGTGGGACTTCAGGGACAGTTTCCAGTACCAAATGCATGCATCTGACCGTGGTCCTAAAGCACAAGCAGCGGCTGGGACAGGAACTGATTGAGATGGGTAAGAAGAGCAAAAGGAAGATGGTTGGGTGGCCTGCTAGTTTGCCCAGCATGGTGGTTGCTGGCATGCGAGGTTCCTTATGATTCTGAGCTGCAAAGAAGCAGAGGGGAAATTTTTTTGAGCCTGGAGGGGGTAGGGAGGAGGAGGAAGAGGAGGAGGAGGGGACACTCAGACATGTGTTTCCAATTACATTAAGGCGGCTTGACAGGCCAGCTCCCCCCCCCCCCTCCAGCTTATGATGCACACACAACATCCAAGGCTGAGATGGAGGCGGCAACCCTAGTTGGGCTCTGTTTAGGTACAACAGATTGTTAAAGTTGATTCTGTGCTTACTCCTGGCTCCTTGCCTAGGAAGTGAGTGCTCTTCTCTGGTGGTGGAGGCATTTGGAAACCCAGAAAGGTTGGTGAAATCTGCTTTCTCGGGAAATTTGGGAGTCTGGATGGATCTTTGAAAGAGAATCAGCAGCAGGACATCAAAGCTGCCATTGCCCCTATGGATGACTATGCATACCTTCCCTTTTCCATACTGTTATCTCTAGGCAAAGAATCCGGCAAAACCTTTGTGGGGAGGGTACGAAAACTTGTCAAACTTTTAAAACCAGACTTGGATGCTAGGAGGTAGCATCACATTGCCAACAGAACCAATTTCCATTCTGGTTCTCTGCCCCCTATGTGCTTTCTATCAAAGGCTTTGTGTTTCAGGTGCATTCTTCTTCTTCTTTTGTATCTGAATCCAAATATTGGCAATTGTCATGGTGATCAGCCATGAAGACTGTCCTGAGAATATAATGCATAAAGGTGAGAATGGCCAAAGAATTCACATGACCACCTGGCAAGGTTTGGCCCAGTACATTTTGCTGCCCAAAGTACTGCACTAAAAACACTGCTTTTTATTAAAGTACTCCTGGCCTAAAGCCTGGAAAAGTTGCCCCCACCCCAGCACACTCTCCAGTATGGCTGGAGATGATTCTGGAAGTCATATGCAAAAATAATTTCTCCAACCCTTGCTTTAGGTGAACAAGATTCCAAACTTAATCTCTGGTGCCTTCAGTGAAAAGGATCAGGTGGCAGAAATTTGAAAGACATTAGAGTGTCTGGAGGGCACTCGTTGCCAATCAGAACAGACAAAATTGGGCTAAATGGGGGAACAGGTTGATGTGGTGTAATGAAGCTTCCTTTCCTCCTTAAGAAGAGCTCTAAACATCTAAGACTACTAAGGATATAGAGCCATGATAGTGAACCTTGGCACTCCAGGTGTTCTTGGACTTCAATTTCCAGAAGCCCAAGGGGGTTTGCATTCTGCTGTTTGTATTCTGCTAATCAGGGGTTCTGGGAATTGAAGTTCAAAAACAGCTAGAGTGCTAGGTTTTGCTATCACTGATATAGAGCCTCCTCTGGAAAGGCCTACAGGAGGCAATCCTGAAATGTTCCAGTGAGTCTTATGGGATGAACTGAACTGAACACTAATTTGCTCTGAAAAAATGTTTTTCTAGTTTCTGCCCTGTGACATCTCACTCCCTGAGATGGAGCAGCAAGCTGTGCTTTCCCCACCACCAAGGCATGGATTCATTTCAACATACACAGAACTGGCATTAAAACAGAGGTGAGGAACCTTTGATCTTCCAAACATTTGGGGTTTCAGGTCCCATAACCCTTTACCTTTGGTCTTGCTTGTTGGGGCTTTGGAGCAGTTGATATCTACAAGACATCGGGAGAGTTGCAGGGCCTCCACCCTTGCTTTAATTGGGATATTTTATACCAGATCACTAGATAGATCAAGCATAAATCACATGCTTCTAAGCCTCCCCATCTTCTTGTAAAGACCAAAGCCACTCCAAAATCAAAATCAAACCAGGGCTAGAAAAAGAATAGACCATGCTTCCATAGACTCAACCCTAATTGTCAGGCAATGGTTAACGACCTTGACAACCCTGAGAACTAACAGTGTCTGATGGCAGAGTCCACAGGGAAGGGTGATTTCACTTGAATCCACCTTGATGGAAGGCAGCAGCAGAAAGCAAATGGAAGACCACTGCATTATATTGTTCCCTGGACAATCTTCATGGCTGATCACCATGATGATAGCCAATATTCGGCATTGAATATGGCACTTGAAGATTTGCTATTAGCTGCACTGTATCCTGCAGGTTCCTGTGTGTCTTGTTCTTATGCAACCTGTGGCACCTCTCTTTCTTTGCTCCAGGTGAGTTTGCAGTTTATTGGAATTCATCTGTTCCCTCCTTTTCTTGAACATCTTGGCGCTGTGAAATGACCTTTTCTTTTGTCCTTTTCTTACATGTTCCAAGCCCTCACTTGTCTTTGCTTGCTCTCCTGTTTTCTCCCCCCTCCCATTTGTTCTTTGCTTAGAACACAGTGACCCAAACCAGACAAATTGCTCCAACTGAGGCCCCAATAGTGCCAAACAGAGCAGCCACCATGAGTTTAGAGGATTATTCACAGTTGGCTGGTCTCTGGGCATTAATGAACATTAATTAACTTCAGTTGTTGGAGCAAAGAACCTTGTGATAAGAGCTGAATAAATTTATCAAGAGTATCTTGGCATTTGTTATCACAGTTTAATATAGTGCCTACATTGGACATTTCTCAGATAAAATGTTCTAAAACTGATGGGAGAGGTGGTGAAAGATGCCGGGATATCTGTGCCCCAAGAAGCTTAGTCAGATGAATTGATCCTTTGTTTTTTGCCACGATTGTTACTTTGTAGCCAACATTTAAAACATTGTTATTAATGCTTGTTATTAATGCTAGATGTTCAATGCGTAATTGTTGAGAGTTATTTTTTATATTGTACTTCTTCTTCTGCCATATTAGAATCTGAATATTGGCGATCCTCATAGTGATCAGCCATGAAGGCTGTCCTGAGAATATAATGCAGTGACCTCTCATCTGCCTTCTACATCACAGCATGACACCCATGCCACTGATCCAGTTCTGCCAGTCACTTTCTGGTCCTCAGCAATTTTGGCATGCAAAGTTCTCCTCAGCCCCAGATAAGTATTGATGAAGCTGCTTTCCACCATGATGGATTCAAGTGGGATTTAATCCACTTGGGGACCATCACTCTTCCCTGTGGACTTCAGCACCCAAGGCTCTTAGTCCTCAGGGTTGTCAGGTTAGTTAACCACCACCTGACACTTGCTGTTGAGTTGATGGCAGCATGATCTACTCTATTACCATAGCAGGATAACCTGGTCAGACTTTGTATTGATATTGTACAATGTGTTCTGCTTGATATGCATTATCATCAGTCAGTGCTATGTTGCTTAGTTAATAAATCCTGATTTCTGGAGTAAGTGAAGAGTTGGTGGAGATACAATTGTCGTAATTGCTGGGCTTGGATGCACAACTTGAATATTCTTCCCTCCACACCCATTTCACAGTGCAGGTGAAATGCCTGGACTGCAAAACAAATACAGTAATACCTCGGATAACATTAGTATCGGATAACACTAAAATCACATAACATTAAGCAATCTGGGGGGGGAGAATTGCATCGGATAACATTAAGATCCTATGGGATGCATCGGATAACAACCGCTAAAGCCTGTGTGGTTACAATGTATCTCTATGGATCCCATAGGATTTTAACATGCATCGGATAACACTAAAAATCGGATAACACCAAGACTTGTGGAACCAGGTTTTAACGTTATCCGAGGTTTTACTGTACCAGATTCACTGAAATCAATTTGGCCTGATTATCATTTACGATCCCTTTTTGAGTGCCCTTTCAGCCTGAGAAACTGATCCAGTAGGGAAAAAAACTGTTTTAGCATTTAACAGATGTTTGGATAATTACTTTGATTTTGCTAGTTTCATTATATAAAACAGACATACAGTATGTCTGAATGTCCTCTGTGAGTAAATGAAGTTTTCAAAAAATCCATGGCATAAATTTGGCTGAGTCAGTCTTCACAGATCAATTGTGATGGGTCAGTGAATGCCTACCTTCTTTGTCAATCCAAGACCACAAGGGACTTCCACAGCCAGAGACAAACTGCTAAGTGGGGTTCAACTTCTTGGATAGATGACTCACCGGATGAATTTTCTCAAATTTAGAGATTGACTCATGACTCTGATGGGGATTAAGGAAGGAAGCAAATCTTTCTGCAAACTGGTTTTAGAGAAATTAAAACACCAGGGGTTATTTGCTTTGCTTTATAGTGGATGTCTTGGTTCACTTGCATGAAGGATAAGGAGTTATTCCTCAGAAATGTTTTCTCAAGCAGCACCTGCTGTTTGCATTTCAGAGTACATTGTGATTTGTGCATGGATTGCCCTAAAGATTAGAAATGCTTCTTTAGGATTACTGCTCTCAAATCTCAAAACAGCTTGATCTATAGCAGGGACTCTCAACCTACGGCCAATAGGCCGGATGCAGCCCATGGCACCATTCATATGCCCGACTGCCTCCACCACACCCAGAAGTGCCATGTGGTGGAGAAAGGGCAAAATGGCTGTCCGCCCTCTGAAGCTGTCTGAAGGAGTGTGATCTGGCCCCCGGCTTTAAAAGGTTGAGAACTCCTGGTCTATAGCTATGTTGGTTGGAGGATTCTGGGAGATGTAATAAAAAATCTAAGCAAAGTGCTCATCCGTAGTTGCTCATAGTGTGAGGCAGGCTTGATCATGTTACCATTCCTGGGTTGATTCACCTTCTCAACTCAGAGTATAGTTTGCACTTCAGTTGACTGGAGGACAGATATACTTATATTTGAATAATAGGATACATGACAGATCTTACTGAATAGGTTTACCACTGATATTTTTATTTATCCTAGGGGTAAATAAATCAGGACTGAACAGAGTTCAGGTTTCCAGTATCCTATAGCAAGAACCTTCTCAAGTGAATCTTCTCTTCTCATTTGATGTCCAAAGTACTTTAGCTTCATCTTTACAATTTGACCTTCTAAGGAGCAGTCAGGGTTGATTTCTTCTAAGATTGACCTATTTGTTCTCCTCGCTCAAAACTCTCCTCCAACACCACATCTCAAAGCCATCTATTTTTCTGCGCTTAGCTTTCCTAATGGTCCAGCTCTCACAACCATACATTGCCACAGGGAATACCATTGCTTTAACTATGCGAATTTTTGTTTGCAAGTTGATGTCTCTACTTTTCACTATGTTCCCCAGGTTTCTCATTGCTTCTCTCCCAAGAATCAGTCGCCTTTTTATTTCATGGCTGCAATCACCATCTGTAGTAAGCTTTGATCCTAAGGAAGTGGAGGGCAAAAGAAGAAGATGGCTAGATGGTATTGTGGACACAATGGGTGCAGAGCTGAGCGAGTTGAAGAGGATGGTGGAGGACAGAAGTGCCTGGCGGACAGTGGTCTATGGGGTCGCAGAGGGTCATAATCAACTGTGCAACTGAACAACAACAAATAGCAAGAACATTTAAGTAGACCCTGGATGTAAAAAAACCCCACAGACATAAAAAGTGACTTCTGAGCCCAGTGACACATGTGTAATAGCAGAATGCTTAATCCTTTTGCACAAAATCTGCTCAAATCTTTTTCCATTTCAGCAACATAAGATGGAGGCAAATCAGATGGAAGTGAGAACATTTTCTTGTTGCTAGGGCTAGAAAACTCAAAGTCAGAATGTGCAGATTTATTTCAGATCCCCGATATGTGTAGAGCCTTATATATTTTCTGCCAATCCCTGATTTATGCCATCATCACCCATACGTCTGTGTAGGACAAATTTATCACAAATGATAATTGTGGAAAAAAGGAAATCAGTAAAAGTAACTTTTGGAAGAAACAGCTACACCTCTGCAGATGACAGATTACTTCCACTGGTCAACAGGCACTGTATCGAAGGACAATCATATAAATAACAATAAACACATATTTTCCTTGTAGCCTGACACTGGTGACCTTATAGCTCATAGTTTCATGTTCTGATTCTCAGACAATCTGCTGTTTATTTTACTTGGCCCTTGTACAAAAAACTCAAGGACAAACTTCTCTGGAAACAATCCCATTTTACGATTCCTGCAATGACTCAGGAAAGAGCAACCTCTGGTGGAATACATGGGCCTTACTCCTTTTTGGCAATTTTCTTTGAAAAGGATGAAGCATGCACTGAAATAGGATCTTTTGCCATCTGTCAGTACCTAAAGAACAACTGTATAGGCACTTAAGCAGTAGTAAAGCTATTTCTAAAAATCCATTCTCCAGGTTCAAGATAAGCATAGCAGTTTCTTCTTTGATGGTACCATTTAACGATACAGGTGGGAACATGCCTAATTGAATGTCAAACACTCAATCTCCATAGAAAGCTCCTGCAAAAATAGGCCCTATCTCATTAACATTTTCAGAGTTTGAGACTCTCAGCAACCACATGGTTAAGAGATAAACACACAAACATGCATGTACAAAATCCTGTTGGCTCAGAACATAGGAGAGTAGCATATCTTGCCAAATTGATCAAACAGATGCCCCTGGGAACCTGAGAGCAGAACAGGATTGTAACAGCTTTCCCTGCCTGTTGTTATGCAGCAACTGGTATGCAAATATGCACAGCCTTGGGTCCTGGAGACAATGTCCATCAGGTTCCAGCCTTTCATGGTATCATATTCTGCAAATTTGACTAATCAACTTTGTGCCACAGGAGATGGCTCCGTGGTCATAGTGTGTGGGTCACTTCATGGCAAGCTGGGATCCACCTTCAACAAATTCATGCCAATATTTTTCCTGTTTCAGGAAAAAATCTATTCTTGGATACGAGTTGCAGCTGATGAGAACAATACTCGGCAGCGCAGGTTGGGGTGAAAAACACACCCCACTAAAGCCATTTCTCCCTGGAAGTTACAACACACAGGAACAATGATTTACACCAAGTTGCTTCGCATGGCTGCCCAGAAGCACTGCAGTGATTTCTGTCCTCATTGAATACTTTCCAAGGCTACCTGAGCAGCAACAAGCCAGTCATCATCATCATCACCACCTCCACCATGCCTGGATTACAGAGTCTGAAAATTACTGTGAGAAAACAAGGGACTATTTTGTATACCTTAGTTATCAGGTCAAAAGGCGACTGCAGCCAAGAAATCAGGAGAAAGACCAATTGGAAGAGCATCAATTAAGAAATTAGAGAAGATTCTCAAGTATAAGAATGTGTCACTGGAGACCAAGGTCAAGATCATCTACAGCAATGTTTCCTAACCTTTAGTTTTTGGACTTCAGTTCCCAGAAGCCTAAGTCAATTCCACAAAGCAATGATCAGCCAATGTTCTGACTTAGGCATCTGGGAGTTAAGAGTCCCCCCGTGTGGCATGGGCCCCACATTGGGAACTGTTGATCTACAGTTTTGTATTTCTGATAACTATGTATAGATGTGAAGTAAAGGAAAAAACTTGATTAATTTAAAATATGGTACTGGAGGCTTTGCAGATACTCTGGACCACCATAAAAACAAACAAATGGGTCCTAGGGCAAATCAGGCTTGAATTATGGAAGCAAAAATAACAAAACTGAGACAGTTATACTTTGGGGACATCATTAGAAGGCAAGATTCTCTGCAAAAAACAATAATGCTAGGAAATGTTGAAGGCAGCAGGAAAAGAGGAAGACTAAATATGAGATGGACTGATTCCATAAAGAAGAACACAGACTTGTGTTAGTAAGAGTTGAATTGAGTTGAGTTGTTGAGCAATTGACATCTTGGGCATTGCTCATTCATAGGATTGCCATAAGTCAGAGGTGATTTGACAGCACATAACAAGAACAAGTGCCTCCCAACATCAACATGCAAACAATATTGATGCAGACTTAGAATGAGACCACGTTTGACATTTATTTTGATAAAATATGCATTTTGAATCAAAATTTCAGTTTTGAACCAACATTTCTCCATGCGGCAGAAAGTCATTTTTTCTCAATTTTCAATTCTACGGCTATTTACATCTGTAGTAACCATAGGGAAGCAAAATCAACTTGTAAATTCTATCAAAAGCTATGAAATAACAACATAAGGCTTTTGGAATTGCTAACAGCAGACAATATATTAATGGGTGTGGATTTTTTTTTACATAATTTACAAAATATAACACCAGGAGCTAGAAGTTAGAGCTACTAAGACCACCTGCTGATTGGATTGATGTGTAAATGCTGGTGTATAGGAATACCACACTGAGATTCTTCTCCTGTTTACAATGCTACAGCCTATGTTATGTCATAGTTATGCTGTGTGTACATACATATATGCCTATTTGCTACCTTTGAATTTGACAACTGGACAAATCACAATTATTTGTAAATGTACCCTTCAGCTGAACCAAAATTCCTATATGATGCTATAGTATATTCTATGCAATAACTAAGAGAAGGACAAGTTGACAAAAAATGTCCTCGGCACAGTGCATTTCACAATGTTGTGGTGGAAGATTAAGTCAAAACCACTATTAAGGAAGAATCACCCACCACCTTATGTAAAGCCTACGCTAAAGTTAGGGAGGATGACATTTTTTCTTACAAATTGCAGTTTGGAGGATGAAAACTTGACTTGCCACTGAAAAGACATGTAACCACAAAAGCTTTGAAGACATGTTGCCAGTCACAGAAGACAACACTAGAGCACATGGATTAGTTATTTGACACAGCATAAGGCAGAGTCCGACAGATTTAGAATATTTGACTGTTGAAAGCATCATCCATAGCAGAACTCAAGGTAAGTTAAGGATTTTGACAGACAGCTCTCTGTGTTCTAGCTTTTATTTCACAGAGATTTCTTTTGAATGCACAGGTACAAAATAGGTTCTACCTATTATTGGCTATTGTTGCCTTTCAAATCTCAGGCAGGAAAAGATGAAATGGTAAAAACAAAATGCCTGGGTTACTCGTAGCCTGAGATCATAAAAGGTACATCTGCCAAACTTCTGACAAATCAAAGAACATCACAAGCTGCATTTGTGTACATTTTGGGGATAACTTTTATGCACTACAAGTTTGGATTTTGTAGTGTCTTATGTAGGGCACTTCCAACGTTCTATGTAACTAGCAATGAGATAAACATTTTAACGTTGAATCACAATGGCAGTCCTAAGAGAAATGGAAAATTAATTATTAAAACCCTTTCAGCAATATTTCGTACTTCTTTCCAGTACTGCAGATGGAAACAAATGTCCAATCTTCCTTATGCTTCAAATTCCCAGGACAGTCTTAATACTGGATTCATCTGCATCATTAAGCTGCAACATGTTAAAAATCTTAACATTTATGTTACAGGCTTGCAACATGTATACCTGGAATAGCTGGAAAGGTAGTTTATGACATCAGTGGTAATGATTCACAGGCATCAGCCAATCACATTCACTGAGGTGTCAAGTAGCAAAGAGCTCCCTAATCTAGGCTTCAAGTCTTTTTTGGGTGGGTGGGTGGAGGTTCTTTTGCTTATTGTTTTTTATAAGCCCAGGGAAGGGGATAGCCCCCATAACAGAATTCCTCCCATCTGTTGGTAAGCAGGAGATAGATGAAACAGGAGAGAGACTAATTTTATTTGAGATACCAGTAAGTGACCCTGTCAGGGAACAAGCTTTACATTGTAAGCAGAGATGATCCTAAAGTGAATAGGCTTGGAATAAAAGTAAAAAGTTATTGTTGAGAATCTATTGGAATATCTTATGATCAAACACCCCCCCCCCCCGGTTTTAGTTTCAAACAGGCAATTATGCTGTTTGAAGGAGGGTATGGGTTTTTCTCTCTCTCAGCTCACGCTTGCAGACCTGAAGGAATTTGGAAGTTGTAAAATTCCCATAGGGAACAGAGGCAAGCTGGATTTCCCTCTTCTCTTTCTTTCTCTCCCAATTTCCACATTCCTCAGCTGGCTAGAAGGTCTTTTGAAATATAAAGGCCAGGAGTTCTTTGAGCTGACAAGTAGAACAACTCTTGTAGGCAAAGCATAAGACAGCCAACTACAGATGCGTTTTTCATTTATTTCTATCTGTTCATAATTATAGGGGTTAGATATAAAAGCTTAAGACTATATACATCTGAGGTAAAGCCCAATTTCCTGAACCATAAAAGAAATGCAGAAAGGGAAGACTTGCATGTCCAGCCACAAACACGTAAACTGCAAACTCAGATCAACTGGATGGTGTAGAAGACAGGAAGAGGTCTGTAGCAGAGGGACCTATTCTTCACTCTATCGCTCCATTAATTCTATTCCCAATACTTGAGCTGACAGAAATCTTGAAAGAGCAGGATGAGATATCAGAAGCTCAAATTAAACAACACTGCAAAAATATGATCAGGATTAAAGAAAGGATTCAACTTGTAGCTCAAGAATCAGTTAAATACATGCTTCTACACTGTCAAAGAGTACATTTGTGTAATTGGTTAAAGAGGGAGAAATTAAAACTAGGATAAATCTGGCTGCAATTATAATTCTTTCACCTACCAAAAACTACATAGAGAACCTTCATGCCTTTTTACTGCAGCAGATGTCCCCACTATGTCATGGATACATCTTTTTATAACACACCTATCTTTTAAGCAATATGTCCATCTTTTCACATTTTTATTTATCTGGCTCTAGTTTGAGAAAATTGAACTTAAAAGAAAACTAGGTATTGCCTTTAATTAGAAAAATGCTCCCAGCTGTCCATATTACATACCTATCTTGGCCATCATAGAGCAGACCCTCAGAAAGTTCTGATGGCTTTTAAAGAACTGTCAATTCCTTATCTGATATTTCTCTTTTCTAACCACTTCACGCTCCAGAATGTAACCACAAGCTGGATCAAAGAATATAACCAAAAGCTGAAAGAACCCAAGAATTTTTCAGTTTACCAGATCTCAAGTAAAATCCGAGTTCTACAGCACAAAGCAGTTTGCATTTTGGTCGTTCCAATGTGAACCCTGTGCAACCTCTTTTCTTTCCTTTGTGTTGTAACAAGAAGAATTCTCATAACAAGTCACTGGAAATATTACTCTTCCTTGTAAAGTAAAATGGCTTGCTTCAATTACTTCCCTGCAGATAAAAAGGAACTTTAACTGGACACTCCACATTTGCCTCAAAATCTGATTCTATATTCTTTGTGAATATTCTGGGTTTTTGAGTGGTTTTTTTTTTAAAAAAGAAACCAGGCTCCAGTGAACCAGATTCCATCACCTTGCCTGAGATAATTTCTAAAAATGCCACTTGGGAATTTTTTTTACTGAGAAATCCACAGATGTTTCAGCAAAGTTGTGCTTCTTCCTTTCCTTTGGTTTTCCTCTGAATGAAACCTTCATTTCAGTAAGCAACCAAAGGCTCTGCTGCCAGGCTATCCCTACCCCTTCCCCAGCAAGGAAGTTCAGCTGCAGGACAATACTGGAACACACAAACCAAGGGAGGGAAATCTGAAAAAAATGCTATCCCATTTTAAGTACACGGCAGCCTCGTTCCCCAGCCATCTTACCACCACATATCAACAGGCAAAGCAAGTGGCATACATTTGTGAAGCCCTACTGAGTGTTTTTTTTGTCCTGCCTACCTCTGTTTTATTTTGACAAGGACTTTACTTCTCTCTGTAATAAAGCAAGTAATATTTGAGAGGGTCAGGCAGAGGCAGGCTCAAGACCTTCTCCCTCAGGATGTTCACAGGCGGTTCAGGTTTCAGTTCTGGAACAGCCTTTTCCAACTCTTCCCTGCTCTCCTCTTCCAACTCCTCACAGTTATTATCATCAGATGGGTTGGAGATCCGACTGGCAAAGACCTCTTTGTCCAAAAAGACAATGGTTTCCATCCTCCGGCGCCGGACCCGCCTCCGCTTAAATCTTGGTGGGTTTCTAAGACCATTTCCGTTTCTGCCTGCCATTTCCTGGTGTATCAGCTTTTTAATAGTGCTGCGGATGGCGATTCGGGCAAGGTCTTGAAGGCTGCGAACAGTCACTGGGGCTGAAAATGAGAAAAGAGAAAATGAAGCAAGTGCAAAATCTTGATGAAGGTTGAAGAAATGACAGGCTTGTCCAGATTGGAATTAAAAATAAAAGAGGTAGATTGACAGGGAATTTGTCAGAACTCTCCAATATTATTCTCAGTCAGAGTAGGTCACAGCAATCAAAGCTTCCACACAGGTGGTGTTGTGGTGGTAGTATTAACAGGACTACTCACAGAGAACTGATGAGACTTTCCATGGCAATCAAGTGGTCCTCTCCACCTTATAGTGGGCTGATTGCCAACAATCACAGCTAATGCTGGAGTGTGGAGAATGCCTCTTTAATCTTTTTAGGACCTATCCCAAAGATCATGCCAATAAACAGAATAAATATCTACATAAAAGGAAGACTTACGCAAGTGAACAAGTTTTGATTTCCCTGAATCTGAATGATTGGGTTGGATCAGAGGAGCAAAGGAAACAGCTAAGATCTTCTTCGTCTCCCAGGCAGAAGGGCCAGTTCGAGTTATCTTGGTCAGCTGTGTTAAGAACAAAAAACAGAATATAAAACATTGCATGGTAGAGTGGGCAGTAGAAATAAAATGAACTATTTTCAGCCTTTAACAATACCTTTATCTTTTCTATCGTACAATTTTAGAAAGAGACAATTTTGAAAATTTATCATTAATCTAAATGAAATTAGAAGCAAATACTGACTGGATGATAGGGATTATTCTTGCTCTATACTAGAACTGTAACAAAGTAACGAGAAAGCTGGAGGAGGGGGAGAAGGAGGAGAGCACATGTTCTCCAGGTCAGTTGCAGCCAAAATCGACAGATCTTAAGTAAGTGAGCAATGAAGATGATATTTAAAAACAAAGCACTCAACATAAGACTGCCTCATGTAGAAATAAAGACAATTTGGAAAATGTGTGACTTCCTTGAGACCCCACTTTCAGTATAACAACACAAAATGTACACTGCATACTAGGAAAAACTATGAACTACTAGGGTACAAGATTTCAGATGCATACAATGGGAGCCTGGTATTGACTAATAACATACTACAAAGAAACAAAACAGTAGATTTTTGTCTACCTATGTTTAATTAAATAAGGTTATTTTAATTGTGTTACTTGATCCAAGCCCAGACTTTATATAACGGGAACCTATGATTAACATAGCTGCCCTACTAGGTTCTGTGCAAATTTAACAGTACAGTAATACCTCAGATAACGCTAAGACTTGGTTCCACAAGTCTTGGTGTTATCCGATTTTTAGTGTTATCCGATGCATGTTAAAATCCTATGGGATAACGTTAAAGCTCCATAGAGATACATTGTAACCGCACAGGCTTTAGCGGTTGTTATCCGATCCATCCCATAGGACCTTAACGTTATTCGATCCAATTCTCCTCCCCAGATTACTTAACATTGCGATTTTAGCGTTATCCGAGGTAAACGTTATCTGAGGTATTACTGTATTCTATTATTCTATTGAAAACCTCTCTAAAATTTTAAAGGAAAGTTAGAGAATGAAATAGGGTCTCCATGCTGATTAAAAGTAAAGATCAGAGACTGGAATTGATGTATTTAAATCAACTGAGTTATCAATTAAGTTGTACAATTTTAAATGTAATTTGGCAATTTAATTAGTGTTGAAGTTAATGGAGTTTTTGCATCAATATTTCTCCAGTGATATATTAATTAAGTATGGGAGAGTTCAGGCAAAGAAAGCTGTTGCCATGTGACAGGATTATCAATGAACTACATAATAAAAGCTCTATTTATTAACTTTAATAATAATAATAATAATAATAATAATAATAATAATAATAATAATAATAATAATAATAATAATAATAATAATAATAATAATAATAATAATAATAATATACCACCCTACTCGGTAGGACCAACTCAGGGTGGTTCACAACAAATGCAAAATTACAAGTTCATAAACACAACATGTTAATAAATCATAAATAATCAATGTCACGTAACATTAAAATATCAATATCATTACAATAACAAAAAGATTCAATAGACATACAATACAACAGAACAATAAGTACAATAGTTACAATATAATAGATAATAGATCAATACACAATAAATCAATACGCAATAACTAAAAGGACCTAATGACTATCAATACACAACATAACTATCCAGGGGATGTTGGATGAAAGTCTGGTAAAGGCGACAGCACGGATTTTATCAGCCTGCCACCTCCCACACCTGAAGTCTATTCCTCCTCCCGAGTCTTATCCTTCTCTGGGCAGGTAGAGCCCAGAGTTAGGAAGTGGAAGCTTCCTCCACCGGCTGAGCGGCCGCCACCGAGCCTAATCCTCATCCCTCCGGCGATGATGGGGCCAGAGGGTGAACAGGCAGGAACAGGGTCCTGGCTGCAGCTGCTTGGGCCCCGCAGCTGTTTCTCCCTCTAGGCTGGCCGGCTGAGGGTGGGTCCAGAGTGTCTGGCGCGGGCAGCAGCAAGGTCTTTTATGGCCGCCCGGGCCCTGCAGCTGTTTCTCCCTCTAGGCTGGCCGGTCAAGGGAGTGCCCGGTGAGGGTGGCGGCAAGGTCTTTTATGGCCGCCCGGGCCCCGCAGCTGTTTCTCCCTCTGGGCCGGCCGGCTGAGGGAGTGTCCGGAGCAGAAAATCTTCCCAGACAGGCCAGCTCTTGGTGCCAATGCCGAAATTGACAATGAAGGCTATGACCAGGAGAAGAGCCTTTTTGGTGGCAGCGCCAACACTATGGAACTCCCTTCCAGTGGAATTGCATCAGATCACTTCTTTGCTGGCATTCAGAAAACAACTTAAAGCACTTCTATTTAGGGAGGCATTTGAGTAGGGATAATAACTGAACTAGTGTTAAATTTCTTATTTGGTCCCCTGCCATGAATTAGGATTGATATTTGTATTTTATTATGTGATTTTATTTTGTGTTTTTAATGTGCTATTGTTAGCCGCTCAGAGTGAACCCAGATGGTCAGTATATAAATGGAATAATAATAATAATAATAATAATAATAATAATAATAATAATAATAATAATAATAATAATAATAATAATAATAATAATAATAATAATAAAAACAACCATTTGGTTCACAGTCAAGGACTGGGTTAAAATTAACAGTTCAAACTCTAACCAAGGACCTAAGAGCTGTTAAGTAACATCTGAGTATATATGCAGTTCCCAGTAGAGTTGTTTTTAGAGAGTTAGGATGTTCAAATCAGTTAAGTCCAAAATTTCCAGATATCTAGGGAGTCCTTTAGGTACTGCTCCAAGGGCTCCGATCACTATGAGAACAACAACAGATTTCTTCCACCATAGACGCTCAATTTCAATTTGCAAAACATGATATTTTGTGATTTTGTCTTCAATTCATGCATCTCCTGGTATAGGAATGTCAATAAACCAGACTTTCTTCTTCTCCACAACACTTATATCAGGTGTGTTGTGAGGCAGATGTCTATCTGTTTGAATTTTAAAGTTCCACAGGATCTTGACTCTCTCATTTTCTAAAACTTTCTCTACTTGATTTTCCCAATGATTTTTACTGGATTCAAATCCAAACTTCTGGCAAAGTTTCCAATGGATAATTTTTGTAACCCTATTATGGCAATGCAAATCAGTCTGTGAAATTTTTCTGCATCCACTGATCTACTGTTTCATCCTTTTCATTACAAAGTCAGCATTTGCTATTGTTGGATACGTGCTGTATTTTTGTCTTCATGAAATTTGTTGGCAAAATCATCATCATCATCATCAGTTTGACTAATTTATATCTGGCCCCAATTAGTGAACTTCCCCTCCTGTTCCAAGATCTGCAACCCCTAGCCTGTTGTCTTAAAGCAAGCTAAAGAAAGGGCAAAGATAAGGGCAAACTTCTAGTGTAGTAAAGTAATGTACCGTATATGCCGGCATACAGGACGACTTTTTCACCCCCCAAAAAAATGCCTCCAAGTGGGGGGTCGTCTTGTCTACCGGGTGCATGTCATTTGGGTTCCCAAATACTTACCGGGGCTTGGGCAGCAGCTCCGGGGAGACCGTCGAGTCCTTCCCCGCCACCTTCTTGTCACAGTTCTTGTGCAGCGGCGGAGCAACCGCCCGCACGACTGGGGCTGGTTCTCGTGCCCCCGGCAACCACCCGCACGACCACATTCAAACTCGCCCGCATTCAAACTCACCCGCATTCAAACTCACATTCAAACTCACCCGCATTCAAACTCGCCCACATTAAACTCGCGCCCGCGGCAACCTGATTGGCTCCTCCGTCTCTTCGGGAAGATCCCGCCCCAAGCTCCCCTTCACCCAATCAGGGGAAAGGACAGGTCTTCCTGTGCGAAAATATACCGTAATATTTTCTGAGCAAAGCATATCAGAGACTAAACAAAACAACATCAAAAAACTTGTGGCACCTTAAAGACTACGGTAACTCTTGTATTTAATCTTTTGCGTGTGTGGAAGGTGTGCGGAAGAGGGGGTGGTCTTATATAGCGAGTATATAACAAACTCTATATTTTGAGTGGAAATGTTGGGGGGTCGTCTTATCTACCCAGTCGCCTCGTACACCGGCATATACAGTACATTTAAATACCAATTGGAACACCTGCTTTTGTATGTAAACACAAAAAGATTTTTTTGGCTTATTAACAATTAACATGTGACCATTCTTTCACTAACGTTCTATTCTCTGGTAAAATCACAGGCAAGCAAACCTTTTCCTCCAGTGGCATCACAAGAATTCCACCAACTTTCAGCAAGTTCCTCATGTAATCTTCATGTTCCTTCTGGACGCCAGCACCACAGTAGACACGATCATATTGGCAGCAATCTGGAGATATCTCTAAGCAGTTGCCAGTGACAAATGAAGGCTCACAGAATTCAAACCTCAGGTGGGAAAAAAATTATTTCAGAAGATTCTTCATGGCAAAATTATTCAGCAAACTGAGCCTCCTTTAACACATGGTTTGAGCAAAACATACAAAATCTTTTATGTCAGCAATTTCCAAGGGTTCAAGGCACACGCCTGGATCTTGAAAAGCTGCACCCACTTCCACACCGCACACATCTGAAAACTTTTTTAAAAAGTTTTCTTAACACTGCATAACAATGTATGCTTTCTAGTAAACAAGGCTTTTAAAAATATACATTTATGTGGTGTGTATCAGAAGGCACATAGATGCTGTCCAAATTGGTAAAATTATCCCTTACATCCCCTAAAAGTAACACAGGAGATTTGTAAACCAAAAAAAGTAGAAACGTGGGGCAACTGAGGCTTCTGGGAATGCATGTATACTTCACCAACTCCTGCTTCATGCTAAGGCAAAAAATAAAAAGATTTTAGTTGTGAGACTGGTCATATGCACATTTGCATAACTGAGATATGCCTTCACATCTTGTGAATTAGCTGCAATTAACAATGGCAAGTTAGCCAAATGTTGCAAGAATACTAACTTACAAATTAGATTTTCCAGATGTACCTTTTGGGTTCTTATCTACACTAGTACCTTGGATAACATTAAGACTTGGTTCCACAAGTCTTAGTGTTATCTCGTTTTTAATGTTGTGTGATGAACTGATTGCACAACGTTAAAAAAAAGCCCTGTTCCCTTTCTGAAGAGGATATCTCCCAAACACCCAGCAGTGCCAGCGATCATGCCTCGGAGATCTTAGCCTCAAGAGGCAGAGAACAGCCCAGTGAGATTGAGGCTCTACTGGGCTGTTCTCTGCCTGTTGAGGCTGGGATCTCTGCCAGTAATGTACATTACCGGCGGAGATCCCAGCTTCAACAGGCAGAGAACAGCCCAGTGGGATTGAGACTGGGATCTCCGCCTGTTGAAGCTGGGATCTCCCAGCCTCAATCCCACTGGGCTGTTCTCTGCCTCTTGAGGCTGGGATCTCTGCCGGTAATGTACCTTTGCTTTTGCTACGCAGCGGCGTGGCCGGGAAGCTGAACGGGGACTCCCCTGTCGGCTTCCAAGCTGAGTCTCGGTAGATCTCTACCCAAAGCCTGCAGGCATTATCTTAACTTGTACAATGCAAATGTTTGTCTCATATTCTCCAACGTTATCTGATTTTAGCATTATACAAGGCAAATGTTATCCGAGGTACCACTGTACAGGTATTTGTCTAGGATGCAATTTGGCCTTTTTGCATATAAAGTATATGCTCTGCCACAGTGCCATGGCTCCTTTCTTCTACCTCATAATGTGGCATTTCATTTGCCTTCTTGGAGGGATAAAGGTAAAGGTCACCCTGCTCGAAAGCCAATTGTATCCGACTCTAGGGTTCAGTGCTCATCTCTGTTTATAGCCAAAGAGCCAGCACTGTCTGCGTTGTTATAAATACACTATGATTTGGTCTGCCCTGCGGATATTACTCTCTTGGTCCTCTGAGCAGTAGAACTGCAATTTCTACTTCTTGAAAGACAAGTCAATTGAAATGTATGTATCATTTTACACATAGTATTGTTTATAATTTCAGAAGCATTTTTGGAACATGTTTACTTGATCTCCCACCAAGTAAAAACCTTCCAGATTTAACAGAATTAACTTGTTTTGCTTCTTAGGCTCAGTAACATGAGGTCCACTAATTCTGCAACCAATTCAACCGTAGAGGAGCACAATAAAAATCATTATTTTTCTATGCTTTCCAGTAGCTGACATTGCAAATGCAAAATATCTATCCTGCATTCACTACAAAATTCAGAGTTACTATCCAAAGCTAGTCTAGAAGATCTTTCCTGGAAATCTGCTTCAATGTGAGTTAAGTATACTCCTAATCTTACTTGTCAAAGCTGTCACTTGTTCTGATGAAGAAGTCCAGTTTCTGCTTTGCATATTCTATAACATCAGAGTGAAGCTCTACACCATGATTAACTCCAAAAGGGCCTGTATGATTAAGGTAAAGAAGAATATTTGTGGAAAAACTGGGTAAAGAATAAGCATTGGTTCAGTTTCTGCTCCTCAACTTTGCACAGCTGAGAAGTCATGCCAGATTGCAAATTTTAGCCTCCCATTAAATCGGAGGTATAAACTGAATTGCTTACTAGTATAAACACACCTTACCAAAATGGAATGGGAAGAAGATAAGACACAGTCTAACTGAAGTATTCGATGTATTTCAGTAGAAGTAACAGACAGGCAGGGAAGGAACGGGGGAAAATACCACAGAGAGGAAAATAGGAAGGATATGTAAGAAAGTGTATGTTTACATTTGTACTTGTTTGACCCTAATTTAAAAGTGGTTCCCACAGCTTTTTGGCAGGTTAATCTTATTTCCCTTTACACCTGATGGGGTAAAAGGGGAAGCAACGAAGAAGAAGAATCTTATTCTTAGGTTCTGAGTAAAATACCATTAAAATCTGGAAAATGTACTTAAGATTCCTCTTTTTTGATATAGATGTCTTCTCATCAAACATTTAAAGCAATAATAAAAATCTTAGAACTACAGAACTAAAAGAAACTCTATAGAATCAGATCATCAAGAAGGCATAGTGGGGCATACAAATCCTAACCTATGGCTCTGCATCCATATATATAAACCACTGAACTATCCAGCAGTTCTCACTGTGTTATTCATTACTTCCTCACAAGCAGATTTCTGCTCTGGTTGCTCTAATCATGAAAGTAATTTTTTCCACTGAACATTATTAATATATTGCACTGTTGTAGTAGGTGAGCAAAGGTGTATTATGTGCTGATGATTTAAAACTGTTTTATAGCAAGCCTAATAAGGCTTTCGAGGTAAGTTAGGTATTTAAGGAATGGTTTTACCAGTTCCACCCTACCCTCACCCTAGTAAGTACTGTATTTGCTGGTGTATAAGGCACACTTCCCCCCCTTAAAATACACTGGAAAAACAGAGTGAGTCTTATACAGTAATACCCCGGATAACGCGAGTACCGGATAGCGCTAAAACCGCATAACGTTACAAGATTTTCGGGAAAATCTTGTATCGAATAACGCGATTTTTAACGTTATCCGATATAGTCGTTCTTAGCAGCAGGGTGGCTGGGAAGCTGAACGGGGTTCTCCGTTCAGCTTCCCAGCCACCCTGCAGCTACGGAGGCAGGGATGGGGAGGCTGGAAAGCTGATGGGGGGCTCCCCCGTCGGCTTCCCCAGCCACCCCACTGCTGCAGAGGCAAGGGCGGGTGGCTAGGGAAGCTGACAGGGAGTCGTCAGCTTCCCCAGCCACCCTGCAGCTGTAGATTGGGTCCTCTGATCTCTCTGGAGCAGGCAGGGGACCCGATCCAAGCTGTTTCTGGGCTTCCCCAACGTCCCCAACGTACCAATTTTGGGGTCTCTGACCCCCCCCCCCGGGTCCAGGGAGGTGGGGAGGCCCGAGCCAAGCTGTTTCTGGGCTTCTCCGACGTCCTCACCCAGTGCAGCAAGCCAAAATGTCAGGGTTCGAATCCCGACATTCTGGCTTGCTGCACTGGCTGAGGACGTCGGGGAAGCCCAGAAACAGCTTGGATCGGGTCTCCCCACCTCCCTGGACCCGGCAGGGGGTCAGAGCCCCCAAAATTGGTAAAAAAATGGACTTTTTTTAAAACCAATTTTGGGGGCTGTGACCCCCCGCCAGGTCCAGGGAGGTGGGGAGACCCGATCCAAGCTCTTTCCAAAGTTCTCCCACCTCCCTGGAGGCTGCAGCAAGCCAAAATGTCAGGATTCAAATCCCGAAGTTCTGGCTTGCTGCAGCCTCCAGGGAAACAGGGCTTTTTTTAACATTGTGTGATCAATGTATCGCACAACGTTAAAAACCGGATAACGACGAGACTTGTGGAACCAAGTCATAACGTTATCCGGGGTACTAGTGTACTCTGATTTTTTTTTTTGGAATAGTAGCCGTGTTAGTCTGTGGTTCAGGCATATCAGAAAACAAAACAAAACAAAATAAAAAACACTGTAGCACTTTAAAGACTGCTATATTTTTCTTGTTAGCTTTCGTGGATCAAGTCCACTTCTTCAGACAAAGAGTGAAACTTACAGGCATGGTTTTTATACACCAAATTCAGGGGGTCAAAGTGAGAAGGGTGTCGTCCAGCAAGATGACAGACAAGCAAGCACAACAATACAGCTTCACACATTAGCAACAATAGATTATTCATATTAGCTCTAAATGACTCGCTTTCAATCTCAAGTTGCTGAGAAATCCCATTCTGGTCTCTGATCAACTTTTGACCTGCATGTCAGAAAACAAACAAAAACACTGTACCTGGTTACTTTCTGTTTTACTAAAGACAATTGGAAGGAAAGTCATAATACACTAGCACCTCGGATAATGATGAGATTTGGTTCCCCAAGTCTCCTCCAGTTTTTAACGTTGTCCGATTAATACATTGCACAACTGTTAAAAACAACCCCCTATTCCCTTTCTGAAGAGGAAAGGGAACAGGGGGACTATCCACCTGCCTCTTAGGAAAGGGTAGCAGGGATCCCTGCTGCCCTTAACAAAGAGGCAGTTGGATCAAGCCAAGTACCGGCTGGGTTGGGGAAGAGAAAGGTTCTCTCCCCCAATCCAGCTGGTGATCACACGCTGCGCTCGGGGCTTGGGTTGTGGGGAGGAATGGGCGCACAGGTTTGGGAGAAGCCAGCACATTCACACGTCTTCTCTCAAACCTCCTCCAGAGGTCCAGTGCTTGATCACTGGCCCTACGGGGGGCTTTCAGCGATCGCCAGCCAGGGCAAGGCTTGGCTGACAACATCCCCCCCCCCGAGGGGTTGTTGCCCAAGTCAAACCGAGCTGCGGTGCGTGGGTTCTCCCCGAAGTCAAGCTAAGCCCCAGCTAGCGATCGGTAGCCAGGACTCCGCTTGACTTCTGGGACAACCCACGCAGGCGCGTGGGTTCTCCCCGAAGTCAAGCTAAACCCTGGCTAGTGATCGCTAGTCTGGGCACCACTAGCCTTCGCACACAGCCCGGGCGGGCTGCTAGCGAAGGCAAGCGCAGCCCGTGGTAGCTAGCCTGGTGCTGCTAGGCTTCACCCGCAGTCCAGGCGATCACCAGCCAGGGCAAGGCTTGGCTTGGGCGACAAACCTCCTCCCCCCGCGCGCGCAGAGGGGTTGTCGCCCAAGCCAAACCAAGCTTGCCTGGCCTCTACTAGGCTTCGCCAGCAGCCTGGATGCCAGCCGTAGCTCGGTTTGGCTTGGGCGACAACCCCTCTGCGCGCGCAGGGGGGAGGTTTGTCACCCAAGCCAAACTTTGCCCTGGCTGGCTATCGCCTGGACTGCGGGTGAAGCCTAGCGGTGCCCAGGCTAGCTAGCATGGGGTGCTTGCCTTCGCCCGCAGCCCGCCTAGCCAGGGTTTAGCTTGACTTTGGGGAGAACCCACATGCCCGCGTGGGTTGTCCCAGAAGTCAAGCGGAGCCCTAGCTAGCAATCGCTAGCTGGGGCTTAGCTTGACTTCGGGGAGAACCCACACGCCTGCGCGGGTTGTCCCAGAAATCAAGTGGAGCCCTGGCTAGTGATCACAGGGGGTGAGCTTAACTTCGGGGACAAACTGCACAACAGTGCGGTTTGTCCCCCGAAGCCCCCCGAGGCCAATGGATCCACGGTTTGCTTGGGGAGGGAGGGCGCTTTCCCTCCCCAAGCCAACCTGATCTCCCTCGTTCACTTTCCTCTTTGGAAAGGGGACAGGGCTTTTTAAAAAACGTTGTTCAATGAATGCATCGGACAATGCTAAAAATCGGATAACGTCATGACTTGTGGAACCAAGTCATAACATTATCTGAGGTATTACTGTATAGCAGTTAGTCTTTAAAGTACTGCAGTGTTTTTTATTTTATTTTATTTTCTGATATGCCTTATACTCTGATGCGTCTACAGTATTTACTGGCATATAAACGCACTTTCCCCCTTAAAATACACTGGAAAAATGGGAATGTGTCTTATATTCTGATGAGTCTTATAAGCCAACAAATATAGTAATTAAAAGTAAAACCACAGAATGCTTCCCTTGCCACTTAGGACTGAGAATGGAGAAAAATTAGAAAAGAAATCCTGTCAAAATGCCTCTTGAAATGTGCTTAAATAATTCAAACAAGTTACTCATGGCAAGTAAACAGATTTCTATTGTATCCAATAGTAACTTTGTTATATTAGTTACAGTATTTGTTACTTTAAGATAACTAGTCACAAAAAAGCACATTACAGTAAAACCCTAATTTATATAAAAAGGCCATTCCAGAGCTTCTTACGTAAATAGGGGTTTTATGTAAATCGATGCATCCCCTATGCATTGAAAAATAAAAAACAGTCCCGATCAGACCAAAAATAAGCTTGCTTCAGCTTTAAATTAGTTTTCAATACATCTCTATGGAAAATTGCGCTTTGCGCCCCTAACGGCCAACTCTGGTAATGACAGTCAATTCCCCCAGGCACCTTTTAAGCTCTTCTCCGATGCGCATTCCCAACTAAAGCACCCCCTTGCACAAACAGTGGAAGGCGCAGTTACCCCCCCCTCTCCCAGTCCCGGCAGAAACAAGCGGGGACTGCAGAAAATCATAACTGCTGCCGCTGCTGCCTCCACAGTAAGTGATGTCTTGCAACTTCCGGCGGTCGGGACGGATGGCACGGGGTGGAATTTTATATTTTAAAATGGCGGTGATGCCATTTTAAAATCTAAACACACCAGCAAACCCTTTACACAACTTGATTTTTTTTACATAAACCGAGGCATTATTTATGTGGGAAAAAACCTTATGTAAGTAGAATTTTACGTAAGTAGAGGCATACATAAATCGGGATTTTACTGTACTTTTAGGTTGTTACTTCTAAGATTTGTAGTGATACACAAAACATAAAATAGCACTGCTTATTTGCTCTGTTAAACAAATTCAGAGGAGCACAGCCTGTCTCTACAGAAGAGGTTTGGCACAGAACAATTTAGCTAATGAAAAGACATACTCACCCAAGATGAGTCCAACCATGGAACTCAGGTAGCCGGTGCCACTTCCCAGGTTCAAGAAGGAAAGCCCAGGCTGTAGATCCAGTGCTTCCATGACCTCAGAGTAAATGCAGGGAGCCGAGAGATGAATATTCCCGTGTTTCCATGCCAAGTCTTTATAGGCATTGTCCTTAAACTCTTCAAGGTAATAGTCTGCTCTGTCAACAGCCCTGAAAGCTTGCTCCACCAGCTCTGTCCGGATGTACTGAGCCTCTTTCAGGTTATCAATTAACTCATCATTGTCTTCTCCTGCACTCACAGCACCTCCCATGGCTCACACTGGTTCAGAAAACAACCTAGTCAGCTGAGTGTGGAAATGGAAAAAAAAGTGTCACTATATAGATTGTAAGAGTCCAAAAAAGCAGAACATTTTATATACAAGATGTTACTAAAGCCAATAACAATGCAAGTTACAGGTTTCTTTTGTCACTTGGACATCTCCCCTTCAATTATGCATGTAATTCACTAGTTCAAAGAATAGCCTTAAGCTACTAGACATCTGTGAGTCATTCTGATGAACCCATTTTATTCCTTTACCAGCTGTTGTCTTTAGCTGCTTCTGGAAATGGAAGTATGAATTCTAGCTGTTAGTGACATACAGCATTTTTGAGAAGCATGCTGTTTCTTCCAAAATGGCAGCCAAAAGAACACTATTAATACTGCATGTGGTAACTCTAAAAGCAAGAAATGAGGGGATTGTCAGGCCTAGGATCATCAACAGATCAGGTCAAGGCTACTATTTCTTGCAGTTTCTGACATATTTACTATCAATTTGCTCCTATTCGAATCCCTTGCTTTTCTGCTACTGCTGGATCAAGCAAAGTTCCTGAAGATTTAGCTGCTAAAATAAAGCCAAACAATGAAATCCCAACTAACTATAGGATCCATTTCTGCATCTGGTAGGTTCTTTGGTGGAACAACTTTCAAAACTGGAAAAGAAAAAAATGCTTCATTTGTTTCTCTATTTGCCTTTTGCACCATTCCAATGGAGCTTCTTGAAGTAAAATCACAGATTCTGGATCTCTTATCAATAAGATGGGCTGTGGAGCAGACCCCTCCTCAATAATCCTGCATGTAAATGAGAAATTAGTAACTGGGATGTCAGCTAACAAAATATACATGCAGTAATATACAGTAAAACCTCATATAACGTTAAAACCTGGTTCCACAAGTCTTCGTGTTATATGATTTTTCGTGTTATCTGATCCTCTATGGGATCCATAGAGATACATTGTAACCACACAGGCTTTCGCGGTTGTTATCTGAAGCATCCCATAGGATCTTAATGTTATCTGATGCAATTCTTCCCCCCAGATTCCTTGATGTTATGCGATTTTCGTGTTATTCGATACTAATGTTATATGAGGTATTACTGTATGTGTAATGCAGACAGTGGTAATGAATAAAACAAAACATTTGGACAAGACTCTACTTAAAGAAAAATGTCAACAATCCTATTATACAAACCCAAAGTGCATTTAACTATATCCTTGGATCGCAGCCTTAAGATCAACTGAAACATGAAGATAGCATTATAAAAGAAAAAGTCTAATGCTTTTACAAGCAGATGTGAACCAAGACTCTGCCATTAGGTCTAATATACAAACATCATAACAATGTAGAAAGGCAGAGGGAAAAATCATTGTAACTACTGCCTCATAAATGTAATACAGTACCTTTGGATAACTGCCATCTAATGCTTAAGAATTTAGTTTGCACTGCAAAAGCTGGCCACCTCTTCCTCATAGGTCAGGGGTGCCCAAACCCTAAGGGCTGAATCCCATCTCCGATGCCAATTCATCCAGCCCATGCCGCCTTGTCGCTCTCAGAAGCGGAAGTAAAACACTTCCGGGAGCAACAAGGGTGGCATGGGCTGGATGAATTGATGATGGGGGTCAGATCTGGCCTGCAGGCTGTAGTTTGGGCACCCCTGGTTTAAGCAGAGATAATAGCAGCCTAAAATCTCATCCTGTTGCAAAACATCTCTGTTGCAAAGATTGCCAGGCACGTTTTACTTTCACTTCTGGTGGGAGGAACCACGACTAGCCTGCAGCCCAAAAAGTTTGGGCATCCATCATAGATTGTCAACATTCCATATAAGAACATACAGTGGTACCTCACTTAAAGAGCATAATGCGTTCCATAGAATTTGCTCTTTAAGCAAAACACCATGAAAGTGACCAATCTGGTGTGTGTGTGTGTGTGTGTGTTTCGAACCCCAATTTTAGTTGTTAAGCAAGGTTTTGGTTGGTTTTAGTTGTTAAGCGAGGCGATCATTCAGAGAAAATGCTGCTCTTTAAACGAGTTAGTTTCTAAGCAAGGCACTCTTTATGCGAGGTTTTACTGTAATGTGAATCTTTATTAACAGTGTTTTGCTGTTCTGACAAGAACTAAAGAAACGGCAGATTCCACTTGTTTTTTGGTTTAAAAGTTTTCCCTCTTCTTCACTGTTGCATGTGTTCAGCAGAAAAATTATTCTTCCAAATGCATCAAAAACACATGCATAAACCCAGAAGACAAAGCAAAATACAAACAAGAGATTAGCAGTGGCACTGCACAAATCTTCCTTGTGAGATGAACAAAGTGCCCATATTAAACACGAGCAACAAGTGTGTGGAACTTAGTGACACAAAATTAAACTTTGAACACAGGACTGTTTTTAATTTTATTATGCAGAACTGATTATTTTGTATGCTTGCATAATTTGGGCCAGAACCCCAGAAATGAACCTTTGCTGAATCTGGAACTGCTTGACAAAGGTCAACACACGCTGAGCCAGCAGAGAGCTTATGGTGGCAGCAAAATAGAGGCACGCAAGTAGCTGTTTTGGACTCAAGGGATAAATGCCACGTGGCCCAAAAAACCCCAGGAAACCAAACTTCCTAAAATTATTCTCTCCTTTTGTTGTTTCATTTCCCTTGGCTTTACTGTGTTTTATTGTTCTGACCTGTGGCTAAACACAATTAAAATTATGTATAATGTGAACTGAAAAACTCTTCAAAGTTGTCTTCCAGCTATGAAGGGAGAGTGCCAGAAATCCACAACTTGCTGTCTTCCTCTTATTTTCAGGAAAGAGGACACACTGGTATATGTTTTCCACCTCAGCCAATCATGCAGGTGCTGAAAGAGAGGAAGAGTGAAAGAAAGGCAAGATTACTTGGCTTGCTTGTTTCTGTGTATTGCTCCTGATCAGTCATCTGCAGAGAATGAATGGCAAATACCACCCCCCCCCCCCGGTCAATTATCTACAAAGACCATGTAGTTCAGATTCCTATTTTACCTAATGAGCAATTGGACACATCTCTGAAAAACTCACAGGGAGATTATAGTTCTTATAGTACTAATCCACCCACCTGACTGCTATTTTATAACCCATGAATTATATAGGTTCATACACACATGCAAAAAGTAGACACAATGGCTGGAATAAAGGAAAAATTACACCTGTGTAAACTGGGAGGGTTCTATGCTCAGTGAACACAGTATAGTTGTACCTTGGTTAAAGAGCATAATGTGTCCCACAGGATTGCTCTTTGAGTTTGCTCTTTAAGCAAAACACCACTGTGTGACTTCTGGTGGTGGTGGTGGATTGCGTATCCCGATTTATTTGTTAAGCAAGTTTTTGATTGGTTTTATTTGTTAAGTGAAGCAAACATTCAGAAAAAAATCTGCTCTTTAAGCGAGGCACTCTTTACGCGAGGTTTGACTGTATCATATATTGCCCTTATGTTTTAAGAGCATTTTTTCACCTGCAAAGACAAGGAGGATGTTTGTAAAAGAGAACAATCAATGTGAACAAAATATTCTTAGCACTATGTGATGAAAACTGCTAGCATACTAAAACAAGGAACACCCAATGTAAACTGAGTGTGAATGTATCTTTCCCAATCTTCTTTCTGGTTCTTAATTTGGAATAAGGCTTACTTTAAGTAAAATGCACAAGGTCTCAAGCACCACATTTTGCAGCTCATTTCCATTCTTCACAAAATGACTTAAGCACCAAATCAAAGAGTCCCCCATACAAGACTGCTGCCCTCTGACCTGGCTGCAGTCCATTACAGGGTTATTAGCACGCCTTTGAGCACTCTGTTGTGCCTCTACAAGAGATAATTGGTTTGCAGCCAATTCAGGCCACACTTACTGAAAGCAGTTTTCTGTCTAGATTGCCCTCACACAGAAGAACTGAGTAGAACAAGTAAGTAGGGTAACAGTGATTTGTAATGAATGGACTACCCACAGCAATAGTTATTTTATAGCCAAGATCTTCAGGAGATTTCCTAGTTTTAAAATGCAATACAGTCAAACCTCGCATAAAGAGTAACTCGCTTAGAGTAACTAGCTTAAAGAACAGAATTTTCTCTGAATGTTCGCTTTGCTTAACAAATAAAACCAATGATAAACTCGCTTAACAAATAAATCGGAGTTCTCAATCCCCCCCACCCGAAGTCACAATTGGTCACTTTTAATGGTGTTTCGCTTAAAGAGCAAACTCGCTTAAAGAGCAATCCTGTGGAATGCATTATGCTCTTTAAGTGAGGTACAACTGTATCTTGTTGTTCAGTTGCACAGTCGATTCCTACCTTTTGTGACCCCATGGATGCAATACAGTTAGTCATTAAAATAGGTGTGTCTTTATTTTGATTTTCTGGCAATACAATTACAGTCCATGGCACATCTCCCACGTCTCATGCAGACTGACAGAGTCAAAACATTGCTGTGTGAATCACAAGCTAGAAAAATCAATACTAACAAAATGAAGCAGAATTATAGAATTTTGAATGTACACTGAAATAATTCTGGCCTTCGAAAGATATCAGTTGGGATATTGAAATTAGACTAGTGGATTTTATGGTACATGTACAAAGAAATACTGCTAAAATGAACTGAAACTTTAAGGATTAAGGCAGGGAGATGGTACCACGGGGGGGGGGGGAGGGACATCCTTTTTTCCTGCTTGGAAACTTTGTGCTGCAGTAGTGAGGTAAACACTCAAGTCTCGGAAAAAAGAACAACACAGAAGACAAGGGGGCTTTCTACACCAGGGGTGCCCAAACTACAGCCTGTGGGCCATATCCGTCCCTAATGCCAATTAATCCAGCCCGCTAAGCCCTTGTCGCTTCTGGAAGTGGAAGTAAAACATGCCTGTATGGGCGCATTTCAGTTCCGCTTCTGGGAGCAATGAGGCCTTTGTGGGCCAGATGAATTGGCATCGGGGATGGATCCAGCCCCCTGGGCCATAGTAACCAGCCCCCTGGACCATGTGACTGGCCCGTGGCACAAAAGGTTTGGGCACCCCTGGTCTACACAGTGCAATCAGAATTGCTCCTGTATTTTAGCACAGTACCCAACTTTGCAACTGTGGCAGAGAACTTGACACTTAAAAGGTATACATACTGTTTACAAGAGAAAGAACTAGCATGATAAGTCTGGCCGTACAGTTAACCATAAACTACTAGAGCTTCATCTGAAGAATAGAAAGAGTTCTCTAGAGTTTTGAAGTGAGATGAGACCTCATTTCCACAAGCCAGGAAGGCGATGCGACAGTGAGATTTTGCACCCACCCACTGCTTTCGAGTCAAGGAACAGTAGCTGCCACAGCACACATTAAATAATTCCATGATCAGAACAGAAAGCTTATCAGAGGGAAGGATTGACTAATTTTGGTTTTCACTGGAAAAGAGGAATAAAGAGATGCAGGGATTATCCTAAGGGATAAGTATCCACGGCAGGAGCAAAACTTTATACTTGCCCTCACTTAGTCTGGAAATAATAGTGCATGACACAACAGTAAGAGAGATACAGTATGGCAATTCTGCAAAATAATAAGGAAATGAGAAGGAACAGATTTTATACTCACTATCTTGAGACCTGTTTCAGGCAGAAAAATATAAATTATGGGGTCTCCTTCAAAAAAGAAATGGAAAGAACTCATTGGTCCCATTATCAATTAGAATAGGATAAGGAAGAGTCCCGTTTTTTAAATCCTGGAGGGAAACCTATGAGGAAAAGAATTCCCAAGTCTTTTTATCAACAAGTGGAAGGAAGGAAAGCCTGGGTGAGGCATTTATATCTGTGTATAGAAACGAATGGGAATTTATGCTCATTATCCAGAAGCCAAAAAAGGAGCAGTGGAAAAATCACAAAGTCCTGGTACGTGTAGGGACAGGGGTGAGTGTCCTCAATCGTACTGGGAGACATTAACAGGGGGCAAGGAAGAGGAAAGCTTTATTATGCTCGTAATTCTGAAGAAGCAGTGGGGAGTGAAATAAATCACAAAGGCATTGGAGCTAGGGAGGTTTATCCATCTAGCATAGAGGTGCTCAAACTATGGCCTGTGGGCTGGATCTGTCCCCAGACACTAATTCATCCGGCCCATGCTGCCCTTGCCGCTCCTAGAAGTGGAGGTAAAATGCGCCCAGATGGGCATGCTTTAATTCCGCTTCCAGGAATGGCAAGGGTGGCATGGGCCGGATGAATTGGTGGAATAGGCTGGATTCGGCCCACAGTTCATAGTTTGGGCACCCCTGGTTTAAGCAGACAAAATGGCAGCATAAAAATCTATCTCATCCTGTTGCAGAACAGACTGGAAGGCACATTTTACTTCTGCTTCTGGTGGGAGGAACAACGTGAACAGCCCGCAGCCCAAAAAGTTTGGGCCCCCCTGATCTAGCACACTCGTCTGTCCTCACAAAGCAACAGGGGACCAGCTCAAAACAGTCAGACAGAGTAAGTGGAAAAACATAGGGAGAGCGGAAGCTACATCTTGGGCAGGCCTCCTTCACCTGTGTAGGCAACAACCAGACACACTATTTAAATAGCCCAACAACAAGGAGTTATCCAAGGGGATCATCTATTTATTTCATTTTTATACCTCCCGTCTGGGATATTTCCCACTGGTTGGGCTACCCTGTCTCACTCCAATGGAGTGAGGTGGGGTGGGTGAGTGAGAGGAAAGTTAAATAGGGAAACTTTGCAAGGGGGTTAAAGAGAAAAATCGGACCCCACACCTATTATTCCCAAATTCAGCGTGTATGTGTGTGGTTTTTCTTGGGGGGGGGGGGAAATAAAGGAAGAAATATTTTCAGTTTGTTTAGGTGGGGAGGGTCGTGTGTGGTTGAAGAGGTTAGGAAGGCAATGCGTTATTTTGTGTGTGTCACCCCGATAGAGAGTGGGGGGAGGGGAGTCTACCTGGCAGGGCGTTTCACCGTAGGGGAAAACCAATCTGGAGCCGGAGGGCCCCCCACCCCCACCCCCACCCCTCGCGTGGGGGGGGGACAAGAAGATTAACGTTATGGTTGTTGTTTTTTTGTCTTGGGGGCCCGGTTCTGGGTGAGAAGGAGGCCAAAGTCTTCTTCGCCCCTCAAGCCTGAGGAGCCGCTTGTCACGAGATGGGGGAGAAGGCCTGTCGTGACAGAAACGGGTTGGCAGGGAGGGGGGGGCGTCGTGTCTTTCTCCCCGCCCGCCTCGGCCTCACAGTGAGAGGAAGGAACCCCTCAGGAAGAACATCCGGCGGAGCTCTACCTGCCTCGCCGCCTCCACCGGCCCCGGTGCCGCCGCCGCCGCCGCCGCCTCCCTCGGCTGTAAACAGTTCCCTCAGCTGTGAGGAACACCTCCCTCAGGGAAAACGCCACTGCGCAGGCGCCACTGCTCGCTGGCTCGCGCGCGCGCGCACCCACCGGGCCAACGGATTCTCCTCGCGACAAGCAGGAGGAGGGGAGGGGGTGAGGAGAGGAGGGGGGGGGGAATGTACCATTCTGGTCCAAACAAAAGGGGGGAAAGGAGGCAAGAAGAGAGGTGGCCGGGCTGTACCATAGTGGAAAAGCGGGTCGGAAGGAAAGTACTGTACCAAGGAATGAGGCTTGGAGGGAAAGAGAGATCTATCTCTCTATCAGGGGCTGCGGTGGCTCAGTGTTTAAGAAGCTCGACTTGTTACCCGGAAGGCCGGCAAGTCAGCAGTTCGAGACCCGGGTACTGCATGGCGGATTGAGCCTCCGTCTCTGTCCCAGCTCCTTCCAACCGAGCAGTTCGAAAGTAAGAAATGACAAGTAGATAAATAGGGACCACCTCTGTGGGGAAAGATCTTGGGGACATGAAAGGAGCCTCATTCGGGTGCCCACTGGCGAAGTTTCTGCAAAAATCCTTTCAACCCAGAATAATTTCTGACACGAAATTGTCTGTCAAACTTCTATTCCTCCCACTCTGGGCGGTGTACAACAATTAAAACCAGAAATATACACAAAAATAATAACAACTGATGGTATCAAGGCTGGCATATTCTAATTATACATTTATTCATTGGCTATGGGGACAATGTTATTTTTCCACTCAGAAAAGTCACTTATTTATTCCCCTCCCGACCACATCTTCTATAGTCCCCAGACTAGTGCCCCAGCTTTGCCATATGGCTACACACACTGGCAACAACATTCTGGGACTTGTAGTCCTCAATAGTAACTTTTCCCAGTTCTGGAAATAAGTGTGGCTACTGCCTTGAAGGAGGGGTATTATTAAAGTTGTCCCACCCTCTGGAATGAATTGCCAAGGAAACAGTGTCAAAAATTTTACTACCCCACCGTGATGTCATCACAATGTGGGTGGAGCCAGCATCCTGATGTAATGACATCATGGGCGGAGCGAACGTCATGACGTGGCCAGGCCAAAGAAATAAATAAAAATAAAATAATAAAATAAAAATAAGCACACACCCACACACCTCAACCCACCCACCCACCCACCCACAACACAAACCCATAAATAAATAAATAAATAATACATTAAAATACACCCCACCACCCACCCCAAACACAAATCAACCAGAGCTTTTAAACCAGAGCTTAAAGCTTATTCTAGCTAATCTTTCTCACACTAGGTCAGATGGAACGGAAGGAACTACAGAATGAACTCACCACAAGATGGCTTCATTTTGGCACTACAGTTGAAAAAGTTAGGTACTAAAGCTTTGCCTAACCAGTTCTCTAGGATAATATGCCTTAATGTAAATGTAAAACAGCTGTACCTCCTTAAGGGTTCTCCAATTGGAACAGCAATTGGAACAGCACAGGTGTAGCTTATTGATGAGGTAACTCCAAGACTTTGCTTAAAAACCACAAGCCAGGCCTGCCGTCCACCAGGCCTTTTTAGGAGCTGTGGTAGTACGTCAATATAGGTAAAGGTATTAAATACACATTAAAGTACACACAGACACACCACATCCAAAGGTGAGTCACTTACCCTGGGGAGCAGGCTATAAGGAGCTTCAGGCTAGCAGCTTCTCTTCCTCCTCCCTGCTTGGGAGGACGGCAAGGAGGCCATGCATATACGCGCCAAGCACTGTAGGCATGCATGCACACCAAGTGCTTGGTGTACATGCGCAGTGGGAGAACCAGTGAAAAGGTAAGCCCCAAAGGTGGTTCCCCCCAAAAGCTGGTTCTCTGGGACACTGGGAAAAGTTATTACCGGTTCTGGAGAACTGGTGTGAACCTGTTACATCCCATCACTGCGTGGAAATTAAAACTGCTCCTACTTTATTAATATTTTGTAAATTTCTTAAGACCTACCAGTGTCAACAAGCCTTTTAAGCAATGGTGGGCTGCCAAAAAATTTACTACCACACTGTAGGCAGGGCCAATGTCATGGGCAGAGCTAACGTCATGACGTCATGGGCAGTGCCAACGTCATGACGTGGGTGGAGCCAAAGAAAAAATAAAAATAAAATAAAGACACAGTACACATAAAAATAACATAAACACACACTACATAAAATACCCCCACCTGAAACACAAAGAAAATAAACCCTAGTTCCTTGCCTTTGCTCGGGTCGGGCTGTCGGGGACTCGGAGAGCAGCAGTTAGGTGGCAGCGGTGCTAGCCTGGCCTGGCCTGGCCAGGCCCAGCAGCGCAGCCAGGCCCAGCAGCTGGTGGTGCTGCCGTGGGAGCCGTGTTGGCAGTTACTGCCACTGCTGCTCCAAGGATGCTACTGCGTCCTTTCCAGGCAGCCCAAAATGGCTGCTCGAAAGTGCGCATGCATCAAAACTCCATTTGACGCATGCACACTGAAAAATAGAAGTGTACATGCGTAAAAACAGACATCTATTTTTCAGTGTGCATGCGTCAAATGGAGTTTTGACGCATGCACACTTCTGAGCAGCCATTTTGGGTTGCCCAGAAAAGTCATCCGGAGGGCGGGCAGAGAGGCAACCGACCGGTCACCTGGGGATTTACTACCCCCCCCCCCCGCGATCCTCTCTGGATTGCTGCTACCGGTTCGGCTGAACCGGTCCGAACCGGGAGCAGCCCACCACTCCTTTTAAGGTCTTATAAGATTATTAGAGTTATGCAATGTTGACCCTGGACTCTTTAATTGATATTACCCAATTTTTACTGCTGCTGATAAGTTTTTTAATTTGAATATTGTTATTTTAAGATTTTTTAATGCCATCTTGCTGTTTCTTGTGTTTTTTCTTGTTTTTATTATGAGATGATTTAAAAAAATATTATATATAATGTTTATACACATTGTAAGCCGCCCTGAGTGGTGCTTGCCAAAAGAGCACAGTATAAATGTAAGTAAGTAAGTAAGTAAGTAACCAACCAACAAATCAACCAACCAACCAACTACTTTTATGCATGTATCACCCCTGGGTTTTGTTTGCAGGGAGCAGATAAAGGACATAACAAAACCACCACCTTCCAGATATTATACTTTTGGATAAGCCATAAAGAAGAATAGACCTTGTGAAAGTTGGAGTTCCATCAACAAACAACCTCAAAGATACAGAAAGTTAAAAAGTGAAAGAAAAGAAAATGACAATAGATCAAATCAGAAGGCAAGAAATGAAAAGCTTAGGGAAGTCACTCTCTTACCCTTCCTGGTTTCAGCAATCAAAACCATTCCAAAATCATTGGTTACCAATTTAAAGCTTTTGCCAATAGCTGCTAATTACCTTCCTGAGGTTCAAAAGACAGCAATTTTTGCAAACGTTCTACCTTACCTGAAAATTTTTAGGGCTCAATTCCTAATTTTTTTGTAGCATCACATTGTTTGCTGCTGTCATGTTGCCTAAGACTTAATCACTATTTTATGAATTAATCCAGAAGGACCTTTCATTAATATCTCTGCTCTTTATTAAAAGGTGAAAGATTTATGCAAACTGAAGAGGAACCTGAGTACCCAAGAGCCTCATGTTCCAGCACTATCACTTTTTAAATTCTGAATAGTCTTATATGATTTTCAAAATACTGATAGACTGTATTGCCTTCTTTTGTGCAGTACCATTGCGTTTCCCTGTTGTTGCATATAAAAATAATCATTGTTAGAACCATCTTCCACTTTTACTGCTTCCTGATGTCTTTCCTTCAAGAATTTCACTTTCCCATCAGCACTGGAGCTGCTAATGTGACATTAATTGCTGAAGAAGAAGGATACAGTATACAGAAATACCTTGGATAACGACTGCATTGGATAACACTAAAATCGGATAACGATCTGTTAGCGTTATCTGATGCAGTCATTTTGTAGCAGCAGGGTGGCTGGAAAACTGAACGGGGCTCCCCCGTCAGCTTCCCCAGCCATCCTACAGCTGTAGATCGGGTCCTCTGATTTCCCTGGAGCCAGCAGGGAGGTCAGAGAGGCTGAAATGGGTTTAAAAAACAAGACTTTTTTTTTACCCATTTCGGGCTCTCTGATCCCCCTGCCTGCTCCAGGGAGATCAGAGGACCAGATCCAAGCTGTTTCTGGGCTTCCCTGACATCCCCGGACAGTGCAACAAGCCAAAACGTCAGGGTTCAAACCCTGACATTTTGGCTTGCTCTACTGGCCGGGGACGTTGGGGAAGCCCAGAAACAGCTTGGATTGGGTCCTCCGACCTGCCCAGAGCTGGCGGGGTGGGGGGGTGTCAGAGAGCCCCAAATGGGTTAAAAAATGGACGTTTTTTCCACCCATTTCAGGCTCTCTGACCCCCCTGCTGGCTCCGGGGGTCGGGGGACTGGATCCAAGCTGTTTCCAAAAGTTCTCCCACCTCCCTGGAGGCTGCAGCAAGCCAAAACATTGGGATTCAAATCCCAACGTTTTGGCTTGCTGCAGCCTCCAGGGGAACAGGGGTTTTTAAAATGTTATGCGATCAATGCGTCGCACAACGTTAAAAACCGGATAACGATGAGACTTGTGGAACCAAGTCTCATCGTAATCGGGGGTACTAGTATATCATTTAACCTGGTGTCTTGGTTTTGACCTTGCAGTCTTCGGTGACTCTGCTAGAAGTGTAGACAGCATTGCTCTCAGCTTTTATGACATGCAGCTTTAGGGTGTGTATTCTAGATGGAGAAAGCCACCACAGTCTTTATAAAATGCACTGTAGAGTACTGAGGACCATAAGCCTCTTTTCTAATCTCATCAGGAGGCTTTTCACTGCCAATGCTGCCCACTAACAGTCCCACAAACGGTCCAGGCCTAATGTCCAGTCCTGCAAACTGTGCAGGCCTATCTGTATTTATGTTATGTGGCCTGCTACATTCCAGTTTGAGGAAATGCTGTTGGAGAGCTTTAAAACATGCATTGTTTTTTGTCTCTGCCCTGAATAATCTAGAGCCAAGGTCTGTACACTTGGCTCTCTATGTGCTCTTGGACTTCAATTACCAGAAGCCCAAGTCAGCACATCTGCTGATCAGGGCTTCTAGGAATTGAAGTCTAAGAACTTCTGGAGACCCAAGTTTGCACAACCCTGATCTAGAACAATGATAATACTCTGAAATCTTAGTGAAAATAACAGGAAATATTTAGTAATTAAATACTAAATAATATTAAATAGTAATTATTTACTGGTTGAATAACAATGAATAATATATTAGTACTAATAATTAGTGTGACTGGCTCATCTGGCTACTTCAGTGCTCACCCTGATTGGATCTTTTATGAATGTTGAAGATATGCAGAACTGTGAAAAGTCAAAGGCAGGAGGAAGAAAGGAAGAGCAAATATGAGATGGATTGGTTCCGTAAAGGAAGCTACAGCATTGAATCTACTGGACATTTTGGAGGTCATAGAGTTGCCATAAGTCGGAGGCTATTTGATTACATTCATCATCATCATCATCATCATCATCAGCAGCAGCACCGGCAACAACAACAATAACAACAACAAAGATATACAGATGGGATGACTTTCTACTCTTCCCACTTTGTTCCACATGACTTCCATTCTGTCAGATCTAGGATTTATGATGGCAGGATCCTTTTAAACAGAGCATATGGTTTTTCTCACACTTAAGGCTTCTTTGAAGCTCTGTGTTATTTATTTTCCTTCTACTGCTGTTTCGACCTCATCAGCTGTTTTGCTATTTGAGCCAACGCTCAACAAACATACGTATGTGCTTACTGTCTTTAAAGAAAGTTGAAGCAGTAAATGGAGCATCCCCTTTGGGCCAAATCCTGAATTCCAAACCCACCAATCTCCCCAGTCCACCAAGTTTAGAGATTAGAGTTCTACTGTTTATTATAATCATGGTTTTCCCCAATTCAATTTGATCCTTAGTCTCACAGCAGAGGTCAGAACAAGATAATGAGCAACTTTTTCACCGTCACCAAGTACTGTACTGTGATTCACAAAAAAGCCATAAGACAGGAGTTCTCAACCTTTTAAAGACGGGGCTTGGGTCACGCTCCCTCAGACAGCTTCGGGCAGTGGTGAGCTGCCAAAAATTTTACTACCACACTGTGGGCGGAGCCGACATCATGATGTCATGGGCGGAGCCAACATCATGATGTCATGAGGTGGGTGGTGGAAAAATAAAATAAAATAAAAATACAGTACACATAAAAATAGAAATAAAAAACACATAAAAATACAAATTAAAATAGACATTACATAGAAATAAAAACACACTACATAAAACACACACACACCTCAACCCATCCACCCACCCACCAACCCCAAACACAAACCCTAGTCACTTACCCTAGGGTCGGGGAGCAGCAGGCAGGCAGGCAGGCAGCAACAGCAGCAACAACAGTTGTGCAGCAAAGTGGTGGAATTGCAAAGCAGCGGCGGGCAAAGCGGCCTGGCGGCAAAGCAGCCTGGTGGCACAGCGGAATGGCAGCACGGCATGGCCTAGCCCTGCCTGGCCTCGCCTGGCCCGGCAGCACAGCCTGGCCCGGCAGCATGGCCCGGCCCGGCCCGGCGGTGCGCCAAGGAAAGGCCGCCAATGCCGCTCCTCCAAAGAGGCTGCTGCGTCCTTCCTTGCAGCCCAAAATGGCTGCTCGGAAGTGCGCATGCGTCAAAATACCATTTCATGCATGCACACTTCTATTTTTCAGTGTGCATGTGTCAAATGGTGTTTTGATGCATGCGCACTTCCGAGCAGCCATTTTGGGCTGCCCGGAAAATTAATCCGGAGGGCAGCTGGAGAGGCAACCAAACCGGTAGCTTCGGGGTTTACTATCCCCCCAGTGAACCCCTCCAGATTTCTGCTACCGGTTCGGCCGAACTGGTCTGAACCGGCAGCAGCCCAGCACTGGCTTCGGGGGCCGGATGGCCATTTTGCCCTTCCTCCACCACATGGCACTTCCTGGTGTGGTGGTGATGGTGGTGGGCCAAATGAAATGGTGCTGCGGGCCACATCTGGACCATGGACTGCAGGTTGAGAATCTTTGCTCTATGGCATGGAAAATTCAAGGTGTATGAGAATGAGCAGCTGTATGAAGTTTTATTTAGCGCAGCCTAAACTTCCATCATGGGAATGTGGTGGCTTAGTGGTTAAGATGCTGAATTTGATGACCAGAAAGTTGGCAGAACAGCAGTTTGAGACCTGAGTGCTGTGTGACACTCAGCCAGCTCCTGCCAATCTATCAATTTGAAAGCAAGAAATTGCAAGTAGATAGATAGGAAAGATAAGGAAACATACCTAAATGAACAACACAAAGAAATAGAGGAAAACAACATAAGAGGTAGGACTAGAGATCTTTTTTTTAAAATGGGGAAATCAAGGGAAAATTTAAAACAAAAGTGGGACAAAAAATGGGAAGGAGCTGATGCAGAAGAGCTTAAGAAAAGATGGCAAGAGTACACAGAGGAACTTTACAAAAAGGACCTCAACACCCCTGATAATTACAATGATGAGAACATTGAAGTTGAGCCAGACATCCTAGAGAGTGAAATCAGAAGGGCACTAAAAAGCACTGCAAACAACAAAGCTAGTGGAGATGATGGTATCCCAGCTGAATTTTTCAAAGCCCTAAAAGATGATGGAATCAATTTATTGCATTCTATATGCCAGCAGATTTGGAGAAAACAACAATGGCCACAGGATTGGAAAAGATCTGTATACATACCAATCCCAAAAAAGGGCAATGCCAAAGAATGTTCAAATTATCGAACAATTGTGCTCATCCCACATGCTAGCAAGGTGATGCTCAAGACAATACAGGATAGAGTGCAGCAGCACATGGAGAGAGAATTACCAGAAGTGCAGGCTGGGTTCTGAAGAGGCAGGGAGACTAGAGACCACATTGCCAACATATGTTGGATATTGGAGAAAACAAAGGAATATCAGAAGCAAGTCTTCTTCCGTTTCATTGACTATACCAAGGCCTTTGACTGTGTAGACCACAACAAAATGTGACAAGTAATTAAAGAGATGGGAATACCAGAACACCTTATATGCCTCTTCAGAAATCTGTACATGAGTCAAGAAGTAACAGTTAGGACAGAATACAGAATGACAGAGTGGTTTAGAATAGGAAAAGGAGTAAGACAAGGCTGCATTTTGTCACCCTGCTTATTCAACTTCTACACAGGGCACATAATGTGTAATGCAGGGTTGGACAAATCACAATTTGGAATCAAAATTGCTGGGAAAAACATTAACAACTTGAGATATGCAGATGATACCACCCTAATGGCAGAAAGTGAGGAAGACCTAAAGAAGCTTCTGCTTAGGTTGAAAGAAGAGAGTGCAAAAGCTGGCTTGAGACTTGAGTGCAAAAGCTGGCTTGAGGGCCTGTTGCCAAGATAATGGCAACAGGCCCTCTCAGTCCCTGGAAAGTAGATGGGGAAGAAGTAGAAGCAGTGACAGATTTTACTTTCTTAGGATCAAAGCTCACTGCAGATGGTGATTGCAGCCATGAAATAACAAGGCGACTGATTCTTGGGAGGCAAGAAATGAGAAACCTGGGGAATATAGCTAAAAGTAGAGACATCACATTGCAAACAAAAATTTGCATAGTCAAAGCAATGGTATTCCCGGTGGTAATGTATGGTTGTGAGAGCTGGACCATTAGGAAAGCTGAGTGCAGAAGAATTGAGATGTGGTGTTGGAGGAGAGTTTTGAGAGTCCCCTGGACAATGAGGAGAACAAATAGGTCGATCTTAGAAGAAATCAACCCTGACTATTCCTTAGAAGCTCAAATAGTAAAGATGAAGCTAAAAGTACTTTGGACATCAAATGAGAAGAGAGGATTCACTTGAGAAAGCCTTGGTGCTGGGAAAGGTAGAGAGCAAAAGAAGAAGGGGGCAGCCAAAAATGAGATGGCTAGATGGTATTGTAGACACAATGGGCATAGAGCTGAGTGAGTTGAGGGGGATGGTGGAAAGCAGAGGTGCCTGGTGCGCAATGGTCCATAGGGTCACAAAAGGTCAGAATTGACTGTGCGAATGAACAACAAAAAGATAGATACCACTTTGGTGGGAAAGGTAACAGCATTCTGTGTGCTAGGGCATCTAGTTGTGTCTGCAACATAGCCAAGGTAGACCTTTACTTGTACTTTAGGCAACATAGAATCTCTCCGTCCAAGCCCTACCTTGGGCAAGTCATTGCATTCTTAAAGGATTCTTGAATAGCTTGCAAGAAGAGAATTGGACAAAAGACGCCTGAAAATGCCATTGGGAATATTGTAGAAGTTAAAATCCACAAGAATTCTTCACAGGAGTAATGGTATATGGTGGCAAAAACAACAGAAACCCTTGTGGCTTTTATTGTGCTGCATGCATTTGCCTAACTGGAATTTTTCAATTGCTTTATGGGCAGAAAAGCTATAGAGTTTTTTGGCCACAAGGTGTCACTCTTGTTCAGACTTTGCACGTTTATGGTCTGGCCTTTTCCTTCCTCCTCCTCCCCTTCCAGGTATCTTTGTGATGAACATACATGCAGCAAGCCAGTGTACTTACACCTCTGATTGTTGCAGCAGAAACTATTGGTTTTGAAAGCAGGAACTATTGGTTTTACTATGTCTGTCACATAATAAGGCTGAATTCCTGGAAAGATTGAATTTCAGAGACTTCATATTTAACAAAGTGTTTAGAGTATGCAAAATGGTGATTTTCTTGTCAAATTTAACAAAATGCCTTTTGCTGCCATCAGATGAGGGACTCCGAGCTAGGAACTCAACTGCCTGTGTTAAATCTGCTTTTCTTGGATTTGCTCCTGGGGTAATTCTGTTAAGTAACTCAGATGCCCGGATCAGACAGTAACTTTCATCTGTTTCTGTGTGATATGAGACTTGTGTTTGCAGTTTTCAGTGAATTTCAAAGGAAACCACAGGACTCTTGCATGGAAGGCTAAGGATGTGACTGAGCTATCGCCATGCAGCCCCAGTTCTGAGGCTTCTCTGGGTAGTTGCTGTTTGGTCAACTGAGAAAATGTTTTCAGCTATTTTATTGACTCCATTATTGCCATAAGATGGCAGGAATGTGTCCTTTGAAGGTCTGCAGACTTAATCTCCTCATTGGATGGTTAGTCCAAATAATACCTGATGGCACAGTGGTTAAGCTGCTGCACTACAGCCAAAACGGCTGATGTTGTGAGTTTTTGATCCTGACCATCCTCAAGGTTGACTTAGCCTTCCATCCTTCAGAGGTTGGAAAAAGGAGTTTGTTGGGGGCAAAATGTTAATTACCTTGTGAACCGGCCAGAGAATGCACTAAGCACTATGGGGCAGAATATGAGTGTACTTGCTATTGTGATTGCTAACATCCTAGGTGATGCTATCAAAAGCCACTGAGATACTTTACAATTAAAACAACTTTGTTAAAACTGGACAAAGTAAGTCTTTTAAAAACATTTACAGTTAACTGGAGGTTGTAAGGCAAAATTGAGATGGCCATTGGTTTTCCACTTGTTTGCTAGGCACATGAAGACTGCTGCTGTTGAGTCAAAGGGTCACAGAAGACTGGAGGCACTCGTGGTATGAAGGCAGTGAATCACATTGACTTTTACTCCAAACATTACAAGAGTTATCCAAGGTGCTAAATCAGTGGTGGGAGACCACCCGGGATAGTTACTTTTTTTTGGAGGAGACCAGTTTGGTCGCCTCTCTGGCCGCCCTTCATTGCAGCCCAAAATAGCTGCTCGTAAGTGCGTATGCTGAATACTGGAGGCATCCATGTACCAAATGGTATTTTGATGCATGTGGACTTATGAGCAGCCATTTTGGGCTGCAGTGAAGGGCACAGTGGCTGGCTGTTATGGCCCTCAGTGGCCTCTTTAGAGGGGCAGTGGCGGCAGTGGCCTTCCCTCGACCACCGACTGCTAACGCTGCTCTCTCGCCACCGTGCCAGGCCATGCCATGGCGCACCGCTGCTGCGTCACTGCTGTTGCCGCCTGCCTGCTGCTCCCTGACCCCAGGGTAAGTGACTAGGATTTGTGTTTGGGGTGTGTGTGTTGAGGTGGGTGTTTAAAACACTGTGTTTTATGTAGTGTGCTTTTATTTCTATTTAATGTCTATTTTAATTCGTATTTTTGTTTTTCATTTCTATTTAATGTCAATTTAATTTGTATTTTTATGTGGTTTTTATTTCTATTTTTATGTGCACTGTATTTTTATTTTATTTTTACTTTGGCTCCGCCCACAATGTCATGATATTGGCTCCGCCCACAACAGCAGCTCCGCCCACAGTGTGGTAGTAAAATTTGTGGCTGCCCACCACTGTGCTAAATGCTAAGAACAACATGTTTCCAACACTGGATAGATAGCTCCATCAAAGGACAGATAAAACTCAGCATGTCCTGCCAAAGTCGATGCACTAGGTTCCATAGTAAAGGGTGTTGTCCAACTCTGGGTTGGGAAAAGCCACAGTATCTTTCACTTGAGTCTGATGTGCAAACCATATTAATCTGCTTTAAAACAGGAAATAAAGTACTGTAATGAACCACGACTGTTGTCAGCCCAGTGAATCCTTGAGAAATGTAATGCGGCTGCACATCTTTTCCTCATTAGATAATTAGGGCATGAAAGCAAATTATCTTTGTTACTTTTATTCCCCCTGCCCCACATATGTATGCAGCTTTTTTTTTTTAAAGGAAACACTTTTCTAATTTGGACCTAGGACAGTTAACAAATCAGACTTTACCTGATTAATCAGTGTGCACCTATTTAAATCAGTGGAGCTAATGGATAATAGCAGACCTCAGAAAAGTTACATCTGGTCATGATGGAAATATTTTTGAGATAAATTTTTTTCTGAAGCGTAAAGGGAATAGCTTTTATTTAATTCTGAGTTATCTCTGGCTTCTTTCAGCATCTCAAAAGAAGTGCTAGTGTTTTGAAAATACAGTGGAACTTTGCTTAAGAAATGGTTCGCTTAACACAAAAATTACATAACAAAAGGAAATCCTTAGAAAATAGTGGCTCGGTTAACAATTTCCCCTGGAATGGATTAATTGGTTCTCAATACATTCCTATGGGAAACTGCATTTTGGTTATCAAATTTTGGTTTTTAATGCATTCCTATGGGAAATTGCATTCAATGCATTCCTATGGGAAATTTGCTTTACAATTTTTTTGTAGTAGAAAAGGTCCTGGAGAATGCATTTGTCAGAGATTTTACTATACCCTGAACTCAGCCTCATTCCAAGATGGAGATTTCCATGCGTGGGGAGTCCTGTAGCACATTCCTTAGAAGGATTGGTGTTAAAAAACAGCCTCATGGGTTGGAAGAAATGAAACCTAATTTGTGATATACATGTGATACTGTATGATTATTAGCTGGATTCCTTTAGGGGAATGGCAAGGGGCCATGTGTGAGGAGATAAAACCCAGAGGGAGGGGGGAAGATACTCTCTTGATCCGATGTTTCATGCATCAAGGGTGAGCAGTGAACGTGGAAACATGTAGGGACTTAAGCTAGAAGGGGGGACGCCTTGGCTTCCCCAAACAGAGAAGCTTTCTTTATTTGATGTGCTTTCTGAACTTTTGAAAAAACTTTCTTCTATAATTTACAGTACTGTACTTTGATTACAATATACTTTTAAAATACCAGAAGATGACTGGAGTGTTTACTTGGCTATGAGCTACCTTATCTACCACAAGTTAATATCCTGATTTGCTAAGCTAGAGGGGCGGCAGCTCAGAAGCAGGAATCCCAACCACCTGTGGGCCAGAGCCCTACCCGTGAGTAACGGATCCTGACAGCATTAAATTTGTTGACTGAGGTTCCACTGTAGTGACAGTATGCAAATTGATTTAAATTTAAGGCAACTCTGACAAGTTGCTAGTCCTCTTTCCAAGCCCAGCTTTTGCTATATAGGGTATGGCAGGATGTGCTGAGGAAAGGCCAGCAAAGGGAAAACCAGCCTGTAGGCCTTATCTTCTTTTTTATTTTATCATTTAGCCTTTGGGTGTCCAGGGAAATCTAACCACGTGAAACAATCTACAGTAATTTAATTTAACCTAAAATAGATTAGATCCATCTCAACTTTGTTGGGCAAATATGTCCATTGAAGAAGCAGCCCTCCAGCTCTTTGATTGCTTTAGATCATGTGTGGCCAAACTATGCCCCACTGCACCAAATAACTTAATCCCTCTTGCCCTCTCCTCTCCTGGAAGCAGAAGTAAAACACTGCTGTAACTGCACCCACAGCTCTCATAAACACATTTATGACAGCTGCGAGGGTATTTATGGCAGCATTTTGCGCATGTGTGGGCATGTTTTACTTCTGTTTCTGGTGGGAGGGATCATGTGACCGGCCCATGGTGCAAGAAGTTTGGGAACCCCTGCTTTAGATGATGTATTCTGTCTTTATCCCCCCCCCCCCCCCAGTTTTGAAGTTTGGTGGAATCAATAGAATTGTAATAAATTGAGTTTGCCACATGTGGCAGGGCACTGACTGTCATTTCAAGGAGTTGATGTACTCCTTGATGGTCCATGGGATCACAAAGGGTCAGACTCAACTATGCGACTGAACAGCACAACCATCATTCCTGATTGAAATGCTTCATGTAATAAAAGTCCTTTGCTCAAAATTGTATGTGCGCGCTTGTGTGTTCGACCATTTCTCTCCTTGTGCATTCTGTTGTGGTAAAGTCCCCAGAAGATTGTACCACATGTTCTTTCCAAAACATTAAAGCTGAGCAAAAAAATTGCTAAATGAACCTGATTTTCTCCTTGCAGATGTTTTTTGTTAACAACTGTTGGTTTTTAAATCCCAGTTGTTGATATTTGTCTCAAAATTAACAGGTGAACGATGACTGGAAGGATCTGGCAGGAAACTTATGATAAAATTCATCGCTTCATATCTTTGAAATGCAAGAGAGGGTCTTTGAGGATGTTTTCCCTGAAAGGATATTGGAAGGGGCTTAAGAGCTCTCTAAAGCTTACACAGTGCCTTCCTTAAACCAATTCAGTTCCCTTCCATAAAGAAAGCCAGTTCCAAGTAGCGAGCATTTGTGTAATAATAGCTCCCATAGCAGTCATTGGAAACACAATGTAAGTGTTCAGTCATTCAGCGTGTTGTGCCAATTTGTTAAGAAAGGACAAGATGCATTGATCACGTCCAGCCCCATGCTGCAGAAGATAACAAAGCAATAACCTTGTTGGTGATGCAAACAAATCAAATAATTAAAAAAATAGAAATGTGAACACAATTATGGATTTGTGGAAGGTTTTTGTCTGACTAGCGTGATATCCAGATGAAATATTTGCTATCAATGGCTAGAACCTATTGGTGGTTTATGCATGCATGCGAGAAACCATATGAGTCATGGGGGTGAAATGCTGATCCTTCACAAAGTACTAGTTGAGTTTTTGGTTATGGTCAGGTGCATAGCCAGGAGTGCACCTCATTGACCCTGGTGTGTTTGTACCATCAAGTCAAAACTGCCCCTAATTGTGTTTATAATTATACTACACTAGATGACCTTCACCACCTTCTTCTTCTTCTTCTTCTTCTTCTTCCTCCTCCTCCTCCTCCTCCTCCTCCTCCTCCTCCTCCTCCTCCTCCAATTAGCCTTGAAAATTGTCCTGGAAAAAATATAATGCAGTAGTTTTCCATCCAAACTTTTGAAAACATTAGACAAATAATGATAAATATTTACAAAATGTACTCTTGTCTTTCAGCTAAAACCTAAACAAGAAATCCTTTAAGAATAACAGCAGCAAAGAGGCGGGGGGTGGGGGGAATAAAAAACCCAACACTCATAAATGTGTACGGCTTTTTATCGTTGCCAGTAAAAAGCAACCAGCAACCCCCTACAGCCGTCTTTCCATCAAAATCTTTTGCTGAAGTGCACTAAAGAGAACATCTCCCTGGAATCGCCCATTATTCCGTGAATTGCTCCATGCCGGCACGAGGGTGGGTTCACTGAAGGGATAAGGACATTTAACAATCCTAACGAGCAAACCGTGTAGCACTTCTGTGTTAACAAAAGGCCTCATTGTTTTATATTTATGCAATGTTTTCGACAGAGAGGTATTTTTCTTTTAAAATGTGGGTTTTTTTTTGTCCTTGGCCTTGTATCTGATTTTCAGAACCAGATGTGTATGTTTGAAAGCACTCAAGTGCAGAAGAGGCTGGTTCTTCTCCCCAAGGCAGTTGAGCTCAGAGGGCAGTTTAGATGTGAAAAGGGAAGCCCATTCTTGTGAAGGATAGGGGGACATAAGTGTGAGTCTTAAAGTTCATTTGATGAACAAAATACAACTAATTTACTGTTGAAGGATGTGTTTTGCTTGGGAGCAAAGTAAACAAGATATATTTGAGAGTTGTAAATTATTCGTTACCATCTCTTTACATTTCTCCCTTAAAAAACCCAATAAATAGGACTCTATAATAGGACTATGAGCTGCATATGTTAATTCTTTTTCCTGGTATGTGCTGTCATGTCTCCTCTAACTTGTAGCAACCCTGTCAATGAATGTCCTTCAAAATGTCTTGTCCTCAACAACCTTGCTCAGCAATAAAAAATAACCTGTGGCTTCCATCTTGAAGTAAATTCGTCTCATGTTTGGCCTTCCTTTTTTCCTGATGCCTTCCACCTCTCCCGGTACAGTAAAACACCAATTTACATAAGAAGTCCACTCCATAGCTTTTTACAGAATACAGTTTTTTACATAAATTGATGCATTCCCATAGGGATGCATTGAAGAAAAACAAACAAACGGTCCTGACCAGGCCAAAAATAATCCAAAAAACAATCAGCACAAAGGGAATGACGAAAGCAAGAAGTTGCAAGTAGATAAATAGGTACCGCTTTTGCAAGAAAGGTAACAGTGTTCCATGTGGTTTGGTATCTAATCATGCCTGCCATGTGACCACAGAAATGTGCTGGCTCTTTGGCTGTAAACAGAGATGAACAACACCTCCTAGAGTCAGACAGGACTGGATTTCCAGTGAGGGAGAACTGCCCCTTTACCTAAAGGGGACTAGAAAGTATTGCTGCAATGGCTACTGAAATTTTAAAAGTTTGTTCGATATGATTGCACATTTTAACTGTTTGTTTGTTTATTTAATTATTTGTTCAAATTTATATTGCTGCCCACTCACCGAGAACTGACTTAATCAAACAGTAGCTGACATGGGCATGAATGAAATTTGTCATCCTGAGGACTGAATATTGAAGAGAGTTTTACTTCCCTTGTATTCAGGAGACAGAATCAGCATGCCAGAAAACGCAGGTCTCTGTAGGAATTCTTCCAGATGGAGGGTCTGTATTGCCTTCACCTGATGATGAAAGAGCATAGGACTTTGCAGAACTCCAGTCCAAAATATCATCTGTCATATAAAATATCCATAGAGTATCTGTGGCATGTGAAATGAGAACAGATGTGCCTTTAACACTTACATAACAGGCAGAAATGTGAAGGCTTTGATCTCCTCCAGGATACCCGAGAAAGACTGGCCAGGTTATCCTGCTATAGTAATAGAATAGACCACAGGGATGGATGGCAACAACTTCATCAATACTGGCCTGGGGCTGAGGAGGACTCTGAGGAGGACGATTCAGGTGACACTTTGGGTCACCTGAATCGGTTGTGTGGTTTGGTCACTGGGCCACCGGAAACCGATCCCCCAGCAAAGATTGTATTTTTTCAAGGCAACTTTCGGAAGCAATGATGTCATCATTTTGTATTTTTGGCCAATGGCTCTTTACATTTGTGAAAGTCACCGAGACGAGCTTTCAGTTGTTGTAACCATTATTTTCGTGAGTGCTTTAGTTTTGTTGTGGCAGGTCATCAAAAGTACATGATTTTCGTTACATTGCAAAAGCTGCCAGACAACCCAACCAAAATGTAAGACGTTCATAGAATTCACGTCAAAACTGCATGCAGATGGACTTGATTTTCTCAAGTCTGTTTGCACAAGCAGAATGTCATCGCAGAGATATCCATCAATGTGTGGACTCCTCTCTGAAGAATGACTCCAAGGTATCCTATTTAATACCAATGGAAGATTTGGGTTCTGTCATTTTGGCTAAACATTTACACTAAACATTTACAACTTAACAGACCCAAACTTCAAGATAATCAAACTAACCCAATCAGGGATCTTCTGTTATTAGTGTTGTAAATAGCCACACTGATTGTATGTTATTACTGGTTGTAAATACCACATTGATTTGCAAACCTATCTATTATGCCAACTATTATGTACCTGATATGTATAAATGAATACCATCACTCCTATATCTGATGAAGTGGATGTGATCCAGAAAAGCTAACAGGAGTTAGCCTTTAAGGTGCCACAACATTTTTTTGTTTTTGTTTTGTTTACTCTCTGTGGCTACTTAGACAGTCTTCCAGTCCTTGACTGTTTGAAATTGAGGGAATTATGTTTAATTTTAAAGGAGGGCGGAAATAAAAAACTGAACTCCTTTTTGTGCAATATATTTCTCAAGGAGTATTAATTTTCTTTTTCACAGAAGAACATGTAGTCTGCATATTTTTTCCCCAATGTGATTCTTTATTACTTGAATATGAACAGTATTCCTTCACATAAACAGTTACTCAGCCATCACATAACTGACACACAAACATGACAAAATAAATATACAACAAGAGCACAGATCAATCTTTTTATGTTTAATTTAAATAGTAAATAAATAATAAATTACATGTTTAATTTTTCAAACCATTATCAGTGCCTGAAACAATAAGAACGTTGAGAAGACAAAAGAAACAAGGAAAAGGAATCTCTCTCTCTCTCTCTAAATTTCCCCCCACCCAAAATAAGAGCAAACAAAAACTTTTTTTTTAAAAAAGCACTTCAGTTATAAAATATCTTTTAAAAAATTCCCATTGGTAAAAGAATAAATAACAAAAATATATTTAAAATAACTTGGTTGCATCAAAATTACACTCAAAAGTTAGATTTTTCTTTCTTAGAGGGAATATTGTTTTGTTGATCAAAAAACATATTATTTTCAGGATTTTTTATTTATTTTGCCTTCATTCTTTTCTCATGATGTGATGTCCAGCTTCAACAGAAATATAAATTTAATAAATAAAATGCTTTCAATAAATAGCCAAAAATTAAAATTAAAAGAAACATAAGGTGTTGCAAATATAAATTACATACATTTTCCTAAAATTAGGGCACGTATAGAAAGAGGGCTCACTGTGGTTCCCACCCACCCCCTCCACTGCTAATCAGTGAATAAAATGCTGATTGGCTGTCTTCTATCTCCATGGCTGCACAATATTCCACTTTATCCAATAACATTTTATCACAGTATAACAGAAAAACACAGGGTATTTTTTTTAAAGGTGTAGCACTGCTCTGGGAAATTGAATTAAGGATGGCATAGGTGCTAACCCATTGGCGCGAAGCAAACCTTTCTTCTCTTTGCAGCCACAAGATACTCCTTTTCCCTGGGGAGAAGATTTCATATGTCAGGTTCCTCAAACTTGGCTCTCCAGATGTTCTTGGACTTCAATTGCCAGAAGCCCAAGTCAGCACACCTGCTGATCAGGGCATCTGGGAATTGAAGTCCAAGAACACCTGGCGTGCCAAAATTGGCCAACCATGATCTATGTCAGGGGTGGCCAACCTACAGCCCATGGGCCAGACCCAGCCTGCAGCACCATTTCATGCGGTCCACCTCCACCCTCACCACTACCGGAAGCTGAAGCGGATGCATTTACGACACCTGTAAAACATGCCTGTGCCTGCCATAAATGCACCCGCAGCTGTTGTAAACGCATTTATGACAGCTGCGGATGCATTTTACGGCAGCAATCATGGCAGGAGGAACCACATGACTGGCCTGCTCAACTGTCTGGGGTGTGAGGTCCATCCCAGTGCAAAAAGGTTGGGAACCCCCAATTTTATGTGAACAAAACACAATGAGTGCCCATCCATAGCGGTTCCACCACTCTTAGTCTGTGCCTTTTGAATGCGCCCTCAAATAATTTACAGGATAATTCTGCTAACTACTACCCCCAAACCCTTCTTTTTCTTTAAAGGAAGTGCAATTTCTCTATGTTTAAATACTAAATGAGCTGAAGTTACTACCAAATTGGACTCTATTTACATATAAAAAGCATCCTATGCATTTAATACTTCATATCAATTTTTTTGCTTCCATTTTTTTGCACTTTCCACAATTCATCTAAATAAGCCTAGTCAAAGAGTTCAACATTAAAATCATCTTCAGCACAGAAGTCAGTTTACTCGGATGAGTAATGCCTGGGTTCTACCACAAAGCTTTACGTTTGAGTAAAGTCTGCCATCTTTTCCCTCACCTCCTGCTCTACTCATTGTCCTTTTTTGCCCCTTACCAGTGACATTGATTTTAGTTTATAGCCTAGCCTATGCTATGTAGGATTAGGCTTTTAAAGCATTTTCACACAGAGGCTGAAAACAGTCCTTGTTTCAATCCACGTTGTAACGGGAACATGAAACCCATATAGGTCAGACTAATTATTCTCTTTCCCTCCTTGCACTGTAAACATGTTTAGTAAGTCATGTGCCTGTGATTAAAGCGAGGATCAAAGGCTTGTGGGCCACAAACAGCCTTACATATGAAAATGCATCCATAAACCCGATGTGTCGATTTGGGGTAAAGTTTGATTTGGGATCCAAAGGATATGACAAATTCCAGGAGCAGACCGATGTTCATCAGCTCCCCTTTCTCATTATGCAACCCTTTCCAGGCCTCAAAAGACCTCCCCATTTTAGAGTGTGGAGAAACTACTGAAGGCAAGATTTGATATGGTGTAAAGGGCATCATCCAGAGCAGGGAAGATTGGCACACACTGATCCATACACCTGTGCTCGAAGAAGTGTTTTAGAAACTTTGAATCCTAATTCTTATCTCCACCCAATCCGCAAAATTTGTCATTCATTTCATTGAAGCCAGGATTTCAATTAGTGAATCCTCAACTGAAATGATCCTAGCTGCATGGAAAATGCAAGTATATCTGCATTTGTGCCTTGTAAACTTTTTTTTTTAAATTAGAAGGCAATCTCACTGTATTCCGTGAATCACATTCTGATGTAAGCAAGTATAGGGCTGTAGCATCAGAAACTAGCAGGAGGTGGGACTTCATTGTGAAAAAAAATCGAACCATTGCCAATAGAAACACCCTAAAAATATTTTATCCTGTTAAATTCATCTAGCACATCTTCTGACAGACTGAGTGCCCTCCATTGCTGTACTTTTTGGAGTGGTAGCCGTGTTAGTCTCTGCAGATGTTTCAGACAAGAAACAAACAAACAAACAAAAAAGTAAAAAAGAAGGACATAAACATTTTAATTAGAGCTTTCGTGGATCCAAGGAAGTGGATGTATTCCTACGAAAGGTCACATTAAAACACAGCAGTTCATCTTTAAAAAGCCACAATGTTTTTGTTCTTATTTTGCTTTTACTTTCCTTTCATTCCCCCTCCCCCCTTTTACTGAAACCACAGTTCACAAGCTGTGGTGAAGATCTGTGTAAGAAGATGTGCTAGGGGATGAAGAGAGGCACTGTCTTTTGTGCATTTTTGCAATTGCATTTTTCACACTTTTGGAATGGCATTTGATACAGTGGAGAGGCATTTGGCAGTTTCTAATCTGTTCCCGCCCAAGCTATGGCCCAGCCTGACACAAAATGGCCTTTGTTTAGCCTCCAGCTACTAACTGAGCACTTTATAAAGGTTTCTTTTCCCAGACTTAATTGAAGTTGATATTCTACAGCTGAACCAATATTTTGTGTTTCCCCCTGACATTTCTTACCTCCTGTTACTAATCCAGCAATACATATCCGAGAGGTGCTAAAGAAATTTGTTTTTGCTATGAGACATTCACTTCATTGTAGCTCTGTAAGTGCACAGCAGGCTATGTATACTGGAGGGCTATCTAAAACAAAACAAAACAAACAAAAACATAGAAAAGCAAAACAAAGTGGTTCTTTGGAAGATCTAAAGCCAATTGTTCCTTCCCTAGAATGACAATCACTCTGTTTTGTGAAACTTACAAAAATGTAGAAAAAGCTGAAAATGACAACAGCGAAAATAAAAATTACCATGTATGAATTAGCCAAAGTCCACATTAAAAAGCAAAATAACTCTTCATAGACTCCCTTTTGTTCCTAGCTGTACCTTAAAACATGTCTCCAGCATTGCTTTTTGCAACTACCCAATGGTGACTACGACGACAAACAGAACCAGAACAGTCAGCAAAAGGACTTTCCAAAACTCATGTACACTGGACCATGACACATTTAGGGTTCTTCCATACAAAACGTCCCAATGTTGGTCTATTTATTTAGCTACTATCATTTTTATTTTTAAGACGGACAAAGGAATACTGTTAGTTTCAAACTCCGAAAAAGCTTCCCTGAGAACCTTTTGTAATTTTTTTCCATTGCGCTTTCCACTGGAGATCCACAGCTGCTCTTTTGGAAATTAAAAAATAACGCTATACTAAAATACTTGTTAAGAGTTCTTGTGTCAGGCAGGCTTTGGGATACTTTCTTGGGTAAAAATCCCAACCCAGATTTGTATGGACAGGCAGCTCCAGTTTCTTGTGTATAATACATTTCACAGAATTCATCATGTTGTGGTCTGGGACACTCCCATAGGCAACACAAGGTTGTGGAACTTGTATGAGCTACAGACGAAAGCGCTGACCCTTTAATACTCTCTATATCTTGAACTAAGTCTATGATGAAGCCTCCTCTGTCGGTGGAAGTGTTGAGTAGCTCATGAAGATCTTCAATCTCCATCCGCTTCCAAGCCTATCTTTGAACCCCCATCCCACAGAATGGGGTTCAAAAATCCAAAAGAAAGCACCCAATGTTTGCCAAAGAGATGCCCTCAAGTAAACGAAAACATCTGAATTCAGTTCTGTTTCTCGTGAATGGCCACTTGGTTCAGTTTTGGTCCTTTTTTTCATTCATTCAATAAGTTTCTTAACTTTTAAACCTGAATATGCAAAGTGAAGGTCCTCTATATTCTTCCAGTTGCTTTAATTTCCACTTTTTTCTTGTTCTCCTTTTTCTTTTCTTTTCCACCTTTTTCCTTCTGTCCCTCCATACTTAGACCTTAATTCCTTTAATGGCCTGCTTGATGGTTTCTAGTAGGTCTTTGTTCTCAGGATTCTGATAACACTCCTGGTTTGTGTACATATCAGTGAGGGTATTGACATAGGCATCAAAGTTCTGCTCGCTGATTGGCTCCTAGGTGCAGCAAAAAAAAAAAAGGCAGAAAACAAATAATCAATGACAACAATTATGACTCTCAATAGGACTGCAGTTGCTCAAGTGGTTAAGAAACCGACTGGAAGGCAACAGGTCAGCAGTTCGATACCCGAGTTCTGTACGATGGAATGAGCTCCCATCTCTGTCCCAGCTCCTGCCAACCTAGCAGGTCAAAGGGAAGAAATTGCAAGTAGATAAAAAGGGACCACTTGTGGGAAAATAAACAGTGTTCCATGCACTCCGGTGTCTAGGCATGCCTGCGACATGTCCAGGAAACCAGCCAGTCTTGTGTGGATAAGGTTTCAGGTCAACAATATTTATTTATTTATTTATTTATTTATTTATTTATTTATTTTTCCAATTTTTATACCGCCCTACTCAGTTGCGCCGACTCAGAGCGGTTTACATACAAAGAAAAACAGCGAGTTCATAAATACAACATATAAATATCAAAAGTAATCAATGTAAATACCAAAAAACATCTCAACATCATTACAGCATCACTACAACATCAAAAAATTCAGTAAACATCAGTTTTAAACAACAATCCAATTTACAAAGTTATCAAATTCAGAGAAAAATTACAACAGTACCAAAAGACCTGACGCCACTGCGGCTTTTTAAGCCCCGGCCTGGCGGAGCCTCTGGGAGCAGGTGGAAGTGTCCCGGGCTGGATGGGGGGGGTGGCCTCCTCCCCGGCCCGCAGGTGTTGCTGGCGGCGGCTCCGAAGTCCTGCCACCACTCTGACTTTTAAGCCCCGGCCTGGTGGAGCCTCTGGGAGCAGGTGGAAGTGTCCCGGGCTGGATGGGGGGGGGGTGGCCTCCTCCCCGACCCGCAGGTGTTGCTGGCGGCGGCTCCGAAGTCCTGCCACCACTCCGACTTTTAAGCCCCGGCTGGGTGGAGCCTCTGGGAGCAGGTGGAAGCGTCCCGGGCTGGATGGGGGGTGGCCTCCTCCCCGACCCGCAGGTGTTGCTGGCGGCGGCTCCGAAGTCCTGCCACCACTCCGACTTTTAAGCCCCGGCTGGGTGGAGCCTCTGGGAGCAGGTGGAAGCGTCCCGGGCTGGATGGGGGGTGGCCTCCTCCCCGACCCGCAGGTGTTGCTGGCGGCGGCTCCGAAGTCCTGCCACCACTCCGACTTTTAAGCCCCGGCCTGGCGGAGCCTCTGGGAGCAGGTGGAAGCATCCCGGGCTGGATGGGGGGTGGTGGCCTCCTCCCCGACCCGCAGGTGTTGCTGGCGGCGGCTCCGAAGTCCTGCCACCACTCCGACTTTTAAGCCCCGGCCTGGTGGAGCCTCTGGGAGCAGGTGGAAGCGTCCCGGGCTGGATGGGGGGTGGCCTCCTCCCCGACCCGCAGGTGTTGCTGGCGGCAGCTCCGAAGTCCTGCCACCACTCCGACTTTTAAGCCCCGGCCTGGCGGAGCCTCTGGGAGCAGGTGGAAGCATCCCGGGCTGGATGGGGGGTGGTGGCCTCCTCCCCGACCCGCAGGTGTTGCTGGCGGCGGCTCCGAAGTCCTGCCACCACTCCGACTTTTAAGCCCCGGCCTGGTGGAGCCTCTGGGAGCAGGTGGAAGCGTCCCGGGCTGGATGGGGGGGGGGTGGCCTCCTCCCCGACCCATGCGATGCATGTGTGGTTTTCTTTGTTGGTGATGTCATGGGTTGGGCCCTTATGATGTCACACAGGTGGGGCAGGTGAGTTTAGGATGGAGATTTTTTTTAACAAGGTCTTTTGTGCCACTGCTACTACACCAACTTTGCTCCCCCCCCCGGGGTTGTTTCCAAAATGCGTGATAGGCCTAACCCAGTGTTTCCCAACCCTTAGTTCTTGGACTTCAATTCCCAGACGCCTAAGTCAATTCCCAAATGCACTGATCAGCCAATGTTCTGTCTTAGGCTTCTGGGAACTGAAGTCGAAGGTTGGGAAACAAAGGTGCCTAACAAAGGTGCACCAAAAAGTCATAGACAAATGAATGGAACTAGGGAGAGACTGAATGGGTTCCTAGGCTTGGGTTCACTGTGCGGAAGAGATTCCAAACTAAGAATGGCAAACATCCATGACATAGGCAGAAATAAGGGAAACAATAACATACACAGAGCTTGGAAAAGTAGCTGTTGCTGCAAGAATGTTGCCATCTGGAAAAGTCTGAATTTTCTGTAGCTGCAATGAATTCATTAGAAGAGAAATTCCCAACCTTTTTACAGTGTGGGTCTGACCATGCCCCCCCCCCCCGGGCTTGACCACGCCACCTGAAAGTAGAAGCAGGTGCATTTACAACAGCCATAAATGTACTTCCGCATTTACGATAGCTGTAGACATGTTTGTGCATGCATGGGCGCATTTTATGGCTGACATAAATACATCCGGTTCCACTTTTGGGTGCGGCAGCAGCGGCCAACATGAAATTGTGCCACGGGCTGGCGCGGCTCATGGGCTGTAGGTTGGGAACGCCTGCATTAGAACAACACTGATTGCTTATAGTGTTTCTAACTTGTGGTTTTGAATACAAAAGTTAAACAAAGTTAAACAAAAGGTGTAACTATTTGTGTCAAATTGCCTTTAAGAAATCTTTGCAGACATTATCTGTTATGGGCTAAGTCACATGACTCTGCCTGTCACAGGTAATCCTTGAGGAAATGTCTTAACTCAGGCAGTTACACCTTTTGTATACAGGTACATGCACAACAGGATTTTGACAAGTGAATTTTATGTTTTTAAATGAATCAGATACTATTAGGGGAGGGTTAATATCCAACAAAGGTAGCCTATTAATACCAATGTAAGTAGGCATAAACAAATAACAGTCCAAAAAGTCTGGCACATTAATTAGCCTGGACAAACTAGTAGCTAGTTTGTTTGAGCTTCAATAAGTTAGTGGAACATTTGGTTCTTCTGTAAATTAGTGGAGCAATCAGTGTGTTTTTAAAAAAGGAAGTTAGAATATAGGTCTATGTGTACTTTCTGGGGTGTGAATTCTATTGCATTCACTAAAGGTTAAGGCTGTGTATTGTCCCTTCCCCTTCCACCCTCCATCTGTGTCCATATAAGAGTACATAGATTGGGCCATTCACGAAATTATCTAGAGCTGTGATGGTGAACCTCGGCACTCCAAATGTTCTTGGACTTCAATTCCCAGAAGCCCAAGCTTCTGTATGGGTGTCTTTTACTTCCACTTCCAGGAGTGAGGAGGGTGGCATGGGCTGGATGAATCACAGAAAAACCATTTGTGTGGATTCGCGGGGGCTTGGGCTTCTGGGAATTGAAGTCCAAGAACATCTGGAGTGCCAAGGTTCGTGATCACGGATCTACAGTTTGTTAATGCCCAGTATTAGTATTGGTCAGTATTTCTCTTTTACCAACCGGACAAAGCGGTCAAGGTCCAGCTGAGCTGATACTAAACTACCTGACACTGTGCTGAACCCAGTCTTAGCCCTAGCCTAAGAGGTTTGATAATCACTCTGGACTAATTTGATGTAGTCTAATTTTGTCCTAGCATAGTAGCCATGCCACTATGTACAAAAAGTCTGTTTGTGGCTGTGGTTTGTCATGCACATGGGGAAATGTGAAGAAAACCTTGTAAGTTTTGTAGACATAGTCAGGAGTGAATACATGAACATCTGGAAAATGTGAACATGCATGTGTCAGTCAATAGTAAATGCACACAAAACATATATGTTAGGAGAAATGTGTAAAAAAACCTGCACATTTGGTGGGAAAGTCCAAAAATATGTGCAAGAAATAATTATTTTCCTGCTTGAAATGAAACCGGGGAACGAGAATGTTGGTAGGTTTCTGAAAAACACAAAAAACCTCAAACTTTTCCACATCACCAACTTAAGAATGGTGTTTTTAACCAACCTCAATGAATTTTAGGGAAAGAGCCAAAAATAGATCTCTTGAAGGCTCTTCTCTTCTACTCCTTTATTCTGGCAAAGCTCTTTGTAAGAATGCTTTTAGAAATAGGTGCTTCATAGCATAGAGACAGAGGCTGGTTTTACAAGAGTATTCCTCACCATGTGTGGAAGGCGGATATTGGCAAGACTTTGGATAAGGGTCTGGCTCAGCCCTGAGAGCTCAAGGAACAGGGCTTCATTCTGCTCCTCTATAATCTTGTTCTCCTCCTCAATGTTCTTGAGATTTTTCTCCATACTTGAGATCTGCAGGATGGGAAGAATATCAATTAGAGAGGGAATGACCAGAGGATGTGAAGGTTGTATATGTTCTTTCCCTAAAGAGCACATGTGGAGGTGCTTGGCTGCTGTAAAAAAAGGAACATTGTCTGCATCTCTTTCTCTTTCACACCTCTCCCAGCACCTGGACAACCAGTTAAACATAATGCACACTGCATGTTTCATAGTTATCACTTAGCTTTACTGACTGTGGATTCTCGGGGCAATGAAATATGTAATGCAATTACAGTACTGTGCAAAAGTATTAGGCCAGTGAGGGCTAACCTTGGCACTCCAGGTGTTTTTGGACTCCTGCTAATCAGGGCTTCTGGGAACTGAAGTTCAAAAACACCTGGAGAGCCAAGGTTTGCCATCACTAACAGGCCATCACCAGCTGGTTTGGGGAAAATTCAATGATTGAATGGTGAATTGCAACTTGGATATTTTAGCTCCAAACATCACCAAACTCGGAGAGAGTTGAAAGGAGAATCAGTAGAAAAATTCCTCCAATTTTGGTGTGTCTACGTGGCTCAGAGTCTGTGTTATTTCTCCCTCAAATCATTCACTGAATTCTCCACAAACCAGCTGGTGATGCAAAAATTAAAGAAGGAAATAGTGGGGAAAGATATTGAAAAAGTAAAAAGGGATTTGATATACTTAAAGAGGGAATATTTTGAGTACAGTAACAAAAACTCAAAATTATTAGCAAGAGCTGCTAAAGATAAGTGAGTTAAAAGAGAATTTGGAATTTTGATAAATAAACAAGGAAAGAGATGTAATAAGAGTAATGAAAAAGCTCAGAAAGTAGAGGAATTTTATCAGGAACTATATTCTAAAAAGAAAATAAATGGCAAAAAATTAAAGGAATGTTTGGAGAAGCAAAGAGAGAATAAGATAAAGGAGGAGCATAAAAATAGAATACAGGAAAAAATAACGGAGAAAGAAGTTAAAGAGGTAATAACAAAATTGAAGGGAGATAAATCACTAGGCAAAGATCGATTACCAGCTGAGTTTTATAAGGAATTTAAAGAAGTGGTGATACCAAGATTGTTGAAGCTGTTTAATTATATTTTGGATGGGGGATGGATTGCAGTCTCATGGTATAGAACTATAATTGTCTTATTACCAAAACCTGGAAAAGACTTACAAAAAGTGGATGCGTACAGACCTATCTCATTACTTCTGGTGGTGGTGGTGGTGGTGGGGGACTGTGAACCCTGATTTATTTGTTAAGTGAGTTTTTAGTTAATTTTATTTGTTAAGTGTAGAGAATATTCAGAGAAAATTCTGCTCTTTAAGTGAGTTACTCTTTAAGCGAGGCACTCTTTATGCAAGGTTTGACTGTATATGGATTTGGGAATAAGTTAAAGAAGACGATGGAGCAATTATATCAATATGGTTCCGCTAGTGTCAGGGTGAATTATTTATTTATTTATTTCATTAGATTTGTATTCCACTATCCTCGGCGAAGCAAATCAGAGCGGCTAACAGTGCTACAATTTCAATATAAATACGAGATAATATAAACAATACAATCAGGAAAATCACATATCAAAACCCAAAAACAGACAATCCCATAATGTCCCTGACAGAGCCTGGGCTCGACGTCCATGACAGAGCCCAGGGCTCGACGTCCACGGTGGAGCCCAGGGCTCGACGTCCATGGTGGAGCTCAAGCTCAATGTCTGTGACAGACATGTTACAGTTACTTCCCTCCAAACAGGCACTGGGAGGGAGACCCTTCCCTGTGAAATCCACGGCTCCCCAACTCAGCCCCAGGAGGATGGGGCCCGAGGCAAGCCAGGCAGTGGATATTCAGCCACCTGGTTTTTTTACCTTGGCCCAGGGAGGGTGGGGCCTGAGGCCAGCTGGGTGTCGGGTGTTCAGCCGCTCAGCAGAGTCCCCGGCTATTCACCTAGGCCCCGGGAGGGTTGGGCCCAATGTCATCTGGGCAGCAGGTATTCAGCCACCCTGTGGTGTCCCTGGCTTTTCACCTTGGGCCCAGGAGGGTGGGGCCCGAGGCCAGCTGGGTGGCGGGTGTTATGCTAAGGATAAAAAGTTGGAAGCAAGGACGAGACAGGGCTGCCCACTCTCTCCAATATTATTTATAATGGCCATGGAATTGTTAGCAAGTGCCATAAGAGAGGATAAAGGTATAAAGGGAATAGAAAATAATAAGATAAGTTTATACGCTGATGATACGTTGGTAACTATGAAACAACCTATGAAGGCTTTATAAAAGATACAAACACATTTAAAAATTTTGAGCAAATTACTGGCCTAAGAGTTAATTGGGATAAATTGGAGATGATATTATGTAATGCAGACAAGCAAGAGTAGTTATATATATATAAAATTACAGGTTAAAGACAATCTGAAATATTTAGGGATAAATATTTCTGGAAAATTAGATGGTTTTAAGAGGTTAAATTATGATAAGTAAAAAAAGGAGATTAAAGATAAAATACAATAATACAAAAAGTTGAATTTGTCCTGGTTTGGCAGAGATAACAAAATTTTGTTGTGAACATCATAACCCCCAGGCTTTGTATATATCACAAGAGTGGATGTAATGAAATGGATATTATAACGAACGATAGATGTTACATTAAAAATGGAAAGTGGAAATAGTTACATGGAGTGGGATGGCGTAAATAGAATGTAATAGACTATATGGACTGAGATCATTATGGGGTTGTAGAGGGTCGGAATCGACTGTGCGACTGAACAACAACACATTTTCTTTTGCATTTTTGTAATTTCTTTTGTATTTTTGTAACTTTATTTGAAAATTATAATAAAAATATTTTAAAAAGAAAAAGAAAAAAAGCAAGCTCATCAGTCATCACATCACAGAACAGCAGGAAAGATGAGAAGAGGTTTGTATGTGTGGAAATTTACCATGCTTTAGCAAGCAAAGTCTTGTTAGAACAGAAATATCAAAAGAAGTAACAAGGAAATTATCAGAGGGATGGAATTTGTATTATGAAATTTTGGAGACAGAACCAAAAGAAAATGATGTGCTGCACACAAAGAGCTTTAAGTGACAAGCAGCCAGCACTGTAAGCAAGGTAAAGCAATGGGGCACCGAAACTTAGAGGGCACCAAAATCTAGAGGTGAACCTACTGACAAATGTTAGAGTGAGGGGAAAGCCAATATGTCCCGTGGCCACCACTGAACACAAAAGCAGGATGCATATACAGGTATTTGCTCTGCTGGGTGTCAGTCATATGCTTATTATTCTGAGACAAAAGAATCAGCATAAGTTTTGAAGACTTATGGGTTAAATAAAAAGTTTTAATTGTTCTGTGCTTGATATTTTGCATAATCAAAATGACAACAGAGTCAACCATTTATTTTGAGTAATGCTCAGGGCTGGTGGCATCTCAAGAGGTTCTAATTGCTACTTTGTATGCTAGGGCTTACCCATTTAAAACGCTTGACAGGAAAGCAAGGGAGTCTTAATTGTTCATATTTTGAGGACATAAGGAAACAATTGGGTTCATAGTGTAGGAGATTCAAGAGCATTCTCTGAATAAGAAGAATTTGAAGTACTTTATCCAAGAGACCATTCTAATTACTGTACCTTATGTGCCCTATTTAGCACATGAGCATAGGGTCCAGTTATGGGAACACGTACCTGTGACTGCAGCTTCACCATAGCCGCTTCCATCTCAGTGTTGGATTCATTCAGCTCACTAATTTCTTTGTTTAACTGCTTAATTTCTTCATCATTCTCTAGAACTGTAAGAGTGAAAAGTGGTCATAAAACAGCAATCTGACACATTTAATTCTGATACATGCAGATTGAGCCAGAACATGGCGCTGTTTTTGCTGATACTTAGTAGGTCAGGGTTTTGTAATGGTCAATGCCTGACTGGAAAACTACCTGGAAATGGTCATACATGCCACCTTGTGTTTCAGCATCATGCACATCATAAGTGTTCTAAACCAATATTTTAAGTATGACAAGCTCTTAATTAAATATAGCAGCTAAGCTGAAGAGGAGCTAATTTTAATAGAACTTATGAAAATGTACCTATTGGATATATCTTAAATCTTTATCACTTCCTGTAATATGTTGTTAACATAGATGGGAGAGGATAGGTCTGAGAGAACAAATGCTTGAGTAAGGATGTTTGGTAAGTTCACTGCTAAAGTGCTATTCTAACTGTGAAAGCTGTTGGGGCATTTTTAGGGTTATTGTAGCAAGATTCCTGCCCACTGTGTGAGTATACCTTTAAGACACTTGCAGAGCTCCAGACACAGGTGTTTGCTGTTGAGGCATAGACTGATTACACAGCTGTGTCTGCTTGGCATATGTGACTCAATGTTGAACACAACTGTGACCACTTAGTGGATGATACAGCAACAGCACAGTATAACTATGGCCCACCTGAGATGGGCTACCCTGAGGAGGGACTGCTGAGGAACTGTGACCGACTGACAACTGACTTGTGAGGGAGAAGACGTGCTGCTTGAAGCTCTGCTTTTACTGAGAACTATCAGGTACTCTATACTGCTGAGAAGAGCACACTGACTTTGGCAAACTGCAGTCAGTGTTTTGCTGGCAGGAATCTGTGCATGCTCATTTGATTGAAGCCTTCGGGGATTCCAAGCTCTGTTGCAACTGTGGGGCTTGGAGACAGACTGGTACCTGTGTATATAGTTCTGTGTCTATTGTCTTTCCCTCATCCAGAAGTAAACTGCACTATTCACTGAAGTTGTATGTGTGTGTGTCTTTGCACCCGAACCTTTTGCTGCGCAATAGCCTAACCGCTACTCTACTACTCTACCACACATACTGACAGAAATTCCCTGATAAAAGCCATGACTAGACTAGGGGAATCTGAAGTTTTCCCTGGGTGCTGAAACTTTGACAGTACAAAAATGTGTTACTGGGAAGACAGGAGCCTCCCAATTGGTATTTACTGATGGGAGGGCATGAAACCACCATCTCCAACCATATATAATGCCACTAGCCTCTCCTCTTTTGGCAGAAGGAAACATAAAAAAGGTAGCTTTGGAGCAATACTATTAAGGGCCACTACATGCTCAAAGTCATTCTTTGATTCTCCACAAGGAAAAAGGTAGTATAGAAAACCAACCAACCAACCAACCAACCAATTCTTCCCTATTCAATTCTTCCTCTCCCTTTATATGCCAGTCTCTCATGCCCCAAGTTTAATCAATGGGAGAGTAGAGTTTTTGGAAAGCTATGTTAGCTATATGTGCATGGATTTCATTTAGAATAATGTACATTTTGTTCAGATACTAGAATTCAGATTCAGTTGCAAACTGAAGGAAGATTTGTGTTCCATGTTGTATCTTCCATATGTAGTACCTGTTCTTGAATATTAGTGCTTTTCAGAATGGATAGGTTAGGAAATGCTAATTCAACCTTTGTGAAACATATTGGTTCACTTGAAAACATTAATAGTGTGGAAATACACAGACTAAGCCAAGCCACAGGCAAGTGTAGCATTGGTTAGTGCAAGAATACTTCCTTGCCCCCTGCTTCCCTGAATATCTCCTTCTACTCCACAAAATGCCCCAGAGATTCAGGGGACCCTGTGAAATGGGGAGAGTTGCATGTAGATGTAGGAGGTGAGGATCCAACTAAATCTGTGCAAAGGCTTTTGCAAACAGAGTTCTTCTGTTAATGGAACATTAATCATGGACCCAATCCAGGGTGTTTACACTTTTACATGTGTCAACATTTAATGATAATATTACAAAAGCTAGGTAAGCGCCAGACTTGATTCTCTTACCGTCGCTGGTTTTGAATTTAGCACTGAGAATTTCATCCCCTGAGATTTTCCCCTTTTTGCCAGCAAACGTAGCTCTTGGACACCCTGACAGGCTAAATGACAAATAAAGAGGTATTCTATTAGAATGTCCAGGATCAACACAAAAACAAGTGATCATCATGGGTGAATTGAAACAGTATGAAAGTTTTTTTTAAAAAAAAGCACCAATAAAAAGTCTACTTAGAATGAAATCAAGCTTTTTTTTGTTGCAAATACGCCACCACATATCTTGAGCATTGCCCTCATCTGCTCTCAGTGCTATCATGAGGTAGATAAATCCCATTGATTAAGACATTCCACAGTGTCTTAATTCTTGATGTCTAGTGATGTTTATATGCAGCCATGTGACATACATTACATAACCCCAAACAGGGTAGGTGTGATTAATTCAGGAGGTACTGGGACTGGAAAAGACAATCTGAGATCCTGGAGACATGCTTGATGGTCATTGCAGTCAACACAAGAGCTGTCATTCTAAGTTTTCCAGGTTTAATTCTTGGAAAAGCTACCTTTTTGGATTGCAGATTCTAGACTTTTTAAAGCCAGCATAGTCAAAAAGTAACTTTTCTAAAGTTTGAGATCAGCAAAGGAGCTCAAAGCCATGGCTCTGAAGAGGAGAGGCTCAAGCAGATGCAGTGAGCATTTAAGAAATGTCATTAGATTGTAGCTCATTGCTTCAGAGTCCTTGGTTGTGGAATCAGGAACAGGGTGTTAAAATTCTCTCTGTGCCTCCTGGGAGATGATACAGCAGAGATCACCTGGAGCATGTGTCACAGGGCTAAGTTTACTGCCACCTAAATGGCCTTGAGCAAACCTAGGCAGGCATAATAAAAAGTAGACATCACCCTGCCAACAAAAGTCTGCATAGTTAAAGCAATGGTATTCCCAGTAGTAATGTATGGCTGTGAGAACTGGACCATAAGGAAGGCTGAGTTCAGAAGAATAGACGCCTTTGAACTGTGATTCTGGAGAAGACTCTTGAGAGTGCCCTGGACTGCAAGGAGGTCAAATAAGTCCATCCTGAAGGAAATCAACCCTGACTGTTCCTTGGAAGGACAAATACTGAAGCTGAAGCTCAAATAATTTGGCTACCAAATGAGAAGAGAGGACCCACTGGAGAAGGCCCTGATGCTAGGAAAAACTGAAGGCAAAAAGAGAAGGGGGAGGCCAAGGATGAGATGGCTAGATGGCATAGTTGATGCAGTAGGTGAACTATGAAGGCTGGCAGATGACAAAAAAGCCTGGTATGCAGTGGTCCATGGAGTCACAAAGGGTTGGATTCAACTGTGTGACTGAACAACAGCAAAAAGCTGCACAGTCCCAGGTCAGCACCAGGAGGAGGAACTGATCAAGTACATCTGAGTCGTTTATAGCTAGAAAACCCTAGAAAAATTCACCATATATTGGAAGTGACTTGAGAGAACACGAGGATAATACAGTAATTATTAATTTTAATTAGTGTTTAGAGGATTTCTTATCTTCATGCGCTCTGAATTTACAACTTGGGGCTGGCTAAGGGGATAGATTTCTGCCCTCTGCTGCAGATAGCATAGACCGTCAAAAATGCCCTCCAGACACAAACGTTGAACCTGACAGTGGCTAGAGATTCACTTGAAAAGAACAAGCATTAGGGGAGTGTTGGGGGGGGGGGGCTGTGACTAGATTTTAAATGGCATATTTCAACATTGAAAATAATGCACCATTAAATTTGCACAATTATATCCAATTCTGTGTAAATTGCAATTCTTAGGATGGAACTAAGTTTTCTCTGGATTTAAAGCAGCAAGATTTAACAGTCAGTGAAACAAACATCCCTTTTTCCTCCAGTTCATGTCAGTTGTGTTTAAACTACTGATGTAGAAACTACATAACCCCATCCTTTGAATGATAAGCAGAAGCTCGCCTTGTCAGCTGGAAGGCTGTCAAGTTGATAGTTCGAGACCCGGGTACTGCATGATGGTTTGAGCATCCGTCTCTGACCCATCTCTTGGGGACATGAAAGAAGCCTCATTTGGGCATTCCCTGAGTGGAGTTTCTTTCGCAAAAATCCTTTCAACCCAGAATAATTTCTGACATGAAATTATTATTATACCAGTTCTGGAAATTGCCCCAGGGAGTAAAAAACAACAAAACATCATTCCTCTTGTAATAAAAAGATCAAAACATTCTTCTTAATCATGAGGAGAGCAGATTAAGTAACCTTCTTGAAACCTTCAGAATAGTGGATGTCGTGAGAATTCAAGGAACGTTATTTCTTTGAATATTATTTTTCATATATTCAGTTACATTGTTTGGTTTAATAGTCTAGTAGGGTTTGAATATTTTGAGAATCCCCTAGCGTCAGTGAAAGTGCAACATTAACAGCACATTCCAACAGCAAACCGATAATATGCAATGCCATATGAATATGAGAAATATATACACATGGAAGTGTGTGTTGCACAAAATCCACCTTGGGGAAAAAGAAGTCCTAAAATGCAAAAATAAACATTGTCATAATTTTGCTCTTTGAAAAATTCCATTCTCACGTGCAAGAGTGAATTAAGCAAAGATTTACATCTGTACCTTCTATGAGTGAGGAAACTTCCATTTGCATGACCCGAGCCATCACAACCTGGAGTTGGGCAAGTTGGGCCCTCATTCTTGAGTGACTTCCATGAAAAGGATGACCCATTAAGAGACCCTTCTTTCTGCCTCCGGGCAGCAAGGGGGCACCCCGAGGCACTACGATGTGAGGCGTACTTGCCACTGATGTGTCCAAGTCCAACACAACCTGGAACAGGGCACCTAGACAAGTACAAAGAGACAGAAGATTCTGGCTTATGGACTTCCCAAACGTTGCAGGTGATTCACTCAGACGTGGCAGCCTCTGTACATAGTTCTCTCATGGATGTAAGGATCTCTTTAATAGCAATAGCAATTACACTTATAAGGGATTGCGGTGGCATAGTGGTTAAGACTCACCCCCATCACCCTCGGACTTCGGCCTGGCTGGGTGAGGAGAGGCTCCGGCTGCACCACCTGCAGGCGCTCCCAGGTCCTGCCCCCACGCTGGGCTTTAAGAGGCCCCACCATGGCGGGTGGCAGGACATGCGTCATCGCCCTCGGACTTCGGCCCGGCTAGGCGAGGAGGGCCTCCAGCCTGGAGTGCCAGGACTACACCACCTGCAGTCACCCCCAGGCCCCACCCCCACACTGGGCTTTACGAGGACCCACTGTGGTGGGTGGCAGGACTCACCCCCGCTGCCCTCGGACTTTGGCTTTGTTTGTGGGCAGGGTGAGAGGCCATTATATTACTGTATTATTTATTTTATTTTATTTTATTTTTATTTATTTTTTTATTTTATTTTATTTTTTTTCCAATTTCTATACCGCCCTACTCGGATTGGGCCGACTCAGGGCGGTTCACAAGCACAGAGAAACAAATTATAAACACAACATGTAATCATAGGAAAAATAATAATCATTACAAAACATCTCAACATCATTACATTATCAAAATTCAATATGTATCAGTTTCAAACAGCAATAAAAATTACAGAACCTCAAATTTACAAATTGTTGTTGTTATACTGTATTATTACATGCTGCTGTTGTAATGGAATTATGTACATGGTATTATTGTATTTATTGTATTGTTGGTTTGAAATTATGATGATTGTGATTTGTAGTATGATGTTTATTATTATTATGTGCAACCTGTTACTGTATATCTCCTATTTCTGTTAACTTGCCCAGAGTCGCTTTTGCGAGTGGGTCAGCATAAAAGTCTAAAAATTAAACTAAATTAAATTAAGATGCTGAACTTGATGACTGGAAGGTCAGCAGATCAGCAGTTTGAGACCCGAGTACTGCATGGCGCAGTAAGCTTCCATCTCTGTCCCAGGGACCACTTCAGTGGGAAGGTAACCAGCGTTCTGTGGACTCTGGCAGTGGTGGGCAGCAAAAAATTTTGCTACCATACCATGGGCGGAGCCTATGTCATGGGCAGAGCCTACATGATGGGTGGAGCCTACATCATAGGTGGAGCCTATGTCGTGGGCGATCTAGTCATGCCTGCCATATGGCCATGTATACATCTGCAAACACAGGCAGCGCTGGCTCTTTGGCTGTAAATGGAGATGAGCACTGCACCCTAGAGTCAGATATGACTGGCTTTTGAGCAAAGGAGACCTTGAACCACTTGCAGGTACAAAACCTGATGGGGCAGGGCAGGGAGGTGGGTGTGGCCACCCCATTTTGCTATCCCTCCACCTCAAGGCCACCCAATTTGCCAGCCCCCTGCCCAGAGGCCACCCAATTTTGCTACCCCCCCCTCCCAGGGTGTGTGCGCGCAAACCTGTTGCTGCCCTCCGGTGTGGAGTCATGCCTGCCTCAGGTCCATGGAAACGTCTGCAAACACAGAGAGCACTAGCTCTTGGGCTGTAAACAGAGATGAGCACTGAACCCTAGAATCAGCTATGACTGGCTTTTGAGCAAGGGTGACCTTTACCTTGCTGACCCATAGCACTTAGTGTACTCTCTGGCCAGTTCACAAGGTAATTAGCATTTTGCCCCTAACATGCTCATTTTACTGACCTTGGAAGGATGGAAGGATGAGTAAACCTTGTGTACAATCAGGATCGAATTCACTATGCCAGCAGTTGTGGCTGCAGTACAGCAGTTTAACCACTGTGCTACCAGGGCTGACTTCAAACTTGATACTGTACTGAGCACAGCATAGAAATCACTTGTTAGCTTATCAAATCCCATCGTTGCTCTGGGTCTTTGGGCATTTCTCCAAGGGTTCTCCGTGATCCAACAGATTGTCCCTGAATTTCACCCCAATCTATTATCTTTCCCTTCATACACACTGACTCACCCAGACTGCACCATTTCCCCCTGTCTAGAACCATTCCACGTCCCATCCTCTCCTGGATCCAACGAAGCTTTCTGCACTTATTTGCATGTGTTTAAATATACGCGTCAATTATAAACACACAGATAAGTTTGTTACAGCTCAAAGCTTGAAAGAAAAAGAGTCACTGTGAAATGGGAGAGCCATCCCTTTTATGCAAGGCAGCAATTAGGGATGTCAAAGAGGACTGTCAAAATAAGTGCCAGCCTGTGCTTGAAATTCAAACCCCACGTTTCATTGTTATCATCATTATTTTTATTTTATTCCATTAAAACAACAACCACGGCAAACAACAGAAGGGCCGACAGTCAAGGGCTGCGCCACTGTTATTTCGCTTCCCCTCTGAGATGAAGTGAAAAATGCTGATCCTGTTTTTAATCATCTGCAAATGTGGCACAATTCACTTATTATATTGTTGCCAGCAGGATGCTCACTAAATTCATAACGGCATTGCTGTTTATATGATCGTGAGCAAATTACGGAAACCTCAGGAGAAATTGAAAGCTAGAGATAGAGATAGAGATAGAGACGGGTGGAGAGAAGGAAGGCAAAGGCAACGATTAGTATGCACTGTTTATGGCTCAGCCATTACATATTTTACACTGTTAATTTAACTTTCATTACAGTTTTATTGTAAAAAATAAAGCAGCATCTTATTGTGGCAAACAGCTGGCTTGGGATGCAGGGGTGTTTGTGTCTCTGTCTCCCTCTCTCTCTGTGCTTTTAAAATTTATCACTGCTGTTTAATTGAAGTGGTATTAACGGCCGGTCAATTGAATAGCCACCCTTCTGAGTTGTCTTTTTAAAGAGGGAAGGCAGAAGGTTGAGAGGGGTCTTGCAGAAGATAGTTGCAATTTATTTCCTGGGCGATCCTGGGTAGGAAAGAATGTCCTTCCCATGTAAGCAGCGTGGTAAATGATGTGAGGAAAAGGAACAACGCACCAGGGACCATATTAGTTTCTTTCCAGTGGCAGCGGGAAAATCTCGGACTGCAGCCAAGTGGTTTCCGCTGCACAGATGGTGAAACAGAATTACTGCTGAGGCTCTTTAACACAAACCTGCAGGGACCTTCGTGAGAGTGTACCTTGTTAGAGAAGACAAAATGCTACTTTCCCAAGGTCTCAAAGTGTTTGGCAATAGAAGGGAAAGTTTCTTTTCTTATATTTTCTCTGTCGGTTCCACATAGCTTCTTAATTCTTTCAGATGTGTTGTCTACATGAAGGGTTGGTTTGGGATCCTGGAGGCATACTTTCTGTTCTATATATATATAGGATCCAGGATCCCAAAGCAACCCTTCATGTAGACAACACACATTTATATATAGAAAGAACATATTTCTATTCTCTCTCTCTATATATAGAATAGAAAGCATGGAAAAAGCTATTCTCTAAATATAGAATAAAATACCAAACCATATATATACCTACAGAAAAATGAAACACAACACCTGCAGGCCTGAATTCAACTCGTGGTCTCAACTAGAGTAGATGCACTCCAACCACATACTTGAAAGTAGGGCTGTGAAGAACAGCTGTACCAGGATCCCTGGTGGTGTAGTGGTTAAACTGCTGTCCTGCAACCAAAAGGTTGTGCGTTCAATCCTGAGCAGGGTTCAAGGTTGACTCAGCCTTCCATCCTTCTGAGGTCATAAAATGAATACCCAGCATGTTGCTTGCTTGCTTTTATCTGTGTTTCATTTGTGCACCTCCCTCCTTTCCATCAGAACTGCAAGATGACAGCCTCCCTTTGAATTACGCAGTTTGGGTTAGCTCTTCCCATATTGTTCAGAAAAAGCCCTGATAGCAAATAGGTGACATACAGATGGTCTCACATAATAACTTTAAGACTGCTAGCAAATCAAACTTGGTCATCATGGAAATGAGATGTCTAAGGAAGGCTGCTGGAGTGACTAGAAGGGATAAAATCAGGAATGAGATTATAACGGAAAGAATTGAAATAGAACCAATCTTAACCTATATACAGAGACAACAAATAAAGTGGCTTGCTCATTTGGAGTTAATGTTTTGGAAGTCCATACCGCACAAGGCCTATGTGAAAAGAGGAGAAGGACAAAGACCACGAGGCAGACCCAGAGGAAGGTGGAGAGAGAACATCTGGGCACATTACAAGAACACCAAATAATGTTGGTGGAGGCTGCCAGATATGCCAGAACAAGAATCTTGATACCCAGAAGACAGTGGTGGGCAGAAATAATAATAATAATAATAAAAATTGCTATCACACTGTGGGCGGAGCCCATGTTGTGGGTGGAGCCTACATCATGGGTGGAGCCTGCATTGTGGTTGGAGCCTACATCATGGACAATTTAGTCATGCCTGCCATATGACCATGTATACATCTACAAACACAGGCAGTACTGGCTCTTTGGCTGTAAATGGAGATGAGCACTGCACCCTAGAGTTGGATATGACTTGCTTTTGAGCAAGGGAGACCTTGAACCACTTGCAGGAACAAAACCTGATGAGGCAGGGCAGGGAGGTGGGCATGGCCACCCAATTTTGCTACCCCCCCCCCTCCTGGGTGTGTGTGTGAACCTGTTGCTGCCCACCACTGCCAGAAGAGGAGAAGGAGGAGGAGGAGGAGAGCCAACTAATATCTCACCTACAGTATATAATGTAATAAGTACTAATGTGGGTTGTCAGGTAACCATGGCCACTAAATGCCATATTCCAATAGGATCCATTCGGGAACCACTAGATCATAAAAGATTTTGTTAGGTTCTACCTATAGCCCAGGTCAGCAGCAGTCGGAGAAAGCCTATTCCATGATGAATGACTTTCTCAAAGAACTCTCCTAGAGTCTTAAGACTCTCTGTTGGATCCATCAGGGTTTCCAGGTTGCCTGTGGCTTAGATGTGACAATCCTTGGTCCACCACATTCTGTTTAAGAAAGCCCATCTGAATGGAAGTGATATTATTTGAATCAAAGCCTGGAAAGCCTAAGTGAAGGGTAGACACATTTACAGGCTGCATTGATTCTACAACAATTCTCCTGAACCAAGCATAGAATCATTGCACAGGAAGGAGATAACACTACCCTGCACAACACAGCATTTCTCTTTAGCAGTGCGATCTGTTTCCATTGTTATTTCTCTCACAGTGTCACAAATACAGTAAAGTGATGTTACAGATTAGGCAAGGTTCCACCTCCCCAAGCATCGTAGACCATTAAGGTCCAAAATCAAGATTTCTTCCGCCTCCCACACTTCTTCCTGGAGTTCTAAAAACTGGAGGTGGGGTGTGGGTTTGCTGATTTTTGATAAACTCTGCTTACTCCTGCTAATTGTGACATGGCTCATTTAATGCAAATGCTCTCCTTCGCTGAGGATTGGAGGCAGAACAGATGGCTTCAAAGTGTCATCTGGTTTTTACAAAGACCTTTGGATCACTTGCAACATCACTATTCCAGCAGACGATGAAGCGTACAGCATTTCTGCACTCCTATCAGGCTGTGTTTTGCTGCTCATAAAGAAATACAGGAAGGTGGCACAGCAGTGAAAAGACAAGGTCCAGAAAGCATTAGAGCAGGAAGAACACGTAGGAAGGAGAGGAAATCAGTCCAAGTGTTAGCTGTCATGAGGCTTATCACCCTATAATAGTTATAAAAGGGACTGTGGTGGCTTAGTGGTTAAGATGCTGAACTTGATGACTGGAAGGTCGGCAGGTCAGCAGTTTGATAACAGTGCTGCACAATTGAGTGAGCTCCCATCTCTGTCCCAGCTCCTGCCAACCTAGTAGTTCAAAAGCAAGAAATTGCAAGTAGAGAAATAGGTACCACTTTAGTGGGAAAGATAACAGCATTCCGGGCATGTCTAGTCACGCCTGCCATATGACCACAGAAACATTTGCAGATGGAGACAGTGCTTGCTCTTTCGCTTGGGTGCTGAAGTCCACAGGGAAGTATGATGATCCCCAAGTGGATTACATCCCACTTGGATCCATCTTGATGGAGGACAACAGCTTCATCCATACTGGCCTGGGGCCGAGGAGGACTTTGCTTGTCAAAAGGGCTCAGGACCAGAAAGTGACTCGTGGAACTGAATCAGTGGTATGGGTGTCATGCTGCAATGTGGAAGGCAGATGAAAGACCACTTGCATTATAGTTTCAGGACAGTCTTCATGGCTGATTGCCAAGATGATCGCCAGTACTGTATTCGGATTCAAATATGACAGAAGAAGAAGAAAGACCACTGGGAACAAGACAGTTTTAGCCGACCAGTTTGACAAATGTAGAGTCAGCATAAATTCACTTGAAAGGGAGTTCTAGTAGAGAAGAGCTTCTGTTGAGAAAGCCCCTTGTATCTTAAAAGAGAAATATGTGTATGTATATGAAATAGATTGTGCTATTTCTTTCTATCTTTTTAGGTTATGCACAAACAAATCTGAATAATTTGCTCACTTACTTCATCAGTTCTGGGTCCTCTTTGTCATCCTTTGTGGGGGTGATCTTTATTCCACTTTTCTTGGCACGAGGGCAGCCTGATAGACTGTGTTTTGAAAAGTAAAAAGAAAAAGAAGGTGTATCATACATAAAGGCATGGCAGCACACACCTTGCTCCTAGGCTTCAAGGCCAAACCAAACTAAACCAACAGCAGCTTCACAGGGAGGTTGCAAAACTGATTCAAACAAAACAAATAGTATATTCAGAGGTGTGGAATCCTTAAAGCAGGGGTTTGCAACCTACAGCCCATGGGCTGGCCCCAGCTTCTGACGCCATTCCATCCAGCCTGTGGCAACAACCCCAGAAGCGGAAGCGGACAACAGCTGTAAACATGCCCACGCATGCACAAACGTGCCCACCGCAGTTTGTGGCAGCATTTAATATTGGGGGGGGGGGGGATCACGTGACCGGCCTGCTCAGCTGTCTGAGGGTGAGTGTCTGGCCCATGGCATGAAAACCTTGAGAACCCCTGCATTAGAGGATAATCCCACATGCTTTAATGCAGTGGTTTCCAATGTGAGGCCCACAATTCCCAGAAGACTAAGCCAGTACATTGGGTGATCAGTGCTCTGGGGAATTGAATTAACCTTCTGGGAATTGAAGTCCAAAAACCAAGGTACCCTGGGAATCCTTCCTTATTTTTATACATAGACTAGGCAAAGAAGTGTTTAAGGCTCCTTGAGAGCTCATAGGTGAACTGATGATCAAACCGTTACTTGTGTCACCATCACACACCACCAGTTGTTTATGAAAAACATCCTTCTCTCCAGCTGAACATTCCCCAATGGCAGATTTCAGCCCCCTGAAAAAGGAACAATTCCCCCCTTTGATTTCTTCTGCTTGTGCTTTGATCTTGAGCCTTTTATTTCCACACCTCATAAGGGGGAGAAGAAGAAGAAGAAGAAGAAGAAGAAGAAGAAGAAGAAGAAGAAGAAGAAGAAGAAGAAGAAGAAGAAGAAGAAGAAGAAGAAGATACAGCAGCTGTTCACTTTGAAAAGGAGATACTTTGCAGTTAATAGAGTCTAGGTAAGAAGATATTTGCCAGCAGACAGCAGATGTTAATAGAAATGCTCAAACGGGAGACCGTGAGGTGCCCATTAATGTTTGGGGGAAAAAAGATAATAGAAGTCATAAATAGGAAGTGTTATTAACAGAAATTTCACATCAGCTCAAATCTGACCCTTTTGTCTTTTATTCTGCTGAAGAAAGAGCTTCTAATCAGATTCTGGGAAATGTTTTTGAAAATCAGATTAAAGAGATGAAAGGAAAGCTCACTTGTTGCTCACTTTCAAGGGAAGATTGCAATTTGTCCATTGTACCCACAAGCAATCAGAAATGTCTTTGGAATTGGAATGAAATTGCTTTCTCCAAGAAATGTGCATGTATAAATATGTGTGTATATATTTTAGCACATAGCCTGTCTGAGGGACTGCAGTGGCTCAAGTCACTAAGACGCTGACTGGGAGGTGGAAGGTCAGCAGTTCAATTCCCGAGTACTGCAGGACGGAATGAGCTCCCGTCTCTGTCCCAGCTCCTGCCAACCTAGCAGTTTGAAAGCAAGAAATTGCAAGTAGATAAATAGGGACCACTTCGGTGGGAAGGTAACAGCATTCTGTGCACTCCGGTGTCTAGTCATGCCTGCCATATGACCATGGAAACGTCTGCAGAAGCAGACAGCGCTGGCTCTTCAGCTTAGAAACAGAGATGAGCACTGACCCCTAGAGTCAGATACGACTGGCTTTTGAGCAAGGGAAACCTTTACCTTTACTAGCCTGTCTTATTCCAAAAGTGTTAAGCAGGTATTGTATTGCAGTGTCTTATATTAACTAGACAGGCCTATTAAATTCCTGCCACTCTATCAGTTCAGTAACACAATTGCACATATGTTGAAGATATTCTATGTGACTTAAGCAATGCAGGCTTTAGGGAGATCTATCTCCCCCCTCTTCTTTGGGGTTTCCCATGTCCTCTCTTTTGGGAATGAGTCACTGGTCAATGTTTGAAAGGACCACAGGAGCTGCACCGAGAGGTTCTTACTATTCAACTGCCTACTTATGTACCTTCCTCCATTCCAGGGATCTATGCTTCAAAAGAGACATATCAATGAAGATAACATTTCATAAGGAAATGAGGACAACTTAGCAGGAGATGATCATCCCTGAACTATCTCATGAAAGGTAAAGGTAAAGGTAAAGGTAAAGGTAAAGGTAAAGGTAAAGGTAAAGGTAAAGGTAAAGGTAAAGGTTGCCCTTGCTTGAAAATCAGTCATATCAGACTCTAGGGTTCAGTGCTCATATCTGTTTATAGCCAAATAGTCAGTGATGTCTGCATTTGCAGACGTTTCCCCCCCCCCCAATATTTTATTTATAGGTTTATAAGAAGAAAAAAAAATACAGTCAAAAGAGAAAGAAAAATATACATAAAAAGTAAACTCATACATTAAGGAAACAATCCGTTCACATGTTCTTCAATGAGTACAATACACATATTGTATACAAAATCAAGAATCTAAACAAAATCATACCTAAATAAGCAATCATAGTTCTCCATTGATAACAACTTTTAAAACTAATTTTCTGATACATTTGTTTCCCTGTTCTACTGTGATTCACTCTTTTATTATCACCCTTGTGTTATTTACATTGTCCGGGGGATTGTGGCAGCTCATAATTTCCAAAAATCACTTTGATCCGATACAGGAGTGACACCTTGCTTTTTAACCATTACATACTCAACAAATGGTTTCCAGACTCTCCAAAATTTATTAACTTGCACTCTGCCTTTTCTAATGTTTAACTCCCATGTAAGTTTATCATTGAGTGCCAGCTCCCACATTTCTTTATACCAATCCTGCATTTTTAACACTACATCATTTTTCCAATTCTTCGCAATACATTGTCTAGCTGCTGACAACATCACAGACATTAATTCTTTGTTACCATTGCTCATTTTGAACTTATCCACCTCTGTTAGCAAAATTGTATCTGGCCCCAATTTAAGCTGCATATCCAATATGTTATTAATTTCACTTTCTATTTTTCCCCAAAATCTTCTTCAACAATCACAGCTCCACCACATGTGTACATATGTTCCTACCGTATGTTTACATCTCCAACATTTATCATTCATCCTTCTATCCATCTGGTGCTGCCCAATTGGAGTCCTATACCACTGCCATATTAATTTATAATTGTGTTCTTTCACTCTAATGGACATAGTTCTCATAATCCTTCTCCTCCACTTTCTCTGCCAATTTTCTTCTGTAACTGTCACATTCAATTCTTGTTCCCATTTATTTTTCAAAATTTCTTGTATTTTACCACCTTTATTCAAAATTTTATAAATCTTACTTACTATTCCTTTAATTCCTATGTCCCCTTTCCTTAATTTGGTCAAAAGTATTTCAAATGTCATAACCTCTCTATTTAGACCATCATCAAACAAATATTTTTTTGTTCCAATTATCCATCTGGAGAGTCTTAAACCATCCTAACCTCAATTGCGAAAACAGCTCCATTTTTTCCCTTGATCTCTACAAGCTTTGACCCAGTCTTTCAGTAACAACACCCCTTTTTCTGCTAAAGTACTCTTGATCTCTCTATCTATCTTTATTGGGAAATTGTTAAAATCCTCCTCTTCTATAATGGGTGAAATACCTGGGATAAAATCTTTCTTTATTCCATTCATCTATAGTTGTTTTCATCAACATACACTTTACTTTCTTTTTCCCTTTTTCTTTTTCTTCGCTTAAAAAAATTGCTTTGCCAATTTTTGAAAATTCCCTTCTTTCAATTTTTGCCCATATTGGTTCCTCCCTATTTAACAATTTAATTACATTTCTTATTTGAAAAGCTTTATAGTAATTATGTATATTTGGTATACCCAGGCCACCTTCTTTTTGATGTAAATACCACAATTTTTTTAACTATCCTGGCTCCACGTTTACCATTACAAAATTTATTTATAATATTTTGATATTCTTTTAATTCTTTATCCGTATGTTTTATTGGTAGGACATCAAATAGGAAATTTAATTTGGGTAGCAACATCATTTTACTAATTGCTACCCTACCAAACCATGATAAATTTAGTTTGTTATATTGCATTATTTTCTTTTCAATCTCTTTCTTTTGTTTTCCATAATTTAGCCCTTTAAGTTCCCCAAATTTATTAGATATTATTACCCCCAAGTATCTGAATTTATTTTTAACTTGTATCCTATACTCTTTTTTTTATTTTTTCCTCCTCTTCTTTATTTCCATTACTCAGTATCATCTCTGTTTTATCCCAGTTCACCTTCAGACCTGTCACTTCCTCAAATCTTTTTAAATGTACATTTATTTTTGCTATTGCCTTTACTGGCTGTTATACAATTATTAATGTATCATCTGCATACAAATTTATTTTGTTACCCTCCATTCCAATTATACCCTCATCCTGGCGTATAGAGTTGGCCAAAAACTCCATTGCTAATATAAACAACGTTGGGGATAATGGACATCCTTGTCTTGTACCCACCTCTAATTTTATTTCTCCTGTGTAATTATCATTAACTTTGACTCTTGCTGTTCCCTGTTGATATAAGTTTTTGATTATTCCCTGAAACTTGATACCGAATCCATATATCCTAATCATTTCCTGAATTGTCAACCACTGTAATGAGTCAAAAGCTTTAAAAATGTCTAGTGACAAGAAACCATTTTTTTCTTTATTTTGTTCTGTTATGTCCATTAAATCCACAACTCTTCTTGTTAAGTCTGACATGTATCTATTTTTTACAAATCCTACTTGGTCCTCCTTTATATAATTAGCTATAAAACTGTTTAATCTATTTGTCATTATTGTTGTAAAATTTTTTGCGTCTTGGTTAATTAGAGAGATCGGTCTGTACGACTCCACCTTTTCTAAATCCTTTCCTGGCTTTGGTATTAAGGCGATTATTGATCTATCCCACGAGTTTGGAGTTGCTTCCCCTTCTAGTATTTTGTTGAACAATTTGTACAGTCTTGGAACTATCCAGGCTTTAAAATCCTTATAAAATTCTGCCGGTAGCCCGTCCTCCCCTGGTGCTTTATCTGATTTTAATTTCCTTATTACTTGTTCAATTTCTTTTTCTGAAATTTTTTCCTCCATTTTATTTCTATGCTCTTCTGATATTGGTGTTATCTGTTGTTTTTCAAAGTAATCTCTGAGCTTTTCCAAATTTACTTCCTTTTTTGAATACAATTCTTTATAAAAAAAATTCTATTATTGCTAATTTTTCCAATCTCTTATTACATCTCTTTCCATTTTTATCAATCAGAACCCCAATCTGACCTTTACATTTCTTCTCTCTTGCTGCCTTTGCTAATAATTTAGAATTTTTGTTACTATACTCAAAGTATTCCCTTTTTAAAAATATCAAATCCTTTTTAACTCTTTCTATATCTTTTCCTTCTAATTCTTTCTTAACTTTTTGTATCTCTTCGAAAACTCTCTGCTCTTTATTTCTTGCATGTTCCGAGTGAAGTTGTTTTAATCGCTTTTCTAATTCCTGATACCTATTATTATATTGTTTATTTTAAATACTATTTAATTTTATGGACTCGCCCCTAAAAATTGCTTTCATAGTGTCCCATACAGTACTATAGCTGACCTCATTATTGTCATTCCATTTCCAATTTTCCTCCCATTTCTCCATTATATACTTTTTATTAGTATCTTCTTTAAAGAGCTTTGTGTTATACCTCCAATTATAGACTTGTCTTCCTATTCTATCTAATTTTATATCCATTATTATTTTTGCATGATCAGATTCTTTAAATGTTCCTATTTTAATATCTTCTATTGTTCTAATTAATCCATCTGTAACAAATATATAATCAATTCTGGAATACATATTGTGTACTTGAGAATAATAAGTATATTCCCTTTCCTGTCCTTTAAGTTCTCTCCAAACATCCTTTAAACCCATTAATTTACCCCAATCATCCAATATGTATTTTTTACTTTTCTTTTTACTGCTTGTACTATCTATATCTGATCTTAATAAGTTGAAGTCCCCCGCTATAATTGTATTCTTTGTTCCTTCCTTTTTAATAATTTTTTCCATCTTATATAAAAATTCATCCTGATTAATATTTGTAGCGTAAATATTGACAAATGTCACTTCCTCCTCATCTATATTTCCTTTGATTATCAGATATCTCCCTTCAGGGTCAGCTATACTTTTAGTCACATTATAGCCTAATTTTTCAGATATTAAAATTGCAACTCCTCTCACTTTAGATGAACCATAAGCCTTTTCATATATTTGGACTCCTCTCAAAACTAGCTTGTTTGTCTCTGCAGACTTTTGATGGGTCTCTTGTAGAAAAATAACATCTGCTTTATCTTTGTTAAGCGCTATTTGCAATTTCTTTCTTTTCAAAACACTTCCTGTACCCTTCACATTCCATGATAATACTCTCAAATCTTTAACCACCTGTTATTTCTAAAATTATCTGCTCTGTACTAACCTCCCCGGACGTGCTCCCTCTGTCCCATACATAACCGAGAATAAGTAGATTAGTTAAAAAGAAATAAAACACGAACAACAACAAAAAAATAATACTGAAAGTACTTATAAAAATGAGAGTTATAAAAAAAGAGAAAAACTTACCTACCTTTCTACCTTCTGTTACCCTCCCCACTCTTTCTTCAGGATGTCGCCTTTGTCTTCCAAAGAGGGGAGGTGGGGGGGACTGGGAAAGGTTGGCATTAGGTTCTTCTAACTCCCTCTCTCCCTCCTCCAATGACTATATATTATGTGGTGTATTCATTCTGCAATCTCGAGACTCAGTGATTCTGAGAAATCTAACCCCCACTACAGCTCTCCCCGCCTCCTCCCCCAGTTTCAAAACTGTTCCCATGGCCCCAGCTGAGTACAATTCAGTTCTTAAAGTAATCCATTCTTTTGACGCCACCTTGATCAAACCAATCTGACACAAGTTTTCCAGTACATCAGTCTTCAAATCAAGAACAAGCTTTTTTTTTTATCATAAAAAAACTCAGTTGCTGTGGAAACCTCCAATTATATTTAATTTCATTAGCAATCAGTAATTTCATAACAGGCTTCATCATGTGTTTCCATTTTCTTTCCTCAGGTGCAATATCATTGTAGATTTCCACATCAACTCCTTCCATCTTTAGAACACCAGAACCTGCTTGTTTGATGTAAGCCATCACTTTCAATTTCTCCGCCCAATTTACAAATTTAACCAAGACGTTCCTAGGCACCCTCCTACCTTGCCTACCCCTACTCTAAATACACTTCCAATGTCCTCTGGGACAAAATCTTTTCCCATTTTTAGCGAGTTCAGCCAATCAACTACCCTCTCTTTAAGCTTGTCTGACGTTCATTCTACCATCTTGCGAATCACAATGTTCTGTTTTTTCAAACCCTCTTCCACCAACACTATCCTTTTCTCTTGCACTAACACTTTTGGAGAAGTTTCATGTTCTTGGATAAAATGTTCATTCACTGTTATTCTTGTTTGTTTTACCTCCTCTTGAATTGTGTCTGTAATTGTTTTGATCTTCTTTGTGTTCTCTATAACCTCCTTTTGCATATCAGAAAGGGTCCTGGCCAGGCTTTCATGTTGTAGCCTGGCCAGTTCCCTGTCTTTCTTCATTTCTTCCCTGTTAATTTCAACACTTTTGGTCAACTGTTGCAATATTTCCCTATCTTTTTTCATTTCTTCATTGTTGCTGTTAACACTTCTGGCAAATTGCTGCAATAAGGGACACATTTCATTCATTTTATCCGAAGACTCAGGCACGCTTTCTGTTGTTGGTATTTCCATAACTGGTGACGGTGTGTGTCTTTCTTTGTCCTTCTGTTCTTTCTGTTCTTTCTTGTCTCTTCTTGTCTTTGGTTTGACCACCTCTTCTTCCTCCCTACCCTTCCCTCCCTCCATCCTATATCAATCTGAGACCTATTAGTTGTAATCTCAATCAGTTAGTTTGACTACAAATTGATTCAGACTTCAAAATTCAAAATTCAGTTCAAAATCAATTGTTTAAATAAGATTGTATGATACTTGATTTAAATTTGAAAAGAAAACCCCAAGCTGATTGATTGATTGATTGAGTGAGTGAGTGATAATTGCTCTACACAAAATTAATAAATTTTAAATATCTAATTAATTTCTACTTGATTCCACTAATCAATTGATCCGACAAAACCCTCTATTCACCTGATCAGTCAGTCAATATATCAATTGTACAATAATATCCAATGGAAATTAATATATAATCAGTATAAAATACAATAAGACAGTCAATCACTTATAGATACTTGACAATTAATAATTGATATTCATCCAATTTCATTCAATTCTCTCTCTCTTAATGATTAATGTCCAACCAATTTCATTCAACTCTGTCACCCTCAAAATAAATTTTAATTTTAATTTTAATTCGATTTAATTCAAGTGATTAATTTACTTACTACTAACGTGTTTTGATTTTTTAAGGGGGGCATCAAATGAAAGGGACAAGTGTATATAAATTTCAAAGTAAGAAAAGCAGACCAAGAAAGTCTAAAGGGGATGGGGGAGGGGGAAAAAGAGCAGTCAGCAAGTTTTGGCACAAAAGCTGCTAAAGTGCACTAGAATGATCTAGGGCAAAGAAAATTTAAGCTAGCCGAGAAGAAAGAAATCAAGAGAGAAGGGAGTTAAAAAAAGGTAAAAAACAATCAGAGAAAACAGTTCGTAATGGCCACTTTCTTCTTCCGCCTCTTCTCGGCGCCAACTAGGTTTCCTTTCTACTTTAAGTTTCGATCTTCAACGCCATTACCATAGCCCTCTCATTCGCGCTTCCTCCAGCTCTCAGCCCCAAAAAACCAAGTCAGGAAAAAAACCCAGTCCCAGTACTCTCTATAATCCTTATTCAGTCCCAGAAAAAAGAAAAGGAAAAAAGGCTCTTTATTTCCTTTAACTCAGTCTTTAACTTTATCTTGCCTCCTCACAACCCTCAACAGTCAAAAAAGTTCGCTGCTCACCATACGCTTGTTTTCCAATCTTCCGCACACCCACTCCGCGCCGCTTGTTATTTTCAGTTGATTATTGTCTCATAAGCCATTTCTTGTTAAATTGTATCTCTGTAAAACTTATATCTCTGTGAAAATCCACTGCTGCTTTTATCCCACTCACTTTTATTCTTCGGTCTCTCTCTCTCCCGACCTCAGCCCCTTAAAGTGCCACAGCACAGCACGTCATCCGTCCCCAGCAAAGTCTTTTGCTCACCAAAGTCCAGTTGTAACCCTTGGGTCTGAATTCGGCTCCCCAAAACCTTTCCGATGTTGACTTCCAGCTCCGGCTCCTGGCTGGCTCAACGGGCAGCGGTTTGGATCAGAGCCTTCTTCGGGGCTCCAATTCGCTCCACTGCCTGGAGCTCGCGCCTTCTGAGCCCCACTCGCAATCGGCTTAAATTCTCAGTTCGCCCTACTCGGTAGGTTTGCGGCTTCACATTAAGTTATTATTTTGTAAAATCAGTTGTATTTATCCCTTTAAAAATGCATTGGTACCACATTGTAATGGCGAAGTGAAGGAGAACTGATGTTCACACTACGCCATCTTAACTCCACCCCCGCATTTGCAGACGTTTCCATTGACATCTGGCAGGCATGACTAAACACCTGAGTGCACAGAATGCTTTTTACCTTCCTACGAAAATGGTACCTATTTATCTACTTGCAATTTCTTGCTTTCGAACTGCTAGGTTGGCAGGAGCTGGGACAGAGACAGGAGCTCACTCCATCATGCAGCACTCTGGTCTTGACCTGCTGACCTGCTGACATTCCAGTCATTAAGTTCAGTGTCTTAACCACTAAGCCACTGCAGTCCCTTCATGCAAGGTACCCTGTAGTAAATTGCACTAGTGTAGGTCTTATATATTAAGGGATGATCTTTGTACTCCTGTATTTGAAAGGAGTTATTATAGATTCGTCTCTAGGTATTTGTAAAGTTTCAACCCTGTAGCAACAATAGGGAAATTCTTGGGGGTACAAAGGGGCACAGACAGCTTTTCTCTTCAATGCTCATTCCCCTCTTATTTCATCCTGGCCTTCAAAATGCCCCAGATGAAACTGACGACCAGTTCTCCTTCTGTTTACCCCTCCTCCCGCCTTCAAGATTTTGAACATTTGGCCCTCAATCTTTCCTCCCAGAATACTTCCATCTTTCTAAGGGTGCAATCAGATGGTGATATAGCATATGGTTTTGGATGGCTTGTGGGATGGCCCAGTTTAAGCTATTTTCTGGTAACTGCACAACAGAAAGGAAATCACGAACCAGCACAATCCTGCTCCATGCCTAATCCAGACCTGTGGTAGGGCTACTCTTGTTTTGGGACTGGGCTGGAGTGGTGAGGCTAGATCATGTGTGCCTTGACTGGTTGCTTTAAAAGAGATTGCAAACAGAGAAGCAACCCTTTCCAGTGTGAACCCACATGATCCTATATTACTGTCTGAGCAAGAGAATGACCCTTGACATCCTCTGAGTGGACATGAGCTTTAAGTCTACTGACTCAGATCCAGGAAGAGCTTGATGGGAAGAACAAACATCATTGAGGGTACGCAAGAGAGCACTAAATTAGAAGATGAAGAAGGGAGCTCACTGGACAAGGAATAACATTAAAGGAGGATATGGCTGAAGAACTCAACCTCCCCTACATCACTTGGAGGACCCTGAATAGGCTGAGGGTTGGCGTCCCTAATTGTAAGACCAACATGCTCAAGTGAGAGCTGCTGGAGGACAGCAACATGCTGTGTGAATGTGGAGAAATACAGAATGCAGTGGCTCATTTGCTGCTCTGCCGATTCCTGCTGGAAACATGTACTGATGAGGATTTAAGTTTGGTCAATGACAAAGCCAAGAAGGTGCCTTCATTTTGACAGTTTAAAGACAAGGAAGAAGAAGCAAAAACGTATCTGATTGCACCCTTAACCCCAAGTTTCCTCTCATATTTCCTCTCCTAGCACATATCCAACATACCTTCTATGGGATGCATAATTTCCTGTTATGTGGCCGGAGCCATCACAGCCGGGAGTTGGGCACCTGAAGGACAACAAGAGAAAGAAGAGCAGTGAGGACTGAAACTTTAAATTGATTTTATCATTTGGGTCATTAGGTTCAAAGAAGAAACACATGCTACCTGCATGGCTACATTTTCAATTTCTGCAACAAATTGGGGACAAAGCAATCTATGATTTCAAAGTCAACAGTTTTGCCAAAGATTTTTGGGAAGATCTTTCTCTCCTTGATGTAATATCATATTGTCACTTGGAGATGTTTGAGAAGACACAGATTTTCAAGAAACACCAATGACAGAAAAGAACCTCCCCTCCCCAACTGTGCAAACAGAAGTGGGTGCACATTTTTCTTCAGTTCATGAGGGGTGTGGTTGTCCTACAGAAGGTTATGAAAATGAGGACTAAACATTGTGCTGCCCATGTAGTAGTGCCATTGTCATTTCCCCTTTAATATATGAAAAATATTGATTTAGTGCACTGTTTACTTAATGATTTTACCTAGAGGTACATAAATTCAAGGGCTCTGTTTCACATTAGTAACTATCTTTGAATAGGATAGTCTGTGAGCTCATGCCAGTCTTTGATATGGGAACATCAAAACTGACAAAAACAGTTATGAGGCATGAACCCCCATCCCTGTCAGTAGGTGGCCTCTCCTCCATTAGGACCATTGGGATTCTGCCCTGTTTCAGGCTGAGGACATCTGCAACTACTTCTTCAGATAAGTCTCTACTGCCTGCCTCCTTTACCATGTCCTTGGGCTATGTTTGGGAATATAGCAAACTATCCTACCCTTGGTTAAACTGAGGATGTTATCACATAGGAAAACACATTGCATTTGGGACTTATTTTGGAAAATTCCAGTGAGGTCTATTTCCTAGTGGTCACATTGTGTACCAGCCTGACCTGGGTCCATTCCAGGTGGACCTTTTTGGTCTAACTGTTGGGGTACAACCTTTTGAGGTTGGATTGGGGTGATTTCCTGGCAGAGAGAAGGGGTCACTTTTGGGTAGATTGCTCTCTGAAAAAATGACTCTTTCTGGTACCACCAGGGATATGACTGTCCAGCCACCATCTTATTGCCTGTTTGGTCCAGGATCATCTATGAATTGCAGTAGTTTTGCAAGGTCTTAGACAAGAGACAAGTCTTTCCTTTTTTAAAACTGGATATGGCTGGGATTGAGCCTCTGCTCTTTGGCACATGAAGCATGTCTTGTGCCAGTAAAGATCTGGCTCCTCCCCAACTAATTTAAGTAACAGGAGGTGGTGAGTGATGTTGTTCACTCATCCATAGAAACAAAGCCATCTCAAGTAAAAAATAGCTGAGATGCAGAAGTTGTTTGATCAGAGTTCCTACAGTTCCTGTTTTCAAGTCTGTACATTTAGTTTGGGTGGGAGCACTGGGAAAGGTGAACTTAGTCTTCATCTCAGTGGGAAATTTATGTTTACTTTCTCCACAAAGGTAAGTAGTAGGTTTGGAAGGGGGCAGCTAGGTCAAGGAAACAGCATAAGGTGAACAGCCTGAAGCTACTTTCCTAATTCAGTCCGGAGCAGCGTACAGCTGGTGTTCACTAAAAATAGAAACCTTGGAAGATCAACTCATGGGCCTGCTACATTTTCTCCGGTTTGCTACTTTGTTATGTGTGAGTTTTGAGAAAATGGATGGAAAGACTAGGTGTCTATAGGTGCCAGATTTTAGCGTTTTGACTCTTAACAAAGTAATGTTGACTCATCAGTGAGTCAATAAGTAGATTCAGAGAGTAAACCAAACAAAACAGCAAAAAAGACAAAAAAATGTTGTGTAAGCTTTGCTGTTTTATTCATTCTCTTATATGCTTGCATAGACTAACACTGCTATCACTTCAAACATTTCAATAAGTAAAGTGAGATCCAAGTAGATTCTATATATTCCATGAACTGATCAAATCCAAGATTTCCTGGATCTAACCTTTTCTTTATTTCCCCCTTTCTTTCCTCCAAGCTTATAATCATGTCTAACTTTTAATGATGTAGTAATATTCCCTACTGAATACTTCCTCTGCCTCTGTGGGTTAATGGAAATGCAAAGGCAGCATTCTCAGAATCAGCTAATCCCATGTGAGATGACATAACTGGATAGAAGAAACCAACTCAGCATGAACAAAAGACAAAATGTTTTCTATGTTGCAAGGAAAGGTTGGGGATGGAACTGAGTTCATTTGGGTTTCAGGTATGCTCTTATTTTATCCAAACGCTTCCCCCTGTTTCAGCTTTGCAACGATGAACAATCAAGCAAGGATACTAGTTTTACTCTCCTCAGTCTGAAAACACATTGACAGATGGACAAAACCCTGCATATTTATTTATTCATAAGTTCGCTTGCAAAATATTACTACTCTTGAGGTCAGCAGTTCATTTCCCAAGTACTGGAGGACAGAATGAGCTCCTCTCTTTGTCCTGGCTCCTGCCAACCTAGCAGCTCAAAAACAAGAAATTGCAAGTAGACAAATAGGGACCACTTTGGTGGGAAGGTAAACAGCATTCTGTGAGCTCCGGTGCCTAGTCACGCCTGCCACATGACCACAGAAATGCCTGCAGAAGCAGACAGCACTGGCTCTTCGGCTTTGAAACAGAGATAAGCACTGAACCCTAGAGTTGGATATGACTGGCTTTCGAGCAAGGGAAACCTTTACCTTTACTTGAGGCTAGTAAGGAAACTTCAGCAAGTGCAAAATGTGGTGGCCAGGCTGCTTGTGAATATTGCTTGGGTTGACCATATTACACCAGTCCTGGCTACCCTGCATTGGTTGCCCATTTTGCTCCATGCCAGATTCAAGGTGTTGACCTATAAAGTCTTGAATGGTTTGGGACCAAGCTATCTGAGGGAACACCATGTATAGCTCCTGTAAATTTTGAACTAAACCCAAGTGTAGATTTATCACCTTATTAAGATACTTGGCAGTTCCTTGGGGTTGATTTCAGTTGGAGTCACCTTACCATCAATCCATGTGGTGAAGAGCATAATGCAAGTACACACCTTGATTTTTCATGACTTAAGTAGTTAGCCTTTGATGACTTAGAGTTGGATGAGTTGATATGAAAGTTTTGACCATGTTATTCAATCTGATGGCACATTTACACATGCAAGCCACCACGTATGGCTGCAATGGAGAACATCAGGGTATTTCACAATCAGCACTTTTATGAAGGAAATCTGATGTACACATACTTCTGATCCATTTTCTTTCCCCCTCAATTTTATTAAATAATCCGTTAAACATTTTTGAGAGCTAGCAGGCTAAAAAGAACTTACCTTTCTGTGGAACTAAGAGGTTTACAATATGCAAAATTCTGCCATTGTAAAATGAAAAACAACACTGGAATGTTCCAAACTATCAGCTACTGTGAATAACACAATACCATTAAGGCACACTGAATGTTGATACATTCTGGGCTGCAGAGAATTTCAGCCCAGTGCAGCCTTTAACAATACAATTTGTATCCAATTGCCATGTACATTTTTGCAATAATTCAAGATCAGGGTTTTCATTTTTACAACATGGCTAAGGAGCAAATTAGAATTGTCCACCATTTTTCCTGGCAAAGAGAAGTACATTTTGAACGCTGCTTTCCCAGATATAATTACCTGAAACTAAGGCCCATCAAATGGAATTTACTTTCAAAAAAATAAGGTCAGTGAGAAGATGGTTAATTATTTAGTTCAACCCTCTTCTACTGGCTTTCTAGAGGAAGCAACTTGTAGTAGATTGAGCATAGATACTTCCGGTCATTTCTCTCCTTATCTCTGAATTGCTCCACATGAGCAGTTTTAAAATCCATTCACCACCCACACTGTTTCCCTCTTGTATTCCTGGACTGAAGGAGGTGTCAGTTCTTCAACCTCTCCTTCAACCTGCCCAGGTTTCAATTCAGTACATCAGGGTGAACCATTTTATATCAATCACATATGGCAAAGTAGTAGATCCTGAGATACATTTATAGGCCAAATAGTTTGTGGGGTTGCTTCACTCAAATGAAAATTATCCAGGCTGAACAAAAACATCCAAACCATGATGGATGGAAAACAACTCCCCGAAATCACCATGCCAATTGACTTTCATGGACAGCAAGCATTCCAGCAACCTGTTCTTATGAATGTGAAGATTGGACTGATGATATTATCAACACTTTTGATGGAGCCAGCTAGACTTGTGCTTGAAAAATGAATTAGTTTCTTTCTGTCTCTTTGCCTCAAATCACCATAAAAATTGTTCTTGCAAACACCTACAAGTGAGCATGCACTTCAAGGGTAATTAAACTGATTCACCCAGGATAGCAACTTTGAGTAATACCAGAGGTGGAGAGTTGAGCAGCCACTAATTTATGGCTCAAACAATGAAAAACCAGTGCCGCAGTGGGACATAGACTGTATTATTGACCTAATAAGAATGATGCTATTTTATGATCCAAGGAAACCATTGACAAGGTTGCAATCTCTAGAGAACCATCAAGGCAGAAGTGGGAGGGGAAAAAAAAGCAGGATAGCATATCTCCATGACATCCAAGGGAAACCTGCCTGGGATTCAGAGACATTTATATTTCAAGTCATTTTTTAAAAGTAGGAAAGGAATATTCATCCACATGTTGGGCTCCCTCCCATTTTGATACTGTCTATTTGGCGTATCCAATACAGCTAATTCGCCAAAGGTTGATTTAGCTCACAGGCAGGCTTCTGGTCAGCAGTTTCTAGAGGGAAAGTGCAGGGAGAGGAAGCGAGAGCCAGAAAAGGTAGCAAAAAAGGAAAGAAGGAGGGAGATTCAAGAGTAGCGCAAACATACTTGAGGTCAGCAGAGTGGGCAGCCATGAGATTTCTGAGACTCTTGTCAGCAAGAGGGCAACCAGAAAGGCTGAAAAAGAAGAGAATGGAATATTTGGGTAAGCTAAAAAAAAGTAGGGAAGGTAAAAGACAGGGGAAAGAGGGAATAGAACCAAAGTAGCCATATTGTCTTTCTTTCTTTCTTTTTCACAAACGAGATCTTTAAGAGACTGTCTGAGCCTGAAAGAATAGGGTAGGTAAGATCAACTAACCTGCGGTGAGAAGCATAATTCCCCGTGATGTGTCCGCTGCCATCACAACCTGGGGTAGGGCAACTGAACAAAAAATAATTACGGGGGGGAAAATGTGAGTGACAAAAAAAAATCAAAGAAACCAGTAAGACTCATGCATATGTAATTTTTTTAAAAAAAATTATATATATATATAAAAAAGGGAGAAGAAAATCCTTCTTCCATAGAAACTAAAGGGAGAAATTATGGAAAAGTTGGCACAGATCTACAGAAGTCCAATCATAATTCTTGAAGTTCCTTGTCCGTGGGCCCACGCCCCACAGTGGGACTTCAATTCCCAGAAGCCTAAGTCAGTATATTGGTTGATCAGTGCTTTGGGAAATTGACTTAGGCTTCTGGGAATTGAAGTCCAAAAACCAATGGTTGGGAAACATTGGTCTAGACCCTTTGTAGCAATGACCCTGTCCCTGTGCTTGCGGAATTTAACACCTAGTCACCACTATTATACATTGCATGGCTTTTATCTCTCTTTCTAGCAATGCCACACAGCATACTATTGGCAACCCATAGTCTAATTTTGGGGCATGAGACTCTAGCCCTTCCCCCAAACACTTGGACTCTGGTAGTACAGTGAACCTCCATCTTAAGGAGGAGAAATAATCACTTAATCTCCATCTGAAGGGCACTTTGTTTAGTATATAAAAATGTTATTTGGCAATAGCTTCCTTAAAGGAATGCCTATTTCTGTGTGTTATGTTACTGGTATCTTCATTAAAGGGACAGCTGATGGCAGAGCCATAGCCAGGGGGTGGCCAGGGTGATTGGCCCACCCTGAGTTAACCCTTTGCCCACCCTGACTAAGTGTTGTTTCCCATAGGAATGCATTGAAAAGAGGCTATGTTGCCCATCCTAAAAAAAATTCTTCCTCCCACATTTAGAATCCTGGCTATGGCCCTGGCCGATGGGAAGCAGACAGTTACTAAGAGGAAGACTTCTTCAGTAGTGACATCAAAATCATTAAATGATCTTCCAAGGAATATTTGTTTGACCATACCATACTGTTTGTTTTGTCAGTAATAATAATTTCATGTCGGAAATTATTCTGAGATGAAAGGACTTTTGTTGTAGGAACTCTGCTCAGGGGACACTTGAATGAGGCTACTTTCATGTCCCCAAGATTTTTTTCAGTAATAGGCAAAGACCCATTTATTTCTCCAAGCCTCAACTTTACTTTTTTTAAAAATATCAGCTGACTGTTTTTATAGCATTTTGTGATTTGTTCCCTTGTTGCTTTTCCTGTTTTCCTGTTAGTTTTATTTGACTTCTTTGGCTACAATTCCTTGCCTTTTTGGAATCTGACATAAAATGTCCTGGAAATCTTGATTCACTCCACCAAAATACTGTGCATTTATATATATATATAATTCTAGAGATTGGAAAAGTTATTTTTTGGACTCTGGCTCCCAGAATCTGACAGCTAGCATTGCCCAGAAAAGTAATTTTTCCCAAGTGTTGCCTAGTCCATAGTGCTGGTTGGCTACTGACTTGACAGCAGTTGTTTTCAAATATTTCACAGCATTCTTTTCCTGTTTCTTTGACCCAGATGTCCACAGGATAATCTATGTTTTGCCCCCATTCTAGGTTAGTAACTCTAAACATTGTTTGACCATGGACCCCACTGAGAATCTGGTGAAAGATTTAGACAACCCACTCACCAGCTAAGTGGACTTTGCTGAAAGCATTTTTCTTCATTTTCTTCAAGTGCCCTTTTTGATTCCAAATATAGTGGAACCTCATACAACAATGGCCCCGTACAGCAACGAAATCACATAACAATTAGGTTTTGGAAAAAAAATGGCATCCCGCATAACAATTTTCCCTATGGAAAAAAATCATACAACAATTTTTCAATGGGAAAAACCACTTAGCAAAAAAAATAAAAATAATAATCGTTGTACAATGCATCCCATAGGGAAAATCGCTATACGATGCATGTATCATTTAGCAATTGTTTCATATAATAACGAGCCCCATGGAACAGATTGAAATCGTTGTATGAGGTACCACTGTATTGGCTATCATCATGACGATCAGACATGAAATTGTCCTAGGAACAATATAATACAATGGCCTTCCATTTGCTTTCTGCATCACAACATGACCCCCATATCACAGATCTAGTTCCGCAAGCCACTTTTCTGGTCTTGATCCTTTTTAGCACACAAAGCCCTCACCAGCCCCAGGCCAGTATTGATGAAGCTGCTGTCCTCCACCAGGATGGATTCAAGTGGGGTTTAATCCACTTGGGGACTATCACCCTTCCTTGTGGACTTTGGCACCCAAGGACGTTAGTTCTCAGGGTTGTCAGGTTAGTTAACCACTGCCTGATGATCGGCTTTGAGTCACTGGCAGTATGTCCTACTCTATTACCATAGCAGGATAACCTGGCCAGGTTTTGGAAAGCATTTATAGCTGGAGTAATTTAAAAGATCTGGGCAGGCCTGAGCAGATCAAGTCTCTGGATCATGGCTAACAGATGAACACATTGCCTTTCTGTCTAGAAGATGCTGCTTACTGACAGCAGCTCTGTCTCGCATTGTAGATCACCATAAGTGCTTACAGCTGCCAGTGTTTTAGTCCTAAGGGCAATACACCTGCTTGTTTAAAACTGCAAACCGCAAACCTGCACAATGTTGGCATGAAACAGTGAGATGCTATGAGTTTGAGCATGGGTGCCCAAACTATGGCCTGCAGGCCAGATCCAGCTCCCGATGCCAATTCATCTAGCCCACACTGCCCTCGTCACTCCTGGAAGCAGAAATAAAATGTGACAGGAGTGACGAGGGTGGTGTGGGCTGGATGAATTGGCATTGGGGCCCAGATCTGGCCCATGGGCCATAGTTTGGGAACCCCTGATTTAAACAGAGAAAATGGCAGCTTAAAATCTATCTCATTCCATTGCAAAATGGGAGGAACCACGTGACCAGCCCACAGAACCACATTACTAGCCCATGGCCTGAAAAATTTGGGCACCCCTGAGTTTGAGGAAATACCCACTTGGTATTGCACTTAAAGTCTATTTATTTGATTAAGCTGCCTTGATTTATCAATATGCTACAGCCATCTGTCTGTCTGTCTATCTATTTTTCTTCTTCATCAGTTCATGTTTTTCTTCTTTTGCTATCTCCAAATGCCTATAATTTCATATTTGCAAAGGTTCAGATAGTGGCCTCCAAAGGAAAAAAAACCCAACAGTCTTTACCACAACAAATGAAATCTGAAAATTAAGGGCAAAGGAAGAAAACCTTTTTTTGCAGCCACCAGAAAGTCCCCTTAGGTGGCTAATAACATTAAAATAATAAAAGATACAAAGATAAAAACAGATAACATTAATACTACATTATATTGAAGAATTCACTGAAGTAAAACTTGCTATTTTTGTCACTTTCCTGTATGGACAACTTTTATGTTTGCAGTTCACAAGATTTGCTTTCTTTTAAAATAATAATACAGTTGTACCTTGCTTAAAGAGCATAGTGTGTTCCACAGGATTGCTCTTTATGTGAGTTTGCTCTTTAAGTGAAACACCATTGTAAGTGACCAATTGTGGGAGGGATTGCGAACCCCAATTTATTTGTTAAGCGAGTTTTTGGTTGGTTTTATTTATTAAGTGAAGCGAACATTCAGAGAAAATTCTGCTCTTTAAGTGAGTTACTCTTTAAGCGAGGCACTCTTTATGTGAAGTTTGACTGTAATAATAATTTTGTGTCAGAAATTATTCTGGGTTGAAAGAGACTCTGAATCAGACTCCTTTAAAAAAATTATAGGTATATTATGAAGACAAACTTCAGGAACTGAGTAAATGAATCAGTACCACTTTGAGAGTAGAACTATCTGTGTATTGGTTTGTTTTGCTTGATTTCATCCTGGTTTCAACATGGAAATAAGCACTGGTTTATTTTAATCAATGCGGTGGCTTAGTGGTTAAGATGCTGAGCTTGAAGACTGGAAGGTCAGGGCTCGATACCTGAGTGCTACATGATGGATCTTGGGGACATTAAAGGAGCCTTATTCAGGCATCCCCTGAGTGGAATTTCTCCAGCGAAAATCCTTTCAACCCAGAGTAATCTTTGACATGAAATTTATTTATTTTAAAGTAGACAAATGTGGGTATTTGGCATATAGAGAAAGTACCATTTAACTGTGACTAACACAAAACCACAGTTTCTGGATGTGATAGGTCTTGGTTTGTTCCTGACAGTTTCCTAGCAAATGGAGAGATGGGATCAATTTAAAGCAAAGACAAGGACTTGTATGATTGGCAGACCCTCCATAGTAAAACATGACAGAGTCTTGGCCTTTACTTACTGGTGTGGCCATGCTATGGGAATCATTATCTAAGAATGGCAATTACTCAAGTCTATCCAGTGTGTTTGTGGGAAAATTTGAAACACAAGCTCACAGTCAGTCAGCTGTTGTGCTCTAAGCAAGAAGACAAGCTTTTTTAAATAACTTTATTGTTTAGGTTAAAAAGTAACAGAGCTAATGATCTGAGTGAGAAGTGGAGAAGAATGGTGCATATACAGAAGGTGACAAAAATGTATACACATGTTAAGAGATGCTATGTCTTACTTTTTGAAGTTGAATTGAATTATGGTAGCAATGTGTAGTATGACCGTCACTCAAAAGAATTAACGGTAGTGTCACCATGTGACAGGCAGAACAGTCAAAGAAAATAGTGGAAACACTGTAGTTGTTGAAGGAGCACAATACCATTTTGAAGCCCTGTGGTTGAGTTTACCCCATGTTCTCTTGAATTAACATTCCTTGACTTCTGTGGGTATCTGTGGGGGACCTTAAAGAATGTGGTGTACTGTAGAAAATTGGCTACACTGGTGATACTTCAGGAAGAGATTGAAACGACATGTACTGTGATACAAATGGACGAGAAGTAATTTGCCGCAATCAGAAATGTCTGGATGCTGATAGTAACCACTATGAGCAGTGTAATTGCAGAAGTCAAATGTGACTTGTATTGAGTATTACAATTTTAATATAGTTTATCTTTCTTGAAATATGTATACATTTTGGCATACTTTGTACAGTATTTGTTGCCTAGTCCAATGTTTCTTGTATGGATTCCATACAAGAATCCAATAGTGAGGGAAGGACAGAGAGAAAACATTGCTGAGTTCTAATGGAATGTAAAAAATGGGACGTGATGGATCAAGCTGCTCAATGAAGGCTGTGAGGGCTTGTTGTGCTATGAAGTTCAAGATCTTCAGGAGCTGTTGTTCAGTCATACGGTTGAGTCTGATCCTTTGCAACCCATGGACCACAGGACACCAGGCTCCTCTGTCACCTGCCATACTCCATAGTCCACCCAGATCTATGCCAACGGTGTCAAAGATGCTGTATAGCCATCTCATCCTCTGCCATCCCCCTTCTCCTTTTGCCTTCCCTCTTTCCTAGCATCATGGCCTTCTCCAGTGAGTCCTCGCTTCTCATTTGGTGGCCAAAGTACTTGAGCTTCAGCTTCAGTATTTGTCCTCCCAAGGAGCAGTCCAGGTTGATTTCCTTCAGGATGGACTGATTTGATCTCTTTGCAGTCCAGGGGACTCTCAGGAATCTTCTTCAGCACCACACTTCAAAGGTGTCTATTCTTCTGTGCTCAGCCTTCCTTATGGTCCAGCTCTCACAACCATATATTACTAATGGGATAAATCTTCAGGAGATGTTCTCTTAAAAATACCAGCAACTTCAGAAGGCTGACTAAGAAACATGCAAGGTGAGGGCCTTCTCCTGTGTGGCTCCTAGCCTGTGGAACACTCTCTCTATCAAGTTGTGATCTTTTCCCAGTTTGACTGCTTTGAAGAATGGAGTAAAGCACATGACGTTTGAGTGCTATTTGATATTTAACTTGTCCTGCTGTGTTTTTAAAATCATGGGGAGAGAAGAAACTTAAGAGGCAGGGACCCATACTATCCTCTCTTTTCTCTCTGTTTGATTACTCAGACACATGGGTGGGCATCCTTATGCATTTGATTCTTTGGGATTCAAGAAGGACTGGCTTGCCATTGTGAAGGCCAAGAAGACCCTTAAGACTCAAAATAGGCATGTGGAAGGATCTCTGTAAAGACATGATGAAAATGGGATACTTTCCTTTCCATCTGTTTATTGTAGTGTATTACATGGCCCCTGAGCTGATTTTAACAAAGCTTTCTAGATAATGTTTGGGATTATTGAGTGACTCATTTCTCTTCAGCCTTAGATTCTCTAGTGTTAGCACAAGCCTATAATCTCCAGCAAGAGGAACAATGAAGTTGTGAAGCCAATTTATAGCCTGTTGATGTACCCTTGGTGTGTGTGTTTGTGCTCCCAAGGATACTTTAACTGACACCACCCACCAACTCCCAAACAAAACAAGGAACTAGGATATGTTTCTATTCAGGCTCTCCTTGTTTTCTTAGAATAGCACACAAAATGGCCTAAAACTGCCATTTCCAAATATCTGTTCTGCAAAGGCTTCCCACCTGATGTGCAGGAAGGATTCACAAAATAACCTTTAAGAGGAATAGATCCACAGATTAATTCCACTGTGCTCCCACAATCCTTAAGACATGATTGGAAGATAGACTGCTCTATGCTTCAGCACCCTGTGATATTTACTAAGAGGAAATTATTACTCTGGTTTTGTTAATGATTTTAAAAACATGTGCCTGTTTTTATTCCTCATCTTCCTTAAGTGACTTGACTTTAGTCACTATGGGCTGTACAATGACTTCGGGACTCAGGAGAAAGAGGAGGATGTTCTCTGCTGGGGTAGGTGAAATCTAATTCTGTACATCTTTTCCTTTCTGCCTTTTGAACACATTTGATTAACTATTTTTTTACCAGGGAGATCAAATGAATGCCATTTATGGGAACATTCCTTTTCTTGAAATCAGGTGCACTGAACTACTTGCTTGCGAAGTTGAGTGCTAGGCTAAGTTTCTTTCACATCCAGGGCAAGCATCTGAACCTGAGCCATGAGCTCTTGTGGTGCAGGGGTTAAACTGTAGTGCAACCAAAATGGTGCTCATGATCTGAGTTTGATCCTGATCAAGATCAAGGTTGACTCAGCCTTCCAAAGTCAACAAATGAGTACCCAGCATCTTCGGGGCAAAATGCTAATTACCTTGCAATTTGCCAGGAGAATGCACTAAGCGCTATGGAGCAGTATATAAGTGTGATTGCTACTCCTATTGCTGAACTTGATATTAATGTGACAAAAACAGAGACTGAACTTTTCAGAAGGAGTTCTGATAAGGGAGGGACATGGGTTTTATGCCCACATAGTGACAATTGGGGGAGGGTGGGGGACAAAATCAGCTGAGATTTCCTCTGTCTACAAATAAAGATCCAACGTACTACTGCTAGCCCTTGGAGGGTTTTTCCTCAGGCCTTTTCAACAATTGGCACATGTGTCATGTGTATGGCACTTCATTTCCTAAAGGTAAAGGTCATCCTGGCTCAAAAGCCAGCTGCATTCGACTCTAGGATTTGGTGCTCATCTCTGTTTATAACCAAAGAGCCAGCACTGTCTCCATCTGCAGACATTTTCATGGACATGTGGCAGGCATGCCTAAACATCGGAGTGCACAGAATGCTGTTTACCTTCCCATCAAAGTGGTGCCTATTTATCTACTTGCAATTTCTTGCTTTTGACCTGCTAGGTTGGCAGGAGCTGGGACAGAGATGAGAGCTCACTCCATTATGCAGCACTTGGATCTCGAACTGCTGACCTTCCAGTCATCAAGTTCAGTGTCTTAACCACTAAGCCTGTGTCACTGCCTGCCTTGCTCCAAATGTCTTCCCAATGACTTCCCATTGTGCCTGTGTTTCCATCATAGATATAGATAACTGGCTTGCAAGTTATGTGTGTGGCCCATTGTTTTGCACAAGAACAGGGAGAGAAACTGAGTTAAGCACCACAAATAACTACTGGCAAATCATAATAATTATCTTAAAGGTTGCCTTTACTTGAAAGCCAGTCATAGCCAACTCTAGGGTTCAGTGCTCATCTCTGTTTATAGCCAAAGAGCCAGCACTGTCTGTTTCTGCAGATGTTTCCATGGACATGTGGCAAGCATGACTAAGCACGGAACACTGTATACCTTGCCACCAAAGTGGTACCTATTTATCTCCTTGCAATGCCTTGCTTTCAAACTACTAGGTTGGCAGGAATCATTATCGTAGTATGCAGCAGATTAGAACTGATCTCAGTTAAGAATAGTCCTATCTACTTGGAGGATAGGCTTCCTATCCTCTACTAGTCTGCCACATTACTGTATTTGATACCATTTTTTCTTGTGATGTTGATACCTTGATGCCTGTAGTCTCTACCAGATGAATTTGAGTAGAGCTTGTAGAAGTTAGGTTTTGTACCCCAAATCCCAGAATCCCACCATTAGAAAGGCTATTGACCCAAAATTCTAACTTGTTTAAGCACCAAGGAAGACTGAAGAAGAGGCTCTAGAATTTGGAAAATCAAGTTAGATCTTAGTTTTAAAGAGTTTACACATTAAATAAATGGTACTAATAGCCATACCAGAAACTCCAAGAACTAATAAATTTATTAGTACTTGGAATTTCTGGTATGGCTATTTATGTCTACATATATTGAAACGACATTTGCAGGGATGACAAACCTTTTAGAGACTGAGTGTCAAAGGAGGAGGAGGCAGCATGAGGGCAGGCACCATGCGTGCCCACACACCTATTTGATGTTGTCCGTGTCTTCTCGCTTTCTAGGAGGGAATAGTGTTTGGTCACCTCAATTCATCCCCACCACCACCTCCTGGGCAGGATTTCAGCCTCCCCTCTTGCCTCCCCATTGGGAGAGGGGTGGGTGGGGAAATGGTGCTGCCATTAGCGCCAGTGGCATGGGGTGGCGCTTGCCTGTGAATGTGCGCGTGCCCACAAAAAGGGCTCTGTGTGCTACCTCTGGCACACGTGCCATAGGTTCGCCTGTACTGATATAAAATATTCTCATTCTGTAGCCAATATTCAGTCAGATTTGAGCTTAGAGAAACAAAATCTCTTAAAACTTATATACTGTATTCTGAAGAATAGACCACAATTTAGAAATATGTTAATTATTTTCTCTACAATTTTATAGGTACAGTATTCTAATATTTAATTTTCATCCACTGTAAGTTACAGGGAAAGATGTACATTTTCAATTTTTTATATCAAAATGCACACCTCAATATATGGGGAAAAATGTTTGACTACTTTGTGAAGCACAGGATATCCCCTATTTAGCCACTGCATTGCACTGGAGAAAACAATGATGGTGCTCAGTAGCTATAGCAACTACATTTATATAGCACCCCAAAGCACTTAGGACACTCTCTGGGCAGTTCACAAGGTAATTAGCATTTTTGTCCCCAACATGCTGGGTCCTCATTTTACTGACCTTGGAAGGATGGAAGGCTGAGTCAACCTTGAACCCTGGTTAGGATTGAACTCACAATGTTCTGGGTGCTGCAGTACAGCAATTTAACCACTGCACTACCAGGGCTCAGTATAGAATACTAGTTCAATCAACCTGGAAGGTTTCAGAAACTCATCTCTCTAGATAATATCCTGTTCTGTAAACAAAGAATCAAAGCAGTATGCTTAACAAAAAGTGTTTTCCTTCACCACTGTGTGAAAAGGCTAAGTGGAGCATGAAAAAAACAAACACAAGCTACATAAGAGAAAATTATTCCTTTGTAGTCATTGCAGCAAATTCTAAGATTCTGCTGCTTTTGTTGAGTATCCCCCTGCTCCACTTTTCATCATGGCATAGCTTCAGGAGACAATACAGATTTCATCTTCAGAATTGAGACTACTCAGAAGATGAGGTATTCTCTTGAAAGCTTTTGTTTTGAAGTGTTTGGATTAAATAAGACCCTTGTAGTATGAAATATAAACAAACTTGGTAAAAATGAAGAAGAATGACCACACATCTCTTCTACCCAGTTGGCAAAGCCACCCCTCCCTCCTTATCTCATGCTAGATAACGTTATGGAGTGGTTTCGTAGCCCAAGTTGCAAAGACTCACGTGAGCAGCTCTTTCTTGATCTCCTTGGAAAGGAATTTAAGCTTAAAGTTGGTTAAGGTGATTTCCCCAGGGTACTTCCTTTCTTCAAAGTTTTCTTCGGGGACTTCCTGATCATCGGCTTCAGAAGAGGCGAAGGAACGGAGTGTAGGCTCTGACTGAGAGAAACCAGCAAAGCAGGTATGTTGGGTGATGTTTGGAGTGATACAGGTCTATTTTGGTTAGATATTTTTCTGTTTTGCAGGGTGCCCATCTTGCCAGATGGGCTTTAACTGGAAGACCTAGGAGACAACTGTTCAATCTCTACTGCACACGCCATGAGGAGTGGATAAAGCTCTACCAAAGGGACTTCCAGTGAGGAGATTCACATAAGAACTTGGTCTGTGACAGATAATGACACTAGAATGTCAGACTAGAGCATGGGTTCCCAACCTTTTCAAGCCAGGGGCCAGGTCACACTCTCTCAGTCATCTTTGAGGGCCAGACAGCCATTTTGTCCTGCCTGCATGGTTGGGGTGGCCATTTTGTCCCAACAGTTTCAAAGAGGTGGCCATATTATTTCTTAAATGCCCTTGGAGGGGGCAGGGGGCACATGAAATGGCACTATGGGCCAGATCTGGCCTGTAGTCCTTAGGCTGGGAACCACTGGTCTAGAATCAATGGAAACACAACATGGGAAACAAGATACATGAGGAAGATGCATAGTTCTTCCACTCTGGACCATGCAACCTTCATTCAGTAAGTCAACCTCCAATTTGTCTCTAAGAGATATGCCTGGAGTGAATTCTTGACTAGTAAAACTAAAATAATCAAGCATATCAGAGAATAAACAAAAGAAATACCATTGTAGCACTTTGAAGACTAACTGTTAAATTTAATCTAACAAAGTGGACTTGATCCATGAAAGCTAACATTAAAATTGAACAGTTAGTTTTCAAAGTGCTACAACATTTTTTTGTTTTGTTTATTCTCTAATATGCTTGAAACACAGACTAACATGGCTACTATTCCTTAAAATAATCAAGGAATTAGTTGGTACTGATGATGACAATCACCACCACAATGCTTATAATTACAGTATTATTTGCTTAACTTTCTGAAGAGGTTGGTAACTTCTCAGAAAAACTGCTTGGTGTCTTCTGGCATTATCATGTTCCATGCAACCTTTCCGCTGGTTTGAATTACTGCTACATGGAGCACGTGAGTTTTATTTTGAATTTTAAAGCCTTCTTTAAATTACATAGGCCACTGGATAAGAAAATGTAGAGAATTAGAAAGGAGGAAGCCAGAAATGTTTGCTCTGGTACAACAAAAGTTTATGGATTATCTTGCTCAAGTGGAACTCCATGCCTAAGATTGACTTATCTGTGTTAAAACCATCTCTGATGTTTGTCCTTTGAAACTCCTGCTCAGAAGCTCCATGGAAGAACAATCAACACTGCTGGTTGATAAATTGTTATGCTTAATATGCTGTTTAAATAATTCCCTCTAAAGTAAACCCCTCCCTAGTGTTAAATGAATAGTTAAGGTTTAAGATGAATAAATAAATATTTTCTTACCCATTTAATCTGTGAAACCCATTTAATCTGTGAGGAGCAGAGCTTGAAAGTAGCCACTTAGAAACAGCACAGTTACCCCAGTGATGGGATGCAACAGGTTCACACTAGTTTACCAGAACCGGTAGTAACTTTTCCCACTGTCCCAGAGAACCAGTAGCAGCTTTTGGAGGGAACCACCTTTGGGGCTTACCTTTTCACTGGTTCCCCCACTGCACATGTGCACCAAGCACTTGGTGTACATGCACGCCTACAGTGCTTAGTGCATATGCATGGCCTCCTTACTGTCCTCCCAAGCGGGGAGGAGGAAGAGAAGCTGCTAGCCTGAAGCTCCCTATAGCCTGCTCCCCAGGGTAAGTGACTCACCTTTGGATGTGGTGTGTCTGTGTGTACTTTAATGTGTATTTAATACCTTTACCTATATTGACGTACTACCACAGCTCCTAAAAAGGCCTGGCGGCTGGCAGGCCTGGGGGCCGGCAGGCCTGGGGTTTTTAAGCAAAGACTTGGAGTTACCTCATCAATAAGCTACACCTGTACTGTTCCAATTGGAGAACCCTTAAGGAGGCTGTACCTAGAGAACTGGTACGATGACCATATCCATCTTGCAATATGGTGCTGCCCAGGCACTTATAGTAACAGGTAAATGAAGGGTTTGTGTTTGGGGTGGGTGGGTGTTAAGGTGGGTGGGTGTATTTTAATGTAATTTTTATTTTATTTTATTTATTTACGGGTTTGTGTTGTGGGTTTTGGTTTGAGGTGTGTGTGCTTATTTTTATTATTTTTTATTTTTTTGGCCCTGCCCTTTTTGTGGCCCCACCCATGACATCATGATAACATGACATCATGATAACTAGTTGCTTCATTAGGTAAAAAGTAATTCAGATAGGATCTTTTTTTTTAGGTTTAACAAGTAACATGAGTCCCATATGTGTAATTCTTTTTCTTTCATGTCCTGATCAAACCTTGGACTGCCAAAATGAAGCCACTTTCTTCACTTTTGTCATTGCCTAAACCCAAGTCCTCATCGGTGCATCTCTCTGGCAGCAATCGGCAGACCAGCAAATGAGCAAGACTCTGAGTCTCTCCACATTCACACTGTTTGTTGTTGTCTGCCAGCAGTCCCCACTTGAGCAAGTTGGTTTTGCATCTAGGGACTCCAAACCTCAGACTATTCAGGGTCCTCCAAGTAGGGCAAGTTGAGATCTTCAGCTATATTCTCCTTTAATAATGTACTTAGCCCAGTGAGCTCCTCCCTCCCTCTTCTAATTTAGTTTTGCTCTTGTGTACCCAGTGGTGGGCTGGCCCATTGGGCTACTGGGACTCAGCCCAGGGCATCCCCCAGGGCCCCAGTACCATGGTATCCCCCTTGGGTGCCAATCCAAAGAGCCAAGCTGAGCTGCAATGCCCTGAATGATTGAGTAAATGAGCAGGGCTCCTTGTTCCTCTGCCTGCCTTCTCCTACTTTGCAGCCAAAGATAAGGTTACCAAAACAGCACTATTTATAGTATATCTGCTTTGGCTTGGAGGTTTCAATTTTGCCTTGTAAACAAGTGGTTGTTAGTTCGAATCCCCAGAGGGGAGTTGAAATTAGAAGGCGAGTGGGAACATATATATTTTGTTAGGGTTAAACGCCGTCATCACTCCCTGTCCAGTGCCCTTTTATCAGAACCAGCATGCCCCTCAAGAATGTTTGTTCTTGCTAAAATTACTTTCAAAGGCTACTTTTAAAGAGCATTGTAAGGCATTTTTGGGTGTTGGCTGGAATCCCTTTGGTTATTTATGCAATCACACAAATGTTATGGTAACTGCCACTAGTTACTGATTTGCATTTCTTTTCTTTTGCTAGTTGCATGACTGGATGCATGACACAGAAACATGAGCAATATCTCTTTTGCTAGTGGCAGTTTGCTATTACAGTTTATGCCAGTGCACCTTATATCCAGTAGGATATTTTCCAGTTTTACATTATTCTCTTATCAGTCCTAAATGGCAAGAACAGTAATTCTCAAGTCTTTGTTGTTTGCCTTTTTGTAAACATTTCCAAGGTGAAATATCAGAATTGTCTACTAGAGGGAACTGAAAAGTATCTCTCTGCATATTTATGGTCTGCTGGTAATATCTACACAACACAACAAATTATTCAGGCAATGAAATAAATGGCAATGATCATGGCAGCCCAGCTGCTGAGAAATAACAAATAACACAGCAAATTCCTTCAAAACGTAGCATTCTGAGTGCTGCATAGTCATTATGATGACTAATAGTACAAAATGGGTACATAAAAAGGAACAGATAGTTCAGCATGCCCTGATCCAGCAAGAAACAGATTCAGCTTGTACAAACTGACTGGCACATGACTGGCAGACTGGATGTAAGGCTGTTGAAATGGATATTTTGCATGTTATAGGTTTCAATTGTACACACATCCATCATCAACATAGTCATGAAGATGTTATTGGCATCTCTGGCAGAGGCGTAGCTACCGCCGTATCTGCCATATCAATTATACGGGGCCCCAGGGCCACGGGGGGCCCCAACGTGTGTAAGCAAAACAAATCTTTAGCCTTCCTAAGGGCCCCCAAACAAATTTTTATACGGGGCCCTGCCAAGGCACGCTACTCTTCTGATCTCTGGCCATCGCTTTGAACAATACATGCATTATGGCCTGTCAATTCCTTTGGCAAAGGAAGCAAAGTCTTTCTGGCTCCTTATGGAAATGATCATAAATGCACTCTTGCTTTGGTAACCAGCTCCTAGCAACTTATAACAGTAACCATGATGTTGTATGTGCAATTCTTCTTGGGGGATATTGTTGGCCATTGCGAAAAGGCAGGAAACACTGACCTGGAACAAGAATGATCTATCTCCAGGACTCCAGGGCTACACAAAATCAAGCCTTCATGTTACAGGGCTGCACTGATTTGCGGTTACAGCTACTTTTTTTCTTACAAAAATGGGTTATCCGTATATACTGAGTATAAGCCAACCTGAATATAAGCCGAGGTACCTAATTTTGACCTGAAACCCCAGGAAAATAGATTGACCCGAGTATAAGCTGAGGGTGGGAAATGCAGCAGCTGCTAGTGAGTTTCAATAATCAAAATACATGAAAATATGCTAAAATTAATTAAATTGTTAGCACATCTCAATCTGATGAGGTCTTAAGACCCTCATGGTCATTGACCTGAGTATAAGCTGAGTCCCCTTTTTGGGGCTCATTTTTGGGGTTAAAACTTGGCTTATACTTGAGTATATAGGGTATATTTAAGGGGAAAGCTCCCTTGTGCCTTCTAGTGACCAAAATATATTTTATAAAACATTTTTAAAAATTGGGGAGATGCAATGGACTCAGCTGGTTGGATAGCTCAGTAATTTGAAGGCAGAGTTGGAAGTTCAGTTCCCCATTGTGCATCCCAGAAAAGCAGACTGTATGACCCTGGGCAAGCTGCGCAGTCTCAGCGCACTCCCAAGAAGAAGGAAAGGTCCAACCACTGTTGCATGGTCTCAGCCTAGAAAACCCTGGAAAGGGTTGCCGTAAGTCAGAATCAATTTGATGCCAATTGACTTGAGGACACACAATTTAGTTTTTGAGCGGGCTGGATAGCTCAGTGGTATAGGTACTTGCCTGTGGAGCTAGGTGTTGGGAATCTGATACCACGCTGGGTGTCCCAGATATCCCAACTGAGCTGTCTGAGTAAGCTGCAAAATCCCAGGGCACTCCCAGAAGAAGGGAATGGTAAACCGCATCTAAGTACTTTCTATCTAGAAAATCCTGAAAAGGGTCACCAGAAGTCAGAATTGACTTGTTGGCATGCAATTATTATATTATGGGACTCAGGTGTTTTAGGTAAAGGTTAAAGTCTCCTTTGCTGGAAAGCCAGTCATTTATTATTTATTTATTTATTTAGATTTATTATCCTGCCCCAATCAGGCGAACCTGACTCTAGGTGGCTTACAGAAAAGGGGGAAAGACTATACACAATAAATGCAAAACAATTAAACAATCCCCCTACAAATTCAGAAATTAAAAGCGTAAGGTTCAAAATCACTTAAAAATATCTAACTCTAGGGGTGGTGCTCATCTCTGTTTACAGCCAAAGAGCCAGTGCTGTCTGAGTTTGCAGACGTTTCCATGGTCATGTGGCAGGCAGGACTAGACACACGGAATGCTGTTACCTTCCCCACCAAAGTAGTACCTATTTATCTTCTTGCAATTTCTTGCTTTTGAACTGCTAGATTGGCAGGAGCTGGGACAGGTGACATGAGTTCTTGTTTGTTTTTGAAAAGAATTATGCTGAAAAGTCCCCTTGATTGTCTAAGACAGGGGTGCCCAAACTACGGCCACGGGGCTGACCTGTCGATCTTTTGGTTGTCACATTCAGTGTCTTAACCATTAAGCCACCACAGGTGCACTGGGACCCCCTTAAACTTGGCAACATTGCTCCCCAAGGTTTCTTAGGCAGGGGTACCCAAACTTTTCAGCCAGTGGGTCAGTCATGTGCTTCAGGGGGCTGGTCAGCCCCCGTGCCAATTCATCTGGCCCACGATGCCCTCATCACTCCCAGAAGTGGAAGTAAAATGTGCCATATGGGTGCATTTTACTTCTGCTTCTTGGAGCAACAAGGGCATTGGGGGGCGGATGAATTGGTATCAGGGGCCGGATCTGGCCCCTGGGCCATAGTTTGGGCACCCACTGTCTTAGAGGATCAAGGGGACTTTTTCAGCATATTTTTTTTCAAAAACAAATAAGGACAGATGTGTGATTTATTTATTTATTATTTATTTATTCTTCAAATTTATACCCCGCCTTGCTCAGGCGAACCTGACTCTAGGCGGCTTCCATAGCATACAAAAACAACATCACAAATTACTACCAACTCCCACAAAGAGACCCCCACAATACAAAGTCCTCTATCGTCGCCCAAGACCCCCAGGCTTCTTTCCCTTCGAGGCCGGCTGTCCGAGGGACAGTCCAACAAGCATTGGCGGCGTCTTTGAGCCTCCCTCGGCCAGGGAGGCTCCTTTTAACCTCCATACACAAAATGTGATCCATACACAAAATGAATGTAGGAGGAAGGATCACCTTTTCCTGAATTTATTTTTTCAAAAATAATTTTAAACTAAGGGTATATTTGAATGGAAGCTCATTTTGAAGCTCTCACAGACTTAATGAGTCCCATGGGCTACATGTTACTTAACCTTGTTCTACAAGGATCATTGAACTAGTCAAGCATGCCAGATTTATGCTCCTCTGTTCATTATCAACCCTCACCTCCCAGTAGAAAATGTTGGGTGTGTTTACTAAATTGGAGTCATGGGTAGCGAACATATGGATGTCTGGGTGATCTTGGATTGTAACTTCCATGATCTGTCAAAGGTTGGTGGAAGCTGCAGCCCCCACCCTGAGGAATCCCATGAGTATGTCTAGAGTGCTCTCCCATCCCTTTCCCCATTTACCTCTTCTGGTTCTTCTTCTCGTTGACGATTTGGTTTGGTGTAGTCAATGGGGCCGTCCCAATCATCCTGGCGGGATGTGTGGCTGGACTGGGGTGAGGTCATGGTGCTGCTCGTGGCACTGGTGCTGTTTTGGCGTTGGGAAACATCTGGGGATTTGATACCAGGGCTGCTACTGCAGCTGCTGCTGCTGGGGAAGGCGTTCTCACGCTTGCGGTGCTTGTTCATGCTCAAATCTAGGGTTCCGTTTTCATCCACTTCAATATCCATTGGCTGAAACATTGAAAGACAACAGTTTTGTCTACATGTTTCCAACTCCACTTGCCCCTCCAGCAGGAATTACCTTGAGAAAACATTGCCATGTACCTAACCCCTGTCCTTGCTGAACATCAGATTATTTGAATTGTTCCCTAGGAAGCTACCATAACCTAGTTAAGGCCAGGGAGTGCTTGAGTTAGGATTCTAGTTTGTTTTTACTCTAGTTCAAACAGTCAGTGGATGCCATGTAATTAATGAAGTTGTGTTCATGACTGGCAACAAGCTCATGCCTTGATGGGCCATGTGCCAGCCCTTCCATTTGGGGCTGGCGTGTGGGGTGGCTCTGTAGCCACCCTGGCCTGAGAACATCCATCTTGTGTACATGCTAAGAGTCACTTGCACCCCATCCTACCTCCATCTTGCTGCTAGGCCATATGTATATGTTAATTCCTATTGAGGTCTACTTCTAGAAGATAGGAAATGACCATTGATGGCCCAGAGATGGTCCTGAAATCAAACCAGCTTAAGCCTGTGAAAGCAGTAGTAGTAAATGGGAAGGAGATAACAAAGGAATATGTATTTTCTAAGTACCCTGTCTGCCACTTTAGGCTATAAAACAGCTTATGCTCCTGAGCTGTTTATCTTCATCTCTCTTGCACACCTCCATGAAGGAGGATAGAGAGAAGAGGCCCTTTGGTAAAAGATGTTTTACTTTTAATTTTTTAGAATAATTTTTTAAATAAAGCTCTTCTTTTGATCAACATTTGGAGTGTTATTTTCCCTTTCAGTCCTCTCAGCCACTCATAGTTGGCCAGCAACTCTCATTCGCATAAACAAAACACTTCTCATGCAGATGCAAGTCAGAGTAGCTGAATACATGAACCTTCTCATCAGAAAGACATCCAGGTCTTGACGAGGTTCAGATTAGATTATTGTAATGCATTGAATAGCTGCCTGAATGACTCAGTGAGTAAGGTGTCAGTGAGGTTGGGAGTTTGATGCTCCACTGTGCATCCCAGAAGAGCCATCCTGTGAGGCCTTGTGCAAGCTGCACATTCCTAGGATGCCCTCAAGAGAAGGGAATGTTAAACTACTTCTGAGTGCTTGTGACCTAGAAAGCCCTTAAAGGGGTTGCTATATGTCAGAGTTGACTTTATGACACACAATTACTATTAATGGATTTGCCTGTAAAATTATACAGATATCACCAGAGGTTTAAACTACAGTGATCAGGTCACTCACTGGAACTCACTGTGCTGAGCATTGCTTCATTGCTTTCTAGTTTTACTTCTACCTACATTCCTCAATCCTGGCCTTGTGTTATAAAACTCTAAATGGTCTGAGACAAGAAGAGTATTTCCCTGGATATATTTCATAGACATGATGATCACCAGCTAAAGCCAAGTTGCAAATAACCTCCCTGGAGAACTAATTGGCATACAGCCACCTTTGGAAGTTATTTGGTTATTTAAGTAAAGATAAAGGTCTCCCTTGCTCTAAAGCCAGTCATGTCTGACTGTAGAGTGTGGTGCTCATCTCTGTTTACAGCCAAAGAGCCAGCATTGTCTGTGTCAGCAGATCTTTCCATGGTGATTTGGTAGGCATGACTAGAAACCAGTGTGAACAGAACACTGCTACCTATTTATCTACTTGCATTTTCTTGCTTTCAAATTGCTGGGTTGGCAAGAGCTGGGACAGAGACAGGTGCTCACTCCATCATGCAGCACTCGGGTCTCAAACTGCAGAACCTCTGACCTTCTGGTAGTCAAGCTCAGCATCTTAACCTCTAAACCACTGCAGCCCTTTTATTTGGTTGATTAAGAAAATGATATTTCTTGCCATGTTGCATTTAAAAATAACCTTTCCACTGTGCAGACCCATCTCCTATTTCACCTTGCTGGGGAGATCTTGTGGCTTGGTGCTGAGATTCTCAGGCATTTCCCAACAGCGAGTGGAAAGGTTCAGAATGGCGGTGGCCGCCATGTGCGCTGCTTCGGCATCTTGGGAGTAGTCGAAGCCTGTGGACGAAGACGAAGTGCTCTTCACGTAACTGCTGGAGGGACTGTGGCCGGGGGAAGAGGCCTTTGGAAAAGATTTGGCTGTAAAAAGGGAGTAACACAGGGGGGAAGTGATGTATGATGGTTGCCAAAGGATCATTTGAGAGTAAATCAGTCCAGTGCCTGATCAATGGCTTAGGTCAGGGCTTCTCAGCCTTGGTCCCCAAGATGTTCTCTGACTTCAGTTCCCAGAAGCCCAAGTCAGTACAACTGCTGATCAAGGCTCCTGGTAATGGTAGTTCAAGAACATTTGAGGGCACAAGGTTGAGAAACCCTAGATTAGGTTGTTTTGAACATGTTTTGGAATCAATAGCCCAAAGCCAAGATGTGTGGCCCATGGGTTGCCTTCAGCTGTCCATCTGTTTTTGCAGCCCATGAGGGTCTCCTTCTGTCCCTCCAGTTTGCCACTAAAATTCATATTGGGATAGAAATGTTTTTTTTTAAATCCATGGTCTAGAAGCAAATATGTGAGGGGATGTTCTCCTATTTGATTAAAAAAAATCACTTTGACGGTGATAATAAAGATCTCCCCTCAGCACTCTGATACAGAATACTGTAGTAGCAGGGAGAGTGGTGGATTTTTGCCTGAAGAATTTGGGGCACTGGGAAGGGGAACCAAGTCTGGCCAGGCTCCTGTTGGTAATTACAGAGGAGGAGGAGGAAGAGGAAGAAGAAGAAGAAGAGGCTGCTGCAACTTTGAACATTGCTCACTCCTGGTTTAATAGGAGATTAGACAAATTCATGGAGGATAGTTTGTAAACAGTAGCCTGGAGAGCTGACTGCAGTGCTAGCCCACTGCAGTGCTGACAGTTTGGGGTCAGGAACTCAGAAGAAAGGTTATGCCTTCATGCCCTGCTTGCCAGCTTTCCTATGAGGCGGCTGTTTGGCTAATGTGATGAATAGGATGGCAGAACTAAGTCTACCTGTTGGTCCAATCCCAAGGAGATCTTGTCTTCTTTATCAGTGCAATTGCTCTGCAAACCTATGGGGAATGGAGCAGGGCTATTGGAGCGAGGGAGATTTATGGGCAGGTCTATGGAGGTGAAAGGTTTACCCACTAACTGAGAGTGTCGCCAACTTCCCAGAATACTACAATCTTGTCCGTTAAAGCTGTATTGCTGCATGTCTCTAAGGAATCCAGAGAGGTGTGAGGAGATGAACCCTCTGTTCTTTTTCATTCAAGTGTTTACCGAAATCTGTTCAGTGGTGCATATTTCTGGAAACAAAATCCACCCCACCCTCTCAAAAAGCCGAGAGTTTGCTTTTCCAAAAGAATGTGCATTGTCTTAGCACACCAATTGCTGCTGGGTTTGCCCTACGCCCCTTTTGAGATGCTCCATCCAGAGCTCTGTTCGATTCTGCATTGATATTCGTGCATTTTTAGTTTTCTGGGAAAGACCATTTCTGCCACTGGGGAAATGCAAATTGCAAGGCCAGGTCATAGACTGAATGGTACAGGTAAAGTAGGAAGGCTTCAGTCATGCTTGCTCCATTTAATCCCTGAAATTTATTTATTTATTTACAGTGGTACCTCGCTTAAAGAGCATAACGCGTTCCACAGGATTGCTCTTTAAGCGAAACACCATTGTAAGTGACCAATTGTGACTTGTGACTTCTGATTTAGTTGTTAAGTGATTTTTTGGTTGGTTTTAATTGTTAAGCGAGAAGACCATTCAGAGAAAATTCTGCTCTTTAAACGAGTTAGTCTCTAAGTGAGGTGCTCTTTATGCAAGGTTTTACTGTATTTATTTAGTTCGACTTTTATCGCCGCCCCTTTACCAAGGTGACTCCGGGTGGCTTATAGTCTAGGCAATGAGAATACTAAAATATAAAAGCATCCCCACAATAACAATTAAAACCATAAAAGCATTAAAACCATTAAAATACCCCTCCACATTCACAACAGTTAAGACTAAAACCCAGATGGCATTCATATGAACTGGAGGCGGGGGGCTGCTCCACAGGCAGCACCCCACACCTGCTGGGCCAGCCAAGTTTTGAGGCCTTTTCTAAAGGCTAATAACTCTGACTGGAGGCATAGTTCAGTCGGCAGGAGGTTCCACAGGGCTGGAGCGGATACCAAAAAGGCCTTCTAGCCTCTCTAGCCATTAGGGAGCCCCTCCAGTCAACTCTGGTGGGATGGGATGATATCCTTGGGGTGATGCGGTCTCTTAGGTAACCTGATCCACTACCATGTAGGGCTTTAAAGCAGTGGTGGGTTGTCAAAATTCCCGCTACCCCACCATGATGTCATGGATGTCGTGGGCATAGCCGACATCATGACATCATGGGCGGAGCAAAAAATAAAAATAAAAAACATCTGCGCATGCGTCAAACCTCCGTTTGACGCATGCGCACTAAAAATAGAACTGCACATGCGTCAAACGGAGGTTTGATGCATGTGCAGTTCCGGGCAGTAATTTTGGCTGCCCGGAAATACATTTTTGGAGGGGGCTGGAGAGGCAACTGAACCGGTCACCCGAGGTTTTACCACCCCCCTGGCGACCCCTCCTGATGGTGTGCTACCGGTTCAGATGAACCGGTCCGAACCGGTAACATCCTATCACTGCTTTAAAGGTAATCACCAGAACCTTGAATTGCACCAGGAGGCACCCTGGCAGCCAATGCAGTTCCCGCAACAAGGGTGAGGCATGGGCATAATGCCCACACCCCATCTTTTGCAATTTATTCCCACTGAAACGATTGCCACTGAAAAGAGTGGGCTTATTTTAGAGAACTGTAAACAGAGAAATATTTCATGGCATGGGGCCAGACATTGATGTGGTTTGAGTATCTTTAAAGGGGAACAGGGCAGGGTGGCTGCCAATCCATGTGCCCTTATGCAGGCACAGGGCAGATGGGGTGTGTTCAAAGCACATTCATACTGCATGTCCCCACTTTTCACCAATTACTTCTATATACTGTACACAAATTATCTCTCTACTCTTCACCCTCCTCTCTGCAATTTCATCAGATTCTGTGTGGCCAAAAAACAGGATGCAGGGTGGATCCATGCAAACAGCAACAGGTTTGATTCTCAAAAAGTAGAACTCACAGGGATATTTGGAGCAGAGGGAGATCTGGTTTGAAATCATACATTGGTGGGAAACTTAGTTTTGGGGATATTTTGCACAGCAAAACTGGACAGGGTTGCCTTTTACCTCCTATCTCTCCATCCTGCTTATAATTCCCTAAAATGTATCTTCAAACTTTGTTTAAAAATTACTGTCAGCATAAATGATACATTTCTGCAGGTAACACAAAACCCACTCCTCACAATACTAGAATTTAAGATTTTCCCATAAAAATGATAAATAGAAGGTTCAAGCAGATAACATGCGGTTAGCTTATAGAATGTGCTGCCACATAATATACTAAGGTTGATAGCTTGAGTGCGTGTGTGTTTAATGATTCGAGAAATCCATAGATGAATGAGACTTTCCCCTCAGTGGCTAGTAGCCAGGATAGCAAAGGGAAAATACTAGGTCCAGAGGCCATATGTGTGGAATAAACGCTCAGTTAGTCTTGTTGATTTGCTTGGGTATAGACCAGAATCCTCTGGTGTGCCACTAGTGTGAGTAAGAGAGTGGACCTGATGGGACTTTGTTCTGATTCTGTAGGGCAGGGTTTCTCAACCATGGGTCCCCAGATGTTCTTGGACTTCAATTCCCAGAAGACCAAGTAAACAAACCTGCTGGTCAGGGCTTCTGGGAATTAAAGTCCAAGAACATCTGGGGACCCAAAGTTGAGCTCCCCTGCTATAGGGCAATATGTATGTTACAACACGACACAACAATCCACCCTTCTGGGTGTTCCGTAGTGCAATCCCTGTCGAGCCCCAACTTACATTTAAAGGCTTTAGGTGAGGTTTCGCTAGTCTGAATCTTTGGGGCAAGCATGCGTTTGCCAAAAACCTGAGCATCAAAACTTGCATAATCGAAGGTGACCTTGGAGTACTTTTCCAGTTCCTTGGCCAAGTTGGCTCTTGGCGTGGTGGGAACCATACTGGGCCTGTAGCTCCCATACTGAGGCATTTCCAGTTGCTTCACGAAACACATGGGCCTGCGGAGAAGGAGAAGACAACACCTGGTTTTATTCAAAGCAAAACAGCCTCTTGGTTTAAAGAAAATGGCTGCGGCATATTTTATTGGAATATATTATATTCATGTTCAAATCCTAATTTTTTTAAAAAGTAGAGTTTTGTAACTTGAATAATTCAGATCATAATGTATGATGTTTACAAAAAAAATGCACTTATGGTATGATTTAAAGACCAAATGGTCAGAATCCTGTTGGTGTTTGTATAAATTTTGTGTAATCTTGAACAAATAAATCACAAGGCACAGGTTGTACAGTCAGCTGCATGACTGTGTCCTAGCACTTTGTATCAGTATATTAAATAATACATAATTGAAAAACCATTTCTAAAATTTTTGAAAGATAATTCCCCCTCCACATAATTTTAAGTTTTTGGACCAAAATATGAAGCAATGGCCAATATCATGTTATGGGGAGTAACATCACTGGTTGTGGCACATTGCTGCTAAATACTAAGTGGCTTACTTAGGGAGTGCCACTTTGGATCTGGACCAGGGGGATACTGGCGTGTAGTTTGCACTGTTTTTACTTCAAATAATTTTAGATAATCTTTTAAACTTCATGATTTTATATGTTTTTATCCTTTACCTCTGTTTTATGACGATGTAAGCCGCCCAGAGTCGGGTTCTCCCGAGTGGGGCGGGGTAATAAATTCAATAAATAAATAAATAAATAAAATAAAATAATGAATGCATATTTTGGTATTGGGGTATGCGTGACACATGCACAATGCTATGAAGCATGCAGGCTCATAAACTGAAAAATATATATTAAATTAGCAGTAGTCTTCTGTAGTCATACCTACACAAGAGGACACTAGCCAATCAGATCTAATAATTTTTAACCAATGAGATCATCACAATGTATATTCTTAATAACAAACTTGAGGGTTTGGAAGTAAACCCTAAAAACTCTGAAAGTAAAAGATAAATCAAACATTAATAACAACTGAATATCATTTTACCTTACTGCATGAGTTGTGTGTTCTTCTCACCTGAGTTTTTATTCATGCATTGCTAACTAAGCCATATAAAGGTGACATATCTCAAATGGTCTAATATAAATAGACTATTTTAGAATGAGCTTTGCACTCAATATTATTTCTTTTAATAGGTTTTCAATAAATTTCCTTCTAAAATAAATTTGGATTCTACATCCCACAATATAATCTTTGGAATCAAACAATGTCACATCACACCATCCTCCCTGTAACATCTTTCAGATCCAATTTGGCCCCCATATCACAATTGCTTTTAAAATGCAAAGAGATAGGAGGTCTGTTGATGGCTATTGAAGATATCATGGTATTTTGCCTTTAGGTACCAGCATGAAGCAAGCAGTTTTGGAGTCAATCAAGGAAACGTGCAACAGATGGTGAAGAACATTAGCACATCTAAGTGGAAGGTGGCCATGAAACTTCCTTGGTGTGACAATAGAAGTAAATTTCTCTACATCCTACTGAGAAGAAGTACATGCAAATTGGTGGACCAGATGGTGACCTTCTGTGGCTGTAGCCAGCCAGAGGTTCCAAGTTCTCCATCCCTGTTCTATAAGAAGCTGGCATATTTTCAACTACAAGGTTTTGGAAGATGTGCCATGGTAGTTTCCTTACTTCCTGGCACTGATTATAGACTAGATTTCCACAGATGTAGGTTTCAAACCTAGATTACATTGCTTTTAAACAGTTGACTAATGACCTCCTAAAATAAGCCACAGGCCTAAATTTACCAGAGCAGACCTATTGAGGACAAGACATTTTCGACATCTCTTATTCATAATAAGGTCACCATACGCTGGAGGCAACTTGATTGCATACAGCAACAATAGCATTCTTATGGCACATGTAACTATGCAACAATTGTGCTCCCAGCTCATATAGGACTGAACCTTTTCTTTTCAGCTCCTATCAATGCACACACTCTCATATGACTGCAGACTAGATTTTAGTCCCACAGACAGGAAGTTGTTCCCAATTAACAAATCAGCATGGAAGAGGCTCAATCTTTTTGTATGCATACGATCTCCAACATATACTGAAGGTAGTCTAGCAGATGCAATGTATAGTCACATGGTGATTGGGGTGAGAAAGAGTACATATGTTATAGTCATTAATAAGGGCTATGCCCTGCTACTGAAAGCAACATAGCCTAGGAAACAAAAGGGTACACAGATATGTTACAACAGAAAGTGAAAAATTGCGGTGGATTTCTGCCCCGTTGCCTTATAATGTCTATATAATAGCTGTAATTCTCTGGCAGTTTGCATCCCAGTATAATCTGTATGAAGGCTGTTCAGTGCACTGTTAAACCCCTTTGGCCTGTTCTTTCAACATTAATTGTTTCTCCAGAAGCTATTTATTGTCCTGAATGCCCTCACTAGGAGCATCAATTAAATATCCACTGTCTGTTTTCTTTTATTTAACAGTTAAAACAATACTGGCAGGCAGAAGATATACCAGTACAGTACTAGCATCAGTGGTGACTTTACTGATCAAAGATGTGTGTGTGTGTGTGTGTGTGCGCGCGCGTGTGTGTGTGTGTGTGTGTGTGTGTGTGTGTGTGTGTGTGTGTGTGTGTGTGTATTTGGGGCTGGGGGAAAAGCAGGAAAATGGGAGCAATCCTGTGTTTTGGAATCTATTTATCATGTCTCAAATTACCTGAGTATCCGGTCAGAATTTGAGTTATTCTTTGAAGGGTCACCGGTCAGAGGCTGCTGCTTCTCGTGAGATTTGGCTAGTTTTTCTGCAGCTGCAATGGGACACCCAGATAAACTGTAGGAAGAATGGGAAGGAAGAAGGAAGGAAATCAACACAGCAGCACCAAGCACAGTGTTCAAGCAATTCACACACATTAGTTTGCTGTACTTTTTAATCCCTTTTTGCTATCATATTGCAAGTGAACTAGGAGTTGCTATAGAGCAGTGGTGGCCAATGTTGGCACTCCAGGTATTCTTGAACTTCAATTCCCAGAAGCCCTGATCAGCAGGAGTGCTGACTTGGGCTTCTGGTAATTGAAGTCCAAGAACATATGGAGTGCCAAGGTTCACCACCACTGCTCTAGAGCCATACCTAATTCTGGCCAGGAGAAGGCAGATGTTTCAAACAACCAATATTGTCAAAATAGTGGTTTAGAGTTGAAGCACAATGTTGTGAGATCCTTATGCCAGAAATCCCTTGCCTGTTGCCTGTTGCCTGTTGCCTATAGGTGTGGTAAGGTAAAGGTCACCCTTGCTCAAAAGCCAGTCACATCTGACCCTAAGGTTCAGTGCTTATCTCTGTTTATAGCCAAAGAGCCAGCGTTGTTTTCCATGGACATGTGGCAGCCATGCCTAGACAGCAGAGTGCATGGTACACTGTTTACCTTCCCACTTAAGTGGCACCTATTTATCTACTTGTAATTTCTTGCTTTCAAACTGCTAGGTTGGCAGGAGCTGGGACAGAGATGGAAGCTTACTCCCTCATGCAGCACTCAAGTCTCAAACTGCTGACCTTCTGACCTTCCAGTTGTCAAGTTCAGCATCTTAACCACTTAGTCACCCCAGTCCCTTTCCATAGGTGTGGTGGAGGACTCTAATCCACCACCAGCACCAAAGTAAGGTTCTGCTGCCAATTCAAATGATCTCTAAACATGATATGGAGGAGAGGAGAAGAAATAAACTCCTCTCTTTCGCCTTAGGCTGCAAAACATGGCTCAAATTTTAAGAGACATCTTTTAATTTCATGGCAGATTCAAAGCTGGATTTTCCTATATGGTACTTCAGGCTCTTATTCAATTTACTAGTTCAACCTTCCTTGACCAAAGTAAAATAAAAGAAGGAGCTTCACAAATCCTATAGTCGAATGCCTAAACTGAGATGGTGAAAGAACATCAGTTTGGCAAACAATACATCTGAGATTCTAGGAACTGCCATTTAAAGCATAACATCTGCAGCCTCTGTTTCAGGGAAGTAAGGACAGTGAAGCTAAAGGTGGTGGCAGAAGGTGATTGCTTTTTGGGAGTTTACCCATGATATAGACATATTTCTGTTCAGTCCTATCCTTGCTTCTAGTAAAAACTATTTTTTTAATTGGACTTCCCAGCAAAAAGGACTTACTGAAGTAATCCAGTTCCCTTTTGTTTGTGTTGAGTTTTAAACCTGTTTTCCTACCAAACATTTATGCAATTTTAAAAAGGTGCAAATTATTTGTACACTAACTGGAAACTTGATAGTAAGAACCCAAGACTTTTGTCAGACATCACATACAGGAAGTTTAAACCTGAATGTAAAGAAACTCCAACCCCTCTGATAGTACTATGAACAAATAATCCAGGGGAAACCAACTTACCTTCGGTGAGTGTTGCGATTGCTATTCACGTGGCCCTGTCCGGTACACCCAGGTGTTGGGCATTTTAATACATTCTCGTGCATGGCCAAGACTTTAGAATGAAGATGGGAAAGAGAGAAAAATTGTGAAAAGGCAGCAGCATGCAAAGGAGAGAAGGAAGGGGAGGTCATTCATAAACCATCATTGGAATGGATAATATGAGAAGAAGTATCTCTTGGGATCTTGAAGACCCAACTTATCCTATAACATGGCATAATCCAGCATTTGGGAATGTTATTATCCTGTTTTGGACTCCAATGGCTAGCATCCTGTGTGCAGCATGACCACTGCTCCTTTGGGCTGGAAGTTTCTGGGAGTGGTAGTTCAGAATGAAATACCTTCAGACCTTGGCAAAATATTGTTATCCTGTCCAGTTTCATCTGGACCTGATTAGCTTCCAGCCTGATAAACTGGGAATCAAGGGGCTGTGGTGGCTCAGTGGTTAAGAAGCTCAAGCCAAACTGAAAATAACAAATGTCCTCTTGACTTAATACCTCCCCATCTGAAATCTTTGAAATGAACAAATAAGGCAGCAATCTCACTCTATGATCATAAGCAAACACAGTGGCGTAGCGTGGGGGGGGGGGCGGGGGGGGAGGGATGCCCCGGGCAGCGCCTTTCAGGGGGCGGCAAAATGTCCCCTCCCCACCCTTTTGCTGGAGAGCGCCCCACGTGCGCTTCGCTGCTTGCCACACACCTCCGTCCGCTCGCACCTCCATCCGCTCGCTCGCCCGGCTGGCCATCGGGGGCTCTCCGCCGCCTGTTGCCCCTGGCAGCGGCTCTCAGGGGGAGGCAAAATGTCCCCTCCCCACCCTTTTGCTGGCGAGGAGGAGAAAAAGGGGTTTTTTTAAGGCGGACAATTCAAGGAGGGGCACGCCCGGTCGCCCGCCCAGCTGTCGGTCGGGGGCTCTCCTGGCGGGCGGCCCGCGTGCGCGCGGACGCTGCTCGCCTCCGCCCGCCCAGCCACCCACCCAACTTGCCGTGAGATGGGGCGCTCGTCGGGGGTGGGTGGCTGGCTGGGCAGGAGGAGGTGGGCAGCGTGCGCGCGCACGCGGGCCGCCCGCCAGGAGAGCCCCCGACCGACACCCAGCCCGGCGGGCGTGCCCCTCCTTGAATTGTCCGCCTAAAAAAAAACACTTTTTCTCCTCCTCGCCAGCAAAAGGGTGGGGAGGGGACATTTTGCCGCCCCCTGAAAGCCGCTGCCAGGGGCAACAGGCGGCGGAGAGCCCCCGACGGCCAGCCGGGTGGGCGAGCGGATGGAGGTGCGAGCGGACGGAGGTGTGTGGTGTGCGAGCGGACGGAGGTGTGTGGTGCGCGCGTGATTGCGCGCGCGCCGCTAGTCAGCAGGGGGCCGGCTTCTACCTGGGTCGGGGGGAGGGGGCGGCGGCAGCGGCGAGCTGGGGGGGGGCCGGCGAGTTTGTTCTTCGCCCCAGGCGGCTGAAGACTGCGCGACGCCACTGAGCAAACATTGTGATTTTAGTGTGGAATGCTTTTGTAAATGAAAATATTTTACATCTCAAGGTACAAAACATACACCCTTTGATGGTGGAGACCAGTATACCCCTTAACACAATTTTATAATAATTAATTAATTAAGGCTTGAACTTTTTTTAAAAAAGCCCTGACTCTTCAATTGTTGGGAACTTTGCTGCTTTGTGAAGTGTTCAGAGCAACAGATTTACTTGATGGGAAGCATATAAGTCAAATTAATTAATTCCCAGTGCAAAGCAAATGCTCAGAAAATATGTTATAGACTTTTTGCTATATTATTTTATCCACTCTTATATATTATAGGCTAGTGCAGGGGTTCCCAACCTACGGCCCATGGGGCAGTTAATTAACCTGACAACCCTGAGGACTAACTGCTTGGGTGCCAAAATCCACAGGGAAGTGTGATGGTCCCCAAGTGGATTAAATCCCACTTGAATAAATCTTTATGGAGGGCAGCAGCTTCATCAATACTGGCCTGGGACTGAGGAGAACTTTGTGTGTGAAAAGGGCTCGGGACCAGAAAGTGACTGGTGGAACTGGATCAGTGGTACAGGGGTCATGCTGCGATGCGGAAGGCGGATGAAAGGCCACTGCATTATATTCTCAGGACAGTCTTCATGGCTGATTGCTATGAGGGTCGCCAATACAGTAATACCTCGGATAACGCTAAAATCGCATAACGTTAAGTAATCTGGGGAGGAGAATTGGATCGAATAATGTTAAGGTCCTATGGGATGTATCGGATAATAAAGCCTGTGTGGTTACATTGTATCTTTATGAAGCTTTAACGTTATCCGATACATCCCATAGGATTTTAACATGCATCAGATAACACTAAAAATTGGATAACACCAAGACTTGTGGAACCAAGTCTTAGCGTTATCCGAGGTATTACTGTATTCAGATTTGGATACCGCAGAACAACAAGAAGAATACTGTATGTTATTCTCAGAATATCCCATCCACATGAAGACGAGTGATGTTGAATTTACCAATGTATCATTGTTGCATAACAGGTGCAGCAATAATAACCAGACCAGGCCAGTTGTGCTACTATCACAAACACACACTTACTTTCAGGAGGAATCCTGTCTTTGTGGGGGCAGCCAGACAAACTCCGATGGTGAGGATACAGCCCCGTGACGTGGCCGGTGCCATCACAGCCGGGAGTTGGGCATTTGATCTCACGCTTCTCGGGTCTTGAAGGATCTAGGATGTGAAGAGAGAAGAGAATGCAGGAAGAAAGTGATGAGAAATGCAAAACTTTTCTCAGAAATAAAACAATTTGAAAATCAAAATTCTCTTGTTTTCTCCTAATATTTCTCATATGGTCAGTTTGCATTTTGCAAATATACTCGAACTTAAAGAATCTAGGGAAGAATCCCCCTAAATGGATAATATAAACAAGGCTCTGAAAATGATACTTAATTCTATAAGCATGGTTGTCTGATCTGTTTCTAAAGCTCAGGTGGAAATTCTTATGTAATTTTCTACCTCTCTTCAGATTGTTGGCATTTTGCTCAAGCAGCAACCTGTATTGACAGACTACAATATTCTGGAGAAAAATTACAGATAACCAGTGGTGGGATTCAAAATTTTTAACTACCTACTCTGTGTGCAGGGTATGGTGAGCATGGCCAGGGGGGAAACCCTGCGTTGCACCTGAATTAGGACTACTTTATTTCAAAACTTGGATGGGTGGGGGCAGCCAGAATTTCTGCTACCGGTTCTGGCAAACTGGGGTGAACTTGCTGAATCCCACCACTGCAGATAACTAGAGAATTTTCTTGGTACATCCCCCCATCTAATGGCCATCTAGCCCAGACCTCTGTTTCCAACAGCACCAGCTGCTGTTAGAAAATAAGGCAGAACTGAGATACCCACGTTTAGGGGCTTGTCCTTTCCCAGAATCCCATGGCTGATAAATATAATGGTTTCACTGTTCATACCAAGCATAGCCATTAAAGACTTTCATGAATTGCACTAATCGCTTCTTAGAGTCAAATTGTTTGTTTGTCCTTGACTTGCAACCAACTCCTTCATCGAACAGTTCCGAAAAAGTGTCTCTGTATACTCTTGGTGAGAGAGCAGGGAAAAGTTTCAATAACAACCAAGCATGGCAGGTTATGTTTCTACAACACTGTCAGTCATAGGGTTACATTCTGATGTCAGTGAAAACCAGTGACAGATCACAGATGAAATCCCAGGTTGGTGCAAAAACAGGCAGTGGTATAAGCAATAGCAATTACATTTATATACCACCCTATAGCCCTTAGTGCACTCTCTGGGCGGTTCACAATATAGAGTAATTATCATTTTGCCCCAAACATGCTGGGCACTCATTTTGTTGACCTTGGAAGGATGGGAGGCAGAGTCAGCCTTGATCCCTGTCAGAATTGAACTCACGATGTTTTGGCTGCAGTACAACAGTTTAACCACTGCACCATCAGGGCTCATAAACCAGTGTTGCTGGGATTATCCTAGTAGGCTCAATGGTTCTAGAAGGGCAAAGAGGACGTAGGATGGAGAAATAGCCACTCTCCTTTCAGTAGTGGCAGCTGATCTATTGGCACAAATATGGTGTTGTTGTGCCACCTCAGGCTCAGGAGAAGCCCTGCCAATCCACTCCTGCCTGAATCATTGCCAGGAACAGAAGGCTCTAGGCTAGGAGTGCCTAAACTATGGCCCAAGGGCCATATGTGCCCCCTGATGCCCATTCATCCAGCCCACGGCACCCACGTTGATCCTGGAAGTAGAAGTATGGGCGCATTTTACTTCCACTTCTGGGAGTGACAAGGGTGGCATAGGCCAGATGAATTGGCATCAGGGGCCGGATCTGGCCCTAGGCCCTAGTTTGGGCACCCCTGAACCATGTGACTTGCTCACAGTCTGAAATGTTTGGGCACCCCTGCTCTAGGCCCTACTTGTCTTCCCCTCCTCCTTAACTTTCAGCCTCTGTGTGAAAGACAGGTGGAAGGAGCAGCAACAGGTGAAGGTGGATTGTTACCTACAACTCCATCACAATAGGCTGTCGTGTGCCTTTTGCACTGTGAGCTATAGTGCAGGGCAGTGGTGGGTTGTCAAAATGTTTACTACCCCACCGTGATGTCATCACAGTGTAGGTGGAGCTAGCATCATAATGTCATGACATCGTGGGCAGAGCGAACGCCATGACATTGTGGCCGGGCCAAATAAATAAATAAAAATAAATAAAAGTAAAATAATAATAAAATAAAAATAAGTGTGCACACACAAACACACACACACTTCAACCCACCCACCCAGCCACAACACAAACCCATGAATAAATTAAATAAATAAATTAAAAATAAATTAAAATACGCCCACCCACCCAAACACCCACCCACCCCAAATACAAATCAACAAGAGCTTTTGAACCAGAGCTTAAAGCTTATTCTGGCTAATTTTTCTCACACTAGGTCAGATGGAAGGAACTACAGAATGAACTCACCACAAGATGGCTTCATTTTGGCACTTTTCAACTTTTCAACAGTTGAAGAAGTTAGGTACTAAGTCTTTGCCTAACCACTTCTCTAGGATAATATGCCTTAATGTAAATGTAAAACAACTGTACCTCCTTAAGGGTTCTCCAACTGGAACAGCAATTGCAACAGCACAGGTGTAGCTTATTGATGAGGTAACTCCAAGACTTTGCTTAAAAAACCCCAAGCCAGGCCACCAGGCCTTTTTAGGAACTGTGGTAGTACGTCAATATAGGTAAAGGTATTAAATACACATTAAAATACACACAGACACACCACATCCAAAGGTGAGTCACTTACCCTGGGGAGCAGGCTATAGGGAGCTTCAGGCTAGCAGCTTCTCTTCCTCCTCCCCGCTTGGGAGGACAGTAAGGAGGCTGTGCATACATGCCAAGCACTGTAGGCATGCATGCACACCAAGTGCTTGGTGCGCATGCGCAGTGGGACAACCAGTGAAAAGGTAAGCCCCAAAGGTGGTTCCCCCCAAAAGCTGCTACCGGTTCTCTGGGACACTGGGAAAAGTTACTACCAGTTCTGGCGGACTGGTGCGAACCTGTTACATCCCATCACTGGTGCAAGGGTGCCCAAACTTTTCAGGCCATGGGCTGGTCACATGCTTCAGTAGGCCAGTCACTTGGCTCCTCCCACCGGAAGTGGAAGTAAAACACACCTTGCAGTCTGTTTTGCAACAGGATGAGATAGATTTTAGGTTGCCATTTTCTCTGCTTAAACCAGGGGTGCCCAAACTATGGCCCATGGGCTGGATCCAGCCCCCAATGCCAATTCATCTGGCCTGCACTGGCCTTGTCACTCCCGGAAGTGGAATTAAAACACACCCATAAGTTTTACACTTCCGGGAGTGACGAGGACTGTGCGGGCCGGATCCAACCCATGGGACATAGTTTGGGCACCTCTGTTATAGTGGATAGGAGCTGATACTCTGTTCCACTATCCTTTGACTCACAGGGATTCTCTCAGTCCATGTGAAGAGAAATGAAAGGGAGTATGAAGAGATGCCCTGATGCTGGTAGAGCTTAACAAGGATGAGGCTCCCACAGCACCCAGTCCTGATTGGACAATATGCTACCCAGCAGGGTGGAGTCCTCACCTTTGCTATAGTAGTTCTTCCTGATGGAGTCCAAGGTTTTATTCTGCTTCTCCTCAGGCTGGAAATGTTTCACCTGTTCCCCCATCAGTTGCTGGCCGGGCTCCCTCACAACCTTGACTTGCTCAGCTTTCAGTGCAATGGCCTGTTCCAAGAGTCCCAGGTTTCCCCGGGTCATCATGTCATACATCTCAGAATCATCAGTCACAGTGGATTTCTGGGAGTGAGAGTCATCATCCTTGTCATCATCAGACCTCACTTCTACGATGACAGAATACTCAGGCTTGGGGCTGACCATTGGTCCTTCACAGTGGGATTTTGGGGAGTCCTGAGATGTATGAGGATCTTCTTCACACATGACTTGGCTTGCTGGTTCTTCTTCCTCTTCATCCTCTTCATCCTCTTCATAGTCTTCCTCCTCCTCTTCCTCTTCATTGTCTTCTTCCTCCTCCTCCTCCTCCTGTTTCCTCAGTTTGCAAGATTCATTATAACCCACCTTATTGTTCCGATGATCCAGGCATACATCACTGCTCTTCTCACTTGTGACTTCAATGACTTCTTCTGCATCCTCTGTGTGAATGATGATCTCCTTCTCACATTCCTCCTGGATTGCCTCTTCCTCTTCTTCCCCCTCTTCCCCCTCTTCCTCCTCTGCCACGCCTTCATGCAGCAAAGGTGTAATATTTCCCCCAGCACTGGAGACTTTCCTTTCACTTTCACCTCGCTGCTCCTTTGCTTCCAGGGTGCCTTCCACTACTTGGCCTATATATTAAAAGAGAGTTGGCAATTATTTTTTGATCATAGACAAGTTGACGGTCATTAGAGTCCGTCCAAGATACATGTTGTGCACAAATCCTCATTGGTCTGGTTATATCCCCAAGTTTCACTATTGCAATTAAAATCTCCAATAACAAAATTTATTTGGTCATATATACAATTATCTGCTCCATTAAAACAAAATTTACTTCTGGTGCCTTATAAACAGAGGTAACAGAGAATTGTGGGGTTCAGATGGTGAGAATTTCAATGTTATTCATTTCTGTCAATGCAGCTGATACTATACTGAGACCAGGTCGAACAAAAATTGCATTCCCATACTAGTCATGAAGTCTCTCAGTCACTATTTCCATTCCAACCACTTTGGGTGTGTAACTTGCTGTTCTTCAATGTGTTTCCTGGGCCACAGGTATGTCATATTTGTATTTACTACACATGTCCGCCAGTAGAATACTCTTATTACTAGAAAGTCCCTCAATCTTTATTGAGATCATTGTTAAGCTTGGTCTTGGCAAAGACATTTTTGGTGAATTCATTCCTCAGTTCCTTTTGTTTGACTGAGTGTGAAAAAGATTAGCCAGCACAACAAGGTTGCCATTGGCCAGGGTACACCCAACTGTGGTTAAAAAATGTACTACAATCTTCAAGGATGCTATTTTCTTTCCTTTGATACTGTGTAAAGGTAGAGAGATACAGAATCCAGCCCGTTTGCTGGTCTGCCAATTACTAACAGAAATTTGTACCAATGAAGATTTAATTTTTGTTAACAATAAAGCCAAGAATGTTGCTTCATTTTGGTAATTCAAAGTTTGACCTGGACATGAAAAAAGAAGAAATTATTTTATGATAGTTTTTGTAGCTGGCCTTCAGCTGGACAGGTGTAAAAGTGCCCATGCATTGACCATAACATGGGCTCAGGATTTTGGCCTGTAAATGGCAAGGAGGGAGGGCCAGAAAGCAATCAGAAACTCATTAATGAGTATTCTACTAGTGAACAGTTTGTTTTTTGTACATTACCAAAGTATCAAAGCCAATATTTTAAAGCTTTGATTCAAATACATATATCTTATTTTATTTTTTTATTTTTGCATTTTTATACCACCCAGTTGAAAAAGTTCCCATATCTTGCACTTACACTTTGTATAGTAATACATAGTGGTATGATGCTACTCAGCAATGACAGGTAAACAGGCAGTTTTACATCTTAAAATTGCTCCCCCTGATGCGATGCCACCATATGAAATATTCCCCCCCTTCAAGTTGCTTCCTGAATCCACCAACTAAATTCCAGTGTGTTTTCTCTTGAGCCTCTCTAGACCAACATGTTTGTGTAGGAGAAATAGCAGAAGGTTGAAGTCAATGAAATAATACATTATTGAATAAGTTTTGGAGGCTGGGACTTCCAAGGCAAGCAACTATGTTTGCTTATTGAATGCAATTCCCTCTTTTTTTGTGCCATTAAGCCTTTGGGTGGATCAGTATTTATTGAAGTTAACACAAGACTTCCACTGACAGGACTAATGGCCTGTTTTAATTAGGGTGTGCTTCTAAGTTGGCCGAATCCAGAACTGAACAAGGCAAATTTCAATAAAGTATACCCACTTGGGTCTTTCTCGTTGCTTTGCCTGAATATTACTGGACAAACATTCCTACAAGGTTTTGAGGCAATATAACACTAGTTTGTCAATGTTCGAAGCAAGATTTTTTTTTGAGGCACTATAATACTAGATTGTTAACACTCTTGGCAGTTCCTCGTCAATAAAGTAAACCTTTGCAATCAAATAATGGCATAAAACACCTTCTTCTGGTGGAGGGTCACTGCAGGTCTCTTCTTGGTCTACAGTTTCTGCCTCTTCATCCTCTACAGTGCCCTCAGAGTCATCCGTCAGAGACTCTTCTTTCACCTCTTCACTCCCATCACTGTCCATGTTGTAGCCTTCATCCAGAGCTAACTTAAGGGGATGGGACTTCCTCTTGGATGCCAGATGTTCTGCCTCTGCATGTTGAAGCTTCCTCTTTTTGGCTAGTGGACAACTTTGTAAACTGGAGGATATCAAAGAGAGAGAAAAAGAGGGAGAGGATACATCAAAGGAGTCACATATAGCTATCTGTCTGTCTGTCCAGAATGGGTTGAGCAAGAGTCCAAATGTGCTTTCAGCACCCTGGTGATCCACATATTGTAATAAACAAAACACATACAACACAGAATAATTAAAAAAAAAGAGTTTCCTCAGCAAGGCACTGTTTGTTTGTTTTTAAAAAAGGGTTCCCAACCTTTTCAAGCCTGGGGCTGGGTCACACTTTCTCAGTCAGCTTTGAGAGCCAGAGGGCCATTTTGCCCTGCTTGCATAATACGGCTGGCCATTTTGCCCCAACAGCTTCAAAAAGGTGGCCATTTTGCTTCTCGAATGGCCTTTAAGGGGGAGGGCACATGAAATGGTGGCACAAGCCAGATTCAGCCTTAGGTTGGGAACACCTGTTTTAGATAGTGAGAGAAAAAAATGACCATGCTGTCCCTTCAAGTATTTATTTCTTTAGCAATAAAAACTGTCCCTTCAAGTTTTTGTTTCTTTAACAATATTTTTAGGGAGAACTAGAGAGCATAAGAAAGATTTCTTGGCTAAAACCCATCAATTTTGTGACACCCCCTCCCCCCAAGCAGGGTTTACGGGAAAAGACACAGCCCTCCAAAGATCAGGGATGGATATGGAGTCCTCAAAATTTTGGAGATAGGATTTTCCCTAAATCCATCCATCTATCATCTATAGCTGTCTATTTAAAATTCATTTCATCCCCAATTTTAAGGTTAAAAAAATTACCCTCATGTACAAAATAATCTAGCATGTCTCAGGCAAATCACAGGACTAACCAATCTGAAGTCTGCCATTACTATGCTATTTCTGCTCTTTGAATGTTTGGCTGCTGAAATGAATTATAGCAGGATATCCATGGTGAATGCCTGAGGGTTTCTTCTCTTGCTCTAGTGCACAGAATGACGCTCCACAGTGAGGGAGTGATCTATCCAAGTATGTAGCTCCAAGGACAGAGTTTGTTTTTTAACTGGTAAGAGCTTCCTTGAACCATTTTAGTGCAATGAAGCAAGCAATGGCAAACCTAGGCAGCGTAATAAAAAGTAGACATGTCACCCAGGCATCAAAAGTCCACATAGTTAAAGCGATGGTCTTCTCAGTACTAATGTATGGCTGTGAGAGCTGAACCATAAGGAAGGCTGAGCGCAGAAGAATAGACACCTTCAAACTGTGGTGCTGGAAAAGACTCTTAAGAGTCCCCTGGACTGCAAGGAGATAAAATCAGTCCATCCTGAAGGAAACCAACCCTGACTGCTCCTTGGAAGGACAGATAGTGAAGCTGAAGTTCAAGTACTTTGGCTACCAAATGAGAAAAAAGGGCTCATAGGAGAAGGCCCTGATACTGGGAAAGATCAAAGGCAAAAGGAGAAGGAGCAGCAGAGGATGAGATGGTTAGACAGCAGTGGTTAGATCTGGGCGCACTCTGTAGGATGGCAGATGACGGAGTCTGGCATTTGTGGATGATATGTTGTGAATCACCCTGAGTCCCTTCAGGGAGGAGGGCGATGAACAAGTGTAAACAAATAAATAAATAATAATAAATTTAGTGGTTCATGGAGTCACAAAGGGTTGGACTCAACTGTGTGATTGAACAACTAAAAAGATTTTTAGATGGGTGTTTGGGGTCCTGGGTTTTTGAAAAACCCCTCAAAATATGGGCTGTGTGTTACTTACCACATACAATAATTGATGCCTCTATAGTTTTAGCGCCCTCTTGCAAAGCTTATAAAAGCTACTTTTTTAGATTGTAACTCCCAGCATTTCCTATGAAATATAGGGACTGCCTTACTGGTTGGAGGGATTCTGCAGCTGTAGTCTGGAAAAGTAATTTCCCCCCAAGCTCTGCTGACTGTTATTATCCCATGTAAATATAATGAAAATAAAGCATATTCCACTCTCCTCCACCAGTTATTTATCTCTGCTTCCCTTTTACCTGTTCTAATCCTGTGGCTGTTTTTAGACTACAAGTTGCTTAAAATAGGAAAAGCAACAAATTAGATGTTAATCAAGCACCATGTAGTGCTATATACATTTAAAAAACCAAATTATGAAAATTGGACATAAATGTATTTGCAAACACAGGTCAGTCTTGTGTTGTTTTGTTTTTTAAAAATTACATTCTTGGATATACACTTATAATATTTTAGTTCCACTGTGTAGAATTGGCATCTCTGGCTGAAGCTCACTTTCCCACCAAATGATTTCCCTAGCCTCTTTATTCACCTGTTCCAAATGAGACAGGTAACCAACTTGTCACTTGTTCAGGCAGAATGCTAGTTTCATGTAATCTTTCTTAATTTCACAGCTTTGATTCAGCTGTAGCTTGTTCTTGACAACCTGAGACCCAAGTTTCTATTTTAAAACAAAGGCCACTCACATTTTGTTGACCTGGGGAAAGCCATTTTGAGCATGCAGGAACTTGAAATGGACTTCTATACCACAAATCCTGCCACATAATTGGGCGGCTTCCTCTCACCATTGTCCTGATTCTGGGAATTATTCCACCTTTCATGAATCAGAAGCTGCTTATTTGGGCCATAATTCCCAGAATCCCTCAAAAGCTCAAAAGAAAACAGGGAGTCTTTCCCAAGCTCTGTTATAATATTTCAGGCGTTGCAACCCATGCTCACTTCTTTCATTGTTTTTCACAGCAAATGCCAGGAGAAGGAAGCACTTGGTTGGTGAATGCAAAATATTTCTTCTGCTCTCCAGACCAGTTAAAGGTCTCAGCCATGATTACTGGGAAGACACAGGAATATGAGAAGATCCCTGCTAGATTTAGACCAAAACCTTTATTTTACTCAGTGTTCTCTCATAGATGTCTCCCCCACCACGTACAAGGCCCCAAAGCAACAGTGCATCCCATTGGCTGATTACTATATGGTGTGAAGAGTAACATCTTTGAACTGCCCTGAATAAAGTCCATCAACTGGCGTGACGTTCTAATTTTATGAATTGAGGGATCAGGACTCCTTGCTCATGATTACACATGCTTTGGTCACCTCCAGACTTGACTATTGTAATGCGCTCTACATGGGACTGCCCTTGGTGACCATTCAGAGGCTGTAACTGGTCCAGAATGCGGCTGCTCGGGTTGTGATGGGGTGCGGGCATTATGCTCGTGCCTTACCACTGCTTCGAGAACTGCACTGGTTACCAGTATGCTTATGGGTGGAATTCAAGGTGCTGGTTATTACCTTTAAAGCCCTACATGGTAGTGGGCCAGGATACTTAAGAGACAGCCTCACCCCAGGGACATCTGTCCGTCCCACCAGAGTGGACCGAAGAGGCTCTCTTGTGATTCCATCTGCCAAAGGAACACGTCTCTCAAGCACAAGGAAGAGGGACTTCTCAGTGTCTGCTCCGGCCCTATGGAACCTCCTGCCAATTGAACTATGCCTCCAGACAGAGTTACTGTCCTTTAGAAAAGGGCTGAAGACTTGGCTGGCAGGACAGGTCTGGGCCCCCAGTGGTATAGGGACCCCAGCCTGCTGGTTAATTCAGTAAAAGGCCTCTCCCCCTTCTAATTTTGTAATCAGTGAATTTTTAAACTTTTATTTCTTGATTTTTATCTGTATATTTTAATATTGGTGTTTTGATGGGGTTTTATAATGTTTTATAATAATTGTGCAAAAATTTTATTTCATGATTTACTGCAGTGGCTCAAGTGGCTAAGACGCTGACTGGGAGGCAGAAGGTCAGCAGTTCAATTCCCAAGTACTGCAGGACGGAGTGAGCTCCCGTCTTTGTCCCAGCTCCTACCAACCTAGCAGTTCGAAAGCAAGAAATTGCAAATAGATAAATAGGGACCACTTTGGTGGGAAGGTAACAGTGTTCCATGTGCTCCGGTATCTAGTCATGCCTGCCACATGACCATGGAAACGTCTGCAAAAGCAGACAGCGCTGGCTCTTTGGCTTAGAAACAGAGATGAGCACTAAACCCTAGAGTTGGATATGACTGGAGTTCGAGCAAGGAAAACCTTTACCTTTACCTTTACTATAGTTGTGATTGTTCAATTGATGTGAGCTGCCCCGAGTCAGGCTAAAAACCTGAGCGGGTGGCATATAAATGCAAAAATTAAAATTATTAATTAATTAAATTATTTCTCTATAGTCACTTGCACAAAGTGAATTATTTTTAAAAACTCATGATAGATAGATAGATAGATAGATAGATAGATAGATAGATAGATAGATAGATAGATAGAGTGAGTTGGTTGGTTGGTTGGTTGGGTGGGTGGGTGGGTGGTTAAAAGTGTTTTTGACATGCCCTTCATCATCAGTGCAGTATACATGAGGAATCCCCACGTATCTTACAATACAGTACTATAAAGCCATATAATATTGCAATAAAAAAGGAGAAAAGATGGTTAAAAAAAAGTAAAACTAATGAATCACATTTCTGAGTAACACTTTAGAATGTCTGGGAAAATAACCTGAGCTTTGATCTGGTGTCCAAATGGCAGCAGAATCTGCGCCAGCTAAGCTTCAGAGGGAACTTAAACAGATATAGCATTAAAAAAAAGAGGAAAGGCCTTTTGCCTAAGTGCTGCTGAGGCAGGCAAAGGAAGTCTACATGTCTGATACATGTCACATGGTTTTGAATCTTCCTCACAGGGAAATGGCTTTAATTTATTGAATTGTTTAGCTGTGCCCTCTTTTTGTGTGATGGTGGTGCTTCTTCCAGCTCTTTGGGGGTGAAGGAGGAGGCAACCAAAACCATACAGCCCTCCATACGGCCCCACACAGAAAAATCTAGCCATATCCCATATTTTTGCTAAAAATGCTTCTATGCGCCTATGTCCCTTCTTGAAAAGCACAAATGAACACAATGATAGCAGTGTGCATTGGTATCAGTTATAAACACTCACCTCCTATGTCTTGCATATTTCCCCCGTATGTGTCCCGATCCATTACAACCTGGAGTAGGGCAGCTACAGTTTTAAGAGGGAGGTGGCCACGACCATGGAATTAAAACAAAAAAGACACAACTTGAAGGAAAGGAAAATGATTTTAAAAATCAAAGTAGCAATTGTAAAAGCAATTACACTTATATACTGCCCCTTAGTACTTAGTACATGCCCTGGGCAGTTCACAAGGTAATTACATTTTGCCCCCAACATACTGGGTACTTATTTTATTGACCTCAGAAGGATAGAAGGCTGAGTCAACCTTGATCCCTGTTAGAACTGAACCCATACCGTCAGCAGTTTTGGCTGCAATATGACAGCTTAACCACTGCACCACTTTGGCTCCAGTACGTTGACTTATGAAGAGTTTTTAAAACAAACCCAGCAAATGCCCCATGCCAGAAAAAATTGTTTCCTTTAAACAGTTCCTATCTTCTCTTTGAATTCCAAGAGAGAAAGGTTGTACAGCGGCTCCACAGTTTGCTAAAAATTAATGAAATGACTCAAACCATTTTATTAAATGAATGGTTCATTATAGTTTTATGACTATGTTTAATTAAAGATTTGCATGTGCTCAAGCAACCCTTTTAAAACCAGACATCTCCTGGATTCACTGCATACTGGTTCTGCTTATATTGCTTTTATTTAGTACTGACATAACATATGGGAATATACACATATCCAATTGAACACAAGCTTTTTTCTGTGAAGTTCTATGATGTTGTATTTCTAGCTATATGGATTAAAGTCTTTCTTTGTGAATCTATGGAAGAATGTATATTTTGGCCTTAAACTTTAGAATCTTTCCTAATGAGTCCATCCTTGAACAAACTAAAGGCCTGCCCATTACTGCCTGATAAACGTGTGCCTGGATTGGCTGGAAAAATGTAGATTTCCATTCATGGGGAGGAATGATGTGCTAGCTATTCAATGCACCACTTGCATCCAAACAGGAACAGAGTCTTTCAGTGTAATCGAACACTTGTCCTGATTGTCGATGAATGGTCAGGTGAAGTGAAATATTTTTAATATCTCTTAAATCTAGATCAGCACCAAAAGCTGTATGTCCCAAATAATTTAGGGCTTTGTAAGTTAAAACTAGGGTTAGTGGTTACAAAGCTGAACTTGACAACAAGATGATTGGCAGGTCAATAGTTTGAGATCCGAGTGTTGCATGAAAGAGTGAGCTTCTGTCTCTGTCCCAGCTCCTGCCAACCTAGCAGTTCAAAAGCAAGAAATTGCAAGTAGAGTAGATAAATAGGGACCACTTTGGTGTGTAGGTAAACAGCGTTCCGTGCACTCTGGTGTTTAGTCATGCCTGCCACATGTCCAAGGAAACTTCTGCAGACATAGAGTGCTGGCTCTTTGGCTATAAACAAAGATGAGCACTGAAACTTAGAGTCAGATATGACTGGCTTTTGAGCAAGGAAGACCTTTACCTTTACCTAAGTTAAAACCAGTGATGGGATGTAACAGGTTCTCACCTGTTCGCCAGAACCGGTAGTAACTTTTCCCAGTGTCCCGGAGAACCGGTAGCAGCTTTTGGGGGCAACCACCTTCGGGGCTTACCTTTTCACTGGTTTCCCCACTGCGCATGCGCACCAAGCATGCGCACCTTGGCGTGTATGCATGGCCTCCTTGCCGTCCTCCTTGCTGTCCTTGTGTTGTGTGTGTGTGGGTGGGTTGAGGGTGTGTGTGTGTGTGCGTGCTTATTTTTATTTTATTTTAATTTTTTCTTTGGCTCCACCCACAATGTCATGATGTCAGCTCCACCCACACTGTGATGACATCACGGTGGGGTAGTTAAAAGTTTGACATCCCACCACTGGTTAAAACTAATGCCTCATACCCAATGCAGTAAGCAACAGAGAGCCAGTTAGGTGGGCAAGAATTGGGGTGATATGGGAAAGTAATGTGGAACATTACATCACTCAGGACTAAGCCTCCAACCTTCTCTCGAGTAGTAGGGCCAGTAGCCATATTGGCTATAGAATTCCAGGATCTGCAGTAAAAAAAAAGTTACTTTGCTGGGCTCCAGTTTTGGGCTCAAGATCCTGTCTTGACAAACAGACCAGTAGACCTGGATTGTTCCTGCAGCGAGGCTTCCACCGTTCATACATGGAAGACATTACACAGCAGTGCCAACCATAGTACTTTGCAACCTTTCCAGATTTTGTCCAGTAAGTAAAGAAGATGGGAGAAAGTGAAAACATGGGACAGCAGCAATTCAAGGAAAATGGCATGCAGATTGGTTGCAACCTTTAGTAAACTTTCCATAAAAATGTGGTCTGGGAACACCTCTTCAGATTGTATAAATGGTCTCCCACAGCTAAAATGGCTTCAGGAGACTATCTAGGAAGCAATGTCATAGTTTTGGATTATTATTTCTCCTTTGGGGTAGAAGGAACTTTACCTCAAAAAGTGATAGAGAAATATTTTGCATAAATAACGAGCACCTCCCTCATCCTGGAACAATCCTTGAAACATCCTTGAAACAATCCCAACTACCCCTGTGTCTGAGGAGCCTCCTCGCTCCTTGCAGCCACACTAATTTCTTCCCCCAGTCCTTATTTCTAATTTTTTTTGTCACACAGACACAGTGTAGGCATCAATTAGTCGATTAATCGTCCAGTTAATCAGGCAATTAGAGGACAGCTGCAGCGATGGCTCTGTGCAGCCCTTCGACGTGCCCCTTAAATATGTCACCGGCTTCAATTACCACCTCCACTCATGTGTTCAGCAATAAAATGTAGACACGCGGAGTGCCTGCCGCTCTCTCAACCTGCATTTCCAGAGAAACAGCAGGTTCTGGCAGCACAAATACCCTAGAAAGCCGGGTCACGTAAGGTCCAATTACAATTGATGCAGGAGGTTTTCACATCAAAAAAGGGAGAGGAAAACCAGCCCCCATCATTTGCTCCACGCGACAGAGTTCATCTCAAGCAAACCGGTGTGTTTCTAATAGCACTCGGTGGTTTCAGGGGCGTATAATTTGCACGCTCCTCATTCGGAGCAGTGTGAGGTTCTTCAAGACTTCCTTCAATCTCTCCCACAGCCTTCCCACTGTGAAGCTGTGTTAAAAAGCACCAAGCGCCCCATGGAACTATTCAGTCTTTATGGCTTGTGAAAGGCTGAGGGACCAGGATGAAAAGATGGCTGTACGGAGGTAGCAAAATTGAAGGCTTTCAGCTGGGAAATATTAGAGATTGGTGGCTTGATCTTCCACAACATATTCTGGATGACATGATGATATTTATTGGCAGGTGGCAAATAATCATGATCCCTTGATACTCAGTTTAGTGCATCTCCAATTTCTTTAAAAATGTAGTAAAATGGAAGCAAGGGTGACTTTACAATTGCTTGTTCAGGTGGCATGAAATGGGGATGAAAAGATGAGTGAAAGGTTTCATCCAAGATCAAAGACCACAGTGCTTCTGTAGCGGTTTGTACCCATTTCGAACACAATAGTTCTTAATGGGAACATTTCATGTGCTATGTTGAATGATCACGTAGGAAGTGAAAGACATGTACAGTACAAGACTTTTTTCCCTTACCTCACCTCCTGGCCAATGAGTTCTGTGGGTACTGTGGAAAGCAACAGAAAGGCAGAAAAAGGGAGTGGGGGAAGGAAAATAGAAACAAAATAACAGAAACAATACAAGACAGTGAGTATAACAAGATGCCTCTGCTTTCCAAATGTGGAGGTTTTCTCAACACTGTACCTGTCACAGAGCAGCATTTATATGGATACAACATTTATTTATTTATTATTTATTACATTTTATACTGCCCATCTGTGATATTATCCCACTCTAAGTGGTGTATAACAGTTAAAAGCAGAAATATACAAACAAGCATCCCAGTTATGTTATATGAAGCTGAACACTGGACCTTTGCTATAGTCCAGTGATGGTGGACCTTGGCACTCCAGGTGTTCTTGAACTTCAATTCCCAGAAACCCAAGCCAGCACACCTGCTGATCAGGGCTTCTGGGAATTGAAGTCCAAGAACATATGGAGAGCCATGTTTGAGGACCTATGCATAGTCAATGGTTGGTGCAGGCAAGGACCTTTACAATATCTAGCAGAAGTTAAGCTGATTAAATTTGCACAGTTTCTCCTGTACTACAACATTTGCTTGTCCTAATTAGAGTAGACCCAATAAAACAAAAACTTAGATACATACGGACTTATCAAGTTCCCATTCACATTCAATTACTTAATGGCTGTTGCTTAGCATAGGAAGCTACAACTACAGTAAGACCATTGATTCAGTGGAGATTTAGGGAGTCAGATCCTCCATATGTTTCATTGATTCAAATAGGTTTACTCTAGTTTCAGTTCAAGAGATTGCAGTGGCTCAAGTGGTTAAGACACTGAATTGGAGACTGGAATGTCAGAGTTCGATACCCAAGTACTGCACAACAGAGTGAGCTCCCACCTCTGTTCCAGTTCCTGCCAACCTAGCAGTTTGAAAGCAAGAAATTGCAAGTAGATAACTAGGGACCACTTCAGTGAAAAGGTAAACAGCGTTCCATGCACTCTAGTGTCTAGGCATGCCTGCCACATGTCCATGGAAATGTCTGCATACGCAGACAGCCCTCGCTCTTTGTCTTTAAACAGAGATGAGCACTGAGCCCTAGAGTCAGATACAGCTGGTTTTTGAGCAAGGGCAACCTTTACCTTTACCCTAGTTTTAGTTCACTATATAAAGCAACAGGTTTTCAGTTATTAATTCTACTCTAGCCATGAGTAGCAACTAGATTTATACTTATGAACTGTAAACTTGAAAGCTACCATTGCCTACTTTCTCTAATTTTCAGTCTTTCCACCATGTTTTTATTAAACTTCCATCCTGAAAAACAGTTATGCAGACCTTACAAGCTTGCTTATTGTTTTTGAAACTTTTCAGCTGGCCCAAATAAGAACACTGTGCTGTTACAGTGATACCTCGGATAACGTTTGCATCGGATAAGGCTAAAATCGGATAACGTTGGGGAATTTGAGGCAAACATTTGCATCAGATAATGTTGTGTTTTCACATTATCTGATGCAAATGTTTCCCTCAAATTCCCTGAGGTGTGGCTGGGACTCACCAGTTTGCCTTGGGAGAAAGGGGGGGGGGGCTGCCTGCTCTCTTTCTCCCAAGGTTGCATGATCTCAATAACAATCACAGCATCTGATCCTCAGCTAAGCCCCTTAGCAAGCCAATGCAAGGGGCCTGATTCTGAAAATAAGAAAACTTTTTCCTAGCTTCTGTTCAGAAAACCTCCATCTGGCTTGCTAAGGGACTTATCGATGGGGGGGGGGCTTCTTAAGAGAGGCTTGGGACCCTTTCCCCAGCCTCTCTTAAGAAGCCCCCCCCCCGGATAGCTAAGCCCCTTAGCAAGCTGGGGATGGGGGGCTGATTCTGAACAGAAGCTAGGAAAATGTTTTCCTAGCTTCTGTTCAGAAAACCTCTGTCTGGCTTGCTAAGGGACTTAGCAATTGGGGGTGGGTGGTCGGGGTGGGTGGAGCTTCTTAAGAGAGGCTTGGGAGCAAGCCAGGCAGAGGGGGCCTGATTCTGAAAAGAAGCTAAATGAGGGAGCAGATCTTTTAAAACAGCACTTTATAAAGTTTTCAAAAGTTTAAAAATGCTGTATGGTTTTGTTCCCCTAAAGTCAGGGTGGTCTGCCATGTTTTTGTAATGTATTTACCCTTTAGACAATTATTTCTTAAAGTTCTTTAAGGTTCCAGCATGTTTCCTTGACTTTCCCTTGAAGTCTGTGTTGTTTACAATGTATCTCTATGGAGTTGACGTTATCTGAGTCATCTGCATAGGATTTTAACGTTATCTGATGCATGCATCGGATAAGGCTAAAAATCGGATAACGTTAAGACTTGTGGAATCAAGTCTTAACATTATCCGAGGTATTACTGTATTTTGTTTTTCTAATGGACAACACAAGTAGGATCAATTTTTGCAGCTACAGCTTTGGGGATCTCACCAATTGCCTCTGGCAGGTAGAAAAACATGATGGTTCATGAGCAGAGCTCAGGAAAAAATGTTTTAGGACTACAGTTCTTAAAATCCCTCAAAGAGGATGGCTACTGGATTATGCCAAGAGCTGTTTAAACAAGTAGCTCCAGACTTTCATGATAAAGTCCTAGTGATGCAACATGTTCCATGTTCTATGGAAAAGCTTCATCTGGGAATATTGAGTTTGGTGGCAGTGCTGTGTTACTCCTGATTAGTTACACACAACACAATAACTAGGCTCACCAGCTAGGGGAATTGCTGGTGTGAGTTACTTTGCAAATACTGTACAGAGATTTCTATTGGCAGAGTATTTCAAGAGTAACGGATAAGGACTAAGTTAGAAAACATTGCTTGCATTTGACAAGCAAATATGTGACTTGTCATGGAATTTTAAAATCTGCTGATGAACGCTGCTTTACCAAGTGTACAGTCCCAAAGTGAGATTTTTAATAGGATCTGGGTTTTAGCATGTTCCGAACTCCAATCCTGTCTCCACCTCAAAACCTGGGAAAATTACCTATACACTCCCAATTTGGAAAGATTTTTGATGCTGATTTCACCAACACCTTTAAGGGGGGTCGCAACACCAGAGGGTTTGGGTGCTGGTGGTGGGAACATGTTGTGGACCCCATCCCAGGGCTTCAAAGGCAGCAGCTAGAGCTCTGAATGATCTGTGTACCACAGAACATTCCAATGCACAGCCCCTTTTCTGTAACCAATGGTTAGGTTTATCATTATGCACTATGCTTATATCTAACTCATGTTCAATGATGATATTGGGCATTAAAATATTCCAGTCAAAAGGGATTATTTTCCCATGCATATAATTCTATGAGCATTTGGAGCATGCATAGTGGAGCAGATAGAGCATGATGATAATTTGTCAATAAAGTCATTGGAGCTATTTCCAAAATTTTAGTTAAAAGTTATGCATGCAACAGAACAAAGTCCAAAGATCTTCCCATTTGCTGCAGTAGACAAATTTACCAATAATTTCTTTGATGGCTTTTAGAATCAAAGTAGACATGGAGAACATCGAGCAGCCCAGATGTTTTATAGCAGTGTTTCCCAAACTTTGTTCTATATGGAACACTGGTGGACTTCAATTCCCAGAAGCCTCAGTCATTACATTGGCTGATCAGTGACTTAGGCTTCTGGGAACTGAATTCCAAAAATCAAAGTTTTATAGGATAGCTCCCACAAACTTTTAACTTTGGCCATGCTGGTTGGAGTGACTAAAGGATGATGTCCAGAATTACCTGGATGGCCAAATGTTTTGTATCAGCTGTAAAGCAAAAAATGAAACTGCATTTTTTTAAAAATTTGGGAAATTGGAGATTATCATCTCACACTTCTGAAATGTGAATGACTATTACACAACCAACAATTAATTATATGTATATGAACATACAAACCACCATCTCTGTCACAGCATTCCCATCAGTATGTACCCTAAACAATTCATTCAGAATGGAAAACCAAATTTAGACTTTATCATTTGGATTTCAGACACTATTTCTTTTAAGATTCAAGACAAGGATCTGGTTTTATGTATCATACTTCCTTCCTGCTGCCAGGTGAAAAGCATGAATGCATTTCCTTTTCAAAGCCAGAAATAAATAGCAATCAAGCTTTGAATTAACAAGTCATTTGTCTTCAAACCACCACCACCAGACTGCCTTGTTTGCTTCGGCAACATCCTCTCTACGGCCTTTCTCAGATGTATGACTTCAAAGCCTCAGGCTGATAAAAGTGATCTGAAGCTATCAAGATTTCTATGAAGCAAAGGATATGAGGCTGCATTTTTAAAGACAGTGAAGCAGCCACAGGAAGAATCAGACTGTGGATTGAGAAATGCTTCATCTGAACATTCATAGTTTTACCAATTCATTCAGTTATCTAAGAGGCATAAATCAAATTTGCAATCTGCCATTGTTGCCCTGGTGACATGAAGTGACAGGTCAGAAGAAGAGAGATACACCAATCCACAAAGCCTTCCCACACAAGCCAGAATTTTGTATTTTGACTCATGTAGAGTCCCTTTGTAAGTTAATAGTTTAGTCTTCTTCAGACTTTAGGCTTCATGTGAATCAAGCTGGCTCCTCAAAGATTGTGGTATTTTTTGAACCACAATTGGGTGTACCTTGGTAACACCAAACTTGTGTTGCCGGCTAATCTTTCTCTCACTAGTTCAGGCAAAAGGAACTGCAGAATGAACTCACCGAAAGGTGCCTTCATTTTGGCAGTTCCACGTCTGGCCCAGACTTGGAACTAAAAAAAGAAAATCAAGGTAGGATACAGGGTTAGCTCATTCTCTTACATGACCCATTTAAGCCCACTTGACTGGGTGACATGAGTTAAAAACAAAACAAAACTTTGGGCCAAAAGTTGGGGAGAGTGTGTGAGTATATCTTTAAAATTGCACGTATGCCAAGACACACGCACGCACAAGCTCAAAATCACTGAGTGCAGAGAGAAATCCCTTCAGTCGAGTCATGCAAAGGCTCATTCCAAGATTTAACCACCTGCTCACATAATTCCACATGGGAGAAATAACAAAGCGCTCACCTCGGATTGCTTTTGATCGTGTACGTGCTCGCTTATCGTCATTCTCTAAACTCATCTGGAATCAAACAACAACAGAATTAACATTTTGTTTAATGAAAAACAATCCACAATCAAAGCTAATGTGCCCCTGGAAACCAGGAGCTGGGTTGTACAAAGGGGGTGGGAAAAGATCTAAGCCATGCACCATCTGAGAAATTAGCTCAAATGCAAGGCTAATAATAAACAAGACCCCTGCTTTGGCATCATTTCATAGGACTAAACAGGGGTGTCAGCATATTAGGTGATACACAGCTGCACAGAAGAACTGTGCAAGACCAACCATGTGTGTGAAGAGAGTTTCAAGTCCAATGTTAACAAAATGAAGGAAAAAAAGGGCTTGCATTTTCTGTTAAGGCAGCAGTTTCTATACCTTCTTCATTTGGGGACATTTTTCACATTAATGTGTTTGCTGAGGAAACCCTGAGGTTCTGCTAAGATATCTGTGGCAGGGTTGTAGCCAGGACTCTAGATGTGGGTGGGTGAACATTTTTTCAGGATGGGCAACAATGTCATATATATAAGCAGCCAGGAGTTTGAGGATGGGCAAATTGCTAACTCAGGGTGGGCAATGCCCACCCTGGTCACCCCCTGGCTATGGTCCTGATCTGTGGGTCTTCCACAGAGCTCCTGATGAGTTTCTAGGTGGGCAAGGGTGGACTCAAGTTTTCAATGGTCAACCTTGCTTTTCTGAGGACCCACCAAACTGGGAGAAAGTGTCATGCCCTGGAACAAATGATGTTTTAATTCTAAGGCATATAAATATCTTCACTAAATTGGTTTCTGCTTCTTGCTGAGAGTTGCTTTTAATAATTTAGTAAAGGTAAAGGTTTCCCTTGCTCAAAAGCCAGTCGCATCTGACTCTAGGGGTCAGTGCTCATCTCTGTTCTCTGTTTCTAAGCAGAAGAGCCAGCACTGTCTGCTTTTGCAGACGTTTCCATGCTCATGTGGCAGGCATGACTAGACACCGGAGTGCATGGAATGCTGTTACCTTCCCACTGAAGTGGTCCCTATTTATCTACTTGCAGTTTCTTGCTTTCGAACTGCTAGGTTGGCAGGAGCTGGGACATAGACGGGAGCTAATTCCATCCTGCAGTACTCGGGAATCGAACTGCTGACCTTCTGCCTCCCAGTCAGCATCTTAGTGACTGCTCGTACAGACAGTAAACCCAGTCGTGTGGATTCACAGAGACTTGGGCTTCTGGGAATTGAAGTCCAAGCACACCTGGAGTGCTAGGGTTCGCCATCACGGCTCTATGTTAAACATAGCTTTGAGGAAACAGATCATTTAGGGCTATTACACATGGAGTGTTTGTCTTCCATTGTCATCCCAGAGTGCAAGAAACAAAACAAGGCTCAATCTAAAGGAAGCCAGAAACTGAATAGTAGGAAAAATGTCTTAGTGGTTAGAGCAGTACGACAGTGGAACCAACTGCCTCAAGAGGTGATGAGCTCTCCAAAACTGGAGGCATGCAAGAGAAATTGGACAGCCATCTGTCAGATCTGCTTTAATTCAGATTCCTGCATTGAGCGGGGCGTTGGACTTGATGGCCCTTCCAACTCAGTGATTCTGTGGTTTGATTGATACAGTATTTCTCCTTCCATTCATACAGCATTTGTCTTATCTTGCTTCATAAAGTACTTTTGCCCATTACTTTCTTCTACTTTTCACTCTTACTGATAGCATGGTTCAGCTTTAGCATTGCTTTGAATTGTGGATTGTGCCATGGATGGAATTTAGGCAACAAAAGGTATCCTGGTCAGAAAATTTCAGTTAGTACTATTACCATCATTTGAGAAGAAACAAACAAAACTGAGCAGAGAAGCTCATTTGTCAAAGTTTATGCAAGAATTTATTCTAGAGTTTTTGAAAAAAGTGTTGATTTCTCAGAGAAGAAAATGAGATTTTAAAAAAAGTTTTCTATGGTCAACTTTTGGGACTGCAGTGGCTTAGTGGTTAAGATGCTGGACTTGCTAACTGGAAGGCCAGCAGGTCAGTAGTTTGAAACCCGAATGCTGCATGAAGGAGTGAGATTTACCTTTACCTATGGTCAACTTTGGAAGAGAAGCAAGTGCTTCACTGGTTTGGTTGCTGCTTGGACACAAATCCTGATAAACCTTATGTTTATGTGTCACTAAGCAACCAAAAAAGGGAGTAGAATGAATGTGCAGTGTGAACAGAGCCCTTAGATACATCAAGAAACACCATAGGTTCAGTGCAGCAGGTCACAAAGAGATCATTTGCAGCTGCTAGCTTAGCTTACCCTGCCATAAGACATTTTGTCTCTACAAGTAGGGTGAATGATTTGCTTTAAAGAGCAGCCAAAATAATAAACAAAAATACAATGGAAGTGAATGAATGAAGAAGCAGGAGAAGAAGGTGAAATGTGTTCACGTGTAGAAATGAAGCATCATAGGTGGCAGCTAGAACATGAGCTTCATGGAACAGCACACACCACTTCCTTTCTCTGTCCCCTTGCTTGACAGAAATAAATAAATAAATGTTGAAATAAATGTTTCATAAAAACATAACCTACTGTCATTCCACTGGCACAGAGTCATGACTTTGTGCCAGCTACCACACACGTGACCAGTTGTTCTTCAATGAAGAGATGTGCAGTGGGGTGGGGAAGGAGGCTGTTCTTATAAATGGGATTGTTAACATGTTCATGCTACAAAGGTAAACCAGTCACTTTCTGGTCCTGAACCCTTTGGGCATGCAAAATCCTCCTCAGCCCCAGGCCAGTATAGATGAAACTGCTGCCCTCCATCAAGATGGATTCAATCCACTTGGAGACCATCACCCTTCCCTGTGGACTTCACCACTCTAAGGCCATCAGTCCTCAGGATTGTCAGGTTAGTTAACTGTCACTTTACAACTGGCGTGGCGTGGAGTCGATGGCAGTAGCGTCTACTCTATTACCATAGCAGGATAACCTGGCTTGCATAGAACCGATGCCAATTTGTGGAGCAAGCTCTGGCTCCAGAATTTTCAACAGACTTTCCTCCTGGCTGAGCTTCTTAAAAAAAAATGGTACCAGGTTGTTACACCTCCCCCCTCAGCTACACAAAGGAAGGGCAAGAGTTGTTGGGAGAGCAGTTCAGTTACAAACGCTGAAGGATGACAGAGTGTCCTGAAGTGCTGTTCGTGAACCAAATGTCTCCGATGGCATTTCCATGCATATTATTCTCCCTCGCAATAATGTAGCGCTAACACTCAATGATTTATACGGTATGATTTGCTGGTAGGGGCCATAGGACCAGGGAGGGGGGAGGGGAAGGAAATAAAAAAACAGGGGTAATTTATGCATCCTGTCAACTCCAGTCTTGCCGCGCCACCGCCTTGCGAGCCCAGCATTTATTACAACCTTCCCAATAACCCAAGAAGACAATTACTATAATTTCTATTTTTAAAGCCTTGATTCCCTCCGGACGGGTGGCTCACATTTAAAGTGTGGAGAGGAGCAGGTGTCAAAGGGACTTCATTACATTTACGAGGCTTTCAGATCTGCCTTTCCTGGCATTCTCTGGAGTTAATGCCTTCCGATACATGCATCACAATAGCATGCATATTTTGAATACTGGATGGGTAACTTACGTGTGTGTGTGTGTGTGTGTGTGTGTGTCGTGTGTGCGCGTTCCTGGGTGAAATGAAGTCTAGCGTGGCTTTCTCTCTTTCTCCCCACCCCGCCCCCACTTATTATTTTGTCAGTTTCCCCTGGAAAATTGGCAAACATGCTGCTGATTTCCAAGCATGCCTGGATGATTTGGACTTCATGCAGACAAATTATTAAGAAAAAGAAAAACAAAAGAAATCTGATGAACAGAAGAGGTTGCAAATAAATCTAAATCTAAATCTATCTAGGCTGCTAACCTTTACAGATGGATGTCAACCGCTGTAGCTTTCATATAGCTTTTCTTTTCAACATTGCCTTTCTCCATTTGTAATTTAGAAACACACAGAAGGAATGGCCACTGTGGAAGCATTTGTCCCCCTGCCTTTTTAAGGAGATCAAACCAGTTAATCCTAAAGGAAATCAATGCTGACTGCTCCTTGGTAGGACAAATACTGAAGCTGAAGTTCAAATACTTTGGCCACCAAATGAGAAGAGAGGACTCACAGGAGAAGGCCCTGTTGTTGGGAAAGATCAAAGGCAAAAGAGAAGGGAGCAACAGAAGATGAGATGGTTAGACAGCATGATTGAAACAGTGGGCATGGATCTGGGCAGACTCTGGAGGATGTTGGATGACAGAGGAGCCTGGTGTACTGTGGCCCATGAGGTCATAAAGGGTCGGACTCGACTGTGCAGGGGAACAACAACTAGTAACCACTTTGGGCAGAAATAAACAAATCTGGCCTCCTGGCCTTAAATGGCTTCCAGGTTCCCAAATACATCCACTAATTGAGTCCTATAGTTTTTGGAATAGTACCCATGTTAGTCTGTGGTTCAGGCATATCAGAAAGCAAAACAAAATAAACAAAACAAAATAAAAATAAAATAAAAAACACTGTAGCACTTTAAAGACTTGTTGTTGTTCAGTCGCACAGTCGATTCCGACCCTCTGCGACCCCATGGACCACTGTCCGCCAGGCACTCCTGTCCTCCACCATCCCCCTCAACTCGCTCAGCTCTGTGCCCATTGTCTCTACAATACCATCTAGCCATCTCATCTTGGGGCGTCCCCTTCTTCTTTTGCCCTCGACCCTTCCAAGCTTCAAGGCTTTCTCAAGTGAATCCTCTCTTCTCATTTGATGTCCAAAGTACTTTAGCTTCATCTTTATTATTTGACCTTCTAAGGAGCAGTCAGGGTTGATTTCTTCTAAGATTGACCTATTGTTCTCCTCGCTGTCTAGGGGACTCTCAAAACTCTCCTCCAACACCACATCTCAAAGGCATCTATTCTTCTGCGCTCAGCTTTCCTAATGGTCCAACTCTCACAACCATACATTGCCACAGGGAATCCATTGCTTTGACTATGCGAATTTTTGTTTGCAATGTGATGTCTCTACTTTTCACTATGCTCCCCAGGTTTCTCATTGCTTGCCTCCCAAGAATCAGTCGCCTTTTTATTTCATGGCTGCAATCACCATCTCCAGTGAGCTTTGATCCTAGGAAAGTAAAATCTGTCACTGCTTCTACTTCTTCCCCATCTATTTTCCAGGGACTGATAGGGCCTGTTGCCATGATCTTGGTTTTCTTGATGTTGAGTCTCAAGCCAGCTTTTTCACTTTCTTCTTTCAACCTAATCAGGAGCTTCTTTAGGTCCTCCTCACTTTCTGCCATTAGGGTGGTATCATCTGCATATCTTTTTATTGTTAGCTTTTGTGGATCAAGTCCACTTCTTCAGACAAAGGGCGAAACTTACAGGCATGGGTTTTATACACCAAATTCAGGGGTCAAAGGGAGAAGGGTGTGGTCAAGCCTTTATACATCCTTGGTGTATAAAAACCATGTCTGTAAGTTTCACTCTTTGTCTGAAGAAGTGGACTTGATCCAAAAAACACTAACAATAAAAATATAGCAGTTAGTCTTTAAAGTGCTACAGTGTTTTTTATTTTATTTTTATTTTACATTGTTTATTTTATTGAGTCCTGTAGTTTCCACTCAATACCCTAAATCGGGCTGTGGTGGTTCAGTGGTTAAGAAGTGGTCTTGTTAGCTGGAAGGCCGGCAAGTCAGCAGTTCAAAAACTGGGTACTGCACAGCACATTGAGTGCCTGTCTCTGTCCCAGCTCTTCGGGACATGAAAGGAGCATCATTCAGGTGTTCCCTGAGCGGGGCTTCTCCTGCAAAAATCCTTTCAACCCAGAATAGTTTCTGACATGAAATTATTATTAATATACTCCGTTTTTTATTTTATTTCCTTCCCTTTTTCAAAAAGTCTGTGGGGTGTGAGACACAATGTTACATGTTTTGGGCTAGATGGTATTGTAGATGCAATGGGCACAGAGCTGGGTGGGCTGTGGAGGACAGGGGTGCCTGGAGGGCAATGGTCCATGGGGTAGCAAAGGGTAAGAATTGACTGTGTACTGAACAACAAAAACACCCCCTGCTACAGTTTTGTAACAGAAAAAAATACTGTCACTTTTAATTTGAATTCCATTAATCAAGACATAGGGGAGGTTTTCTTCAGGTTTCTTTTAAAAAACAACAACCATCTTTTGACACAAAAATGGTTTCTTATGGTAGAAAGGATTTAGGATAGGCATGCAAACATCGGGATTCTCTCTACTCTCTCAGCTACAGGGTCTCAGCTGCTTCAGAGCAACATAATTCTGGCTAGTATCTTGCATTGAAAACAAGATGTTGTTTTCAGGAAGTATGTTTTCTAGGCAAGTCTCTGACTTAAGGTGCAATCAGAGGGCTGCAATGGTGCATGTCTGCTCACACCAGAAAGGGTTGCTTTAAGAAGTGGTCTTCCTTAAATCAACCCTTTTATCTACCAGGGAATTGCTCCAGCTTGCCCTCCCAAAGACAAAGTTCTACAAAGAGAGCCATCTAGGTCCTAGGACCATGATGGTAAACCTTGGCACTCCAGGTGTTCTTGGACTTCAATTACCAAAGGCCAAGTCAGCACTCCTGCTGATCAAGGCTTCTGGGAATTGAAGTTCAAGAACAGCTGGGGCACCAAGTTTCACCATCACTGAGCTAGGGGATGGATTGGGGTTGGGCTGGAATCAGTGATGGGATGTCCCCGGTTCCAGACGGATCCCTGGAACTGGTAGGACCAATTCCGGAGGGTTCTCCGTTATTTACGGGTCTGTGTGCGTGTTTATTTTTTTTATTTTTATTTTATTTTTGGCCTTGCCCACAACGTCATGATGTCATGACGTTGGCTCCGCCCATGACGTCGTGACGTCATGACATTGGCCACGCCCATGACGTCCATGACGTCATGGCGTGGTAGTAGAATTTTTGACATCCCATCACTGGCTGGAATGAATGTGGTCATGTGATCACCAGGAGATTAGATTTCATTGGACCAGTTTTCATGCAGTCCAAATTGCAATCTATTTCCCTCTGCAATTATATCCTCATCCTCTCTCTTTGATCATAATGATGTTAAGGTCTTCTGTTGATTCTCACTTGTCCTGTGCATATAGCCTGTATGTGTAGAAAATAATCTTGAGGTCAAACTCTGCACTTGTTGTCCAGTCATATAGTCAATTCTGACCCTTTGCGATCCCATGGACCATATCACACCAGGCTCCTCTGTCATCCGTCATCCTCCAGAGTTTTCCCAGATCCACTTCCATTGCATCAATGATGCTGTCTAACCATCTCATCTTCTCCCGGCCCCTTCTCTTTTTTGCTTCCAATCTTTCCTAGCAAAATTCTATAGTGATCCTTGTCTTGCCATGACTTGTGTGGTTTGATGAAGCTATGGGCTATGCAAGGTAGGGCCACTCAAGACAAAAAGGCCATAGCGGAGAACTCAGACTAAACATGATCCACAGTGGAAGGAGCTGGCAACCTACTCCAGTATTCTTGCCAAGAAAACCCCATGGACATTATCAAACTCTACAGTACAGTAGCACATTATTAAAACAAAGCCCATGTTCATGGCCCAACAAAGCAACCTAAATGGCAAACTATGAGAGATAAAAGCTGCTGGTGTGACAATCCCCTAGTTTTATCTAGATTCTTTCATCCATTTGCTCATACCTAATAGAAGACTAGTTGAGTGGAGTAATGCTGTTGTTGTTGTTGTTGTTGTTGTTGTTGTTGTTGTTGTTGTTGTTGTTGTTGTTGTTGTTGTTGTTGCTGTTGCTGTTGCTGCTGCTGCTGCTGCTGCTGCTGCTGTTGCTGATGTTGTTGTTGTTGTTGTTGTTGTTGTTGTTGTTGTTGTTGTTCTTCTTCTTCTTCTTCTTCTTCTTCTTCTTCTTCTTCTTCTTCTTCTTCTTCTTCTTCTTCTTCTTCTTCTTCTTCTTCTTCTTCTTCTTCTTCTTCTTCAGATTTATTCATCGCCCTTCTCACAAAGTGACCCAGGGCGATTCACAATAAGGAACAATAACACAGTTTTAAAATCTAAAAACTATTTAATTTTTTTTAAAACTAGCTAAAACTAGTTAAAAATTTAATAGTTAAAAATATATATTACATTACAACTAAGGACAAGGAGGCTCAGATAAGCCACCGGGCTGGAGGCGCTATGGCACCCGCCCCCCAAACCCATCCCGCCAGCCACGTTTTCACTCCCTTCCTAAAGGACAGCAACTCTGTCTGCATACGCAACGGCATTGGAAGGAGGTTCCAAAGGGCCGGAGCAGACACAGAGAAGGCCCTCCTTCTAGTGCCAGAGAGGTGCACCTCTCTGGCTGATGGTACCACAAGAGAGCCTCTTCAGTCCACTCTGGTGGGACGGACAGATGTCCTTGGGGTGATGCGGTCTCTTAAGTATCCTGGTCCACTACCACGTAGGGCTTTAAAGGTGATGACCAGCACCTTGAATTGCACCCGGAGACAAATTAGGAGACAATGCAGCTCTCTGAGCAGTGGTGAGGCACGAGCATAGCGCCCACACCCCATCACCACCTGAGCAGCCGCATTCTGGACCAGTAGAAGCCTCCGGATGGTCACCAAGGGCAGCCCCATGTAGAGTGCATTACAGTAATCAAGTCTGGAGGTGACCAGAGCATGTGTGATCATGAGCAAGGAGTCCCGATCTAGGAGTGGGTGTAACTGGCAAATAACACGAAGTTGTTCAAAGGCCCTCCTGGCCACGCCTGCCACCTGCTCTTCAAGCAGTAGTCGTGAGTCCAGGAGGACCCCCAGATTATGCACCCGGTCTGTTTGGGGCAAAACCACCCCATCCAGAACCAAAGATGGTAGCTCCTGAGATAACACAGGGCCCCCAACTCACAGCCACTCAGTCTTGCCAGGATTCAGCTGTAGCCCATTGTCCCCCATCCAGACCCTCACAGCCTCCAGGCACCTGGAAAGGACTTATACTGCATCGCTGGGGTCCCCACAGGCCAAGATATACAGCTGGGTATCAACTGCATATTGATGATACCTCACCCCATGGGAACGGATGATCTCACCCAGTGGTTTCATGTAGATGTTAAATAGGAGAGGTGAGAGCACCGAGCCCTGAGGCACCCCATATTGGAGCAGCCTAGGGCTGGATTTCTCACTCTCCAACCACACCGACTGGGTCCAGCCCTTCAGAAATGAGGAAAACCAGGAGCACACAGTGCCCTGGATCCCCAATCCAGGGGATCTTTCCAGAAGGATACCGTGGTCAATAGTATCGGAAGCTGCTGAGAGGTCAAGAAGAGCCAGGACAGATGGATATCCGTCATCCCGCTCTCTCCAGAGATCATCCACCAGTGCGACCAATGCAGTTTCCATACCATATCTGGGCCTGAATCCTGACCAGAAAGTTGGTAAAGTTCTCAATATATTACCCAACCATATGTCTGTCACATGAGGACCAGTCTAGATAAGTATGAAGAGGTTCATCTCCACAACATCTGGCATCTGGTAAGAATGAATTGGTCTTTATAAGTGTGAGCATCATGGAAGTATGACATTGTTGCAATATGCATCAATGGAAGGACTACCTCAACTCATGAAATCCCAGTCTATCAAGGTATCCAAGATATATTCCTCAGATATGCAATTGTTAACCTGCCCATCCCCCAATTGAGCAGGTACATTGAACAAGTGAGTTACACACAAGTACATGTATGGTTACATAGCCACAGGACACATATAGACAAAATATTCCAGGATTCCCTCACTGTAGAGACTTATGTATCCCACTTCTACCTTCAGGACTTCTGCCATGTTATTTTTTTCTCCACTCTATTTTCTTTTGCTCTATTCTTTCATGTCCCTTCATAAAAGCTGTTTCTCACTCTGGTTTGCCACCTCCTATGTACTGTGAAAGAAACACAGAATTGCTAAATGTGTGATTGGGATCATGTTGAGTTTGCCTTTCCATTAATGTTGGAAATTGCTTGCATTCTAGGAATACTTATGTGAAATAAATCTGATCCAAATCAATGGAGATTTACAACTGAGTAAATAGATACTAGATTAAGCTGAAGAGATTAGTGCAAAGGCTTCACAAAAGAGGTTGATGCTTGAACTAGGACTTGAGGACACATAAAGAGAAGTAGCACCATTTAAACTGTTCTGGAAAGGTTTTCAAGGCACAATAGTCAATGAAGAAAGACAAAATTACAAGTATCTACAGTCCCACAGTACTTAGATAATTCTCTGGGCAGTTCACAAGCTAATTAGCACTCTGTCCCCAAAGTGTTCAATACTCATTTTACCAAACTTAGAAGGTTGGGAGGCTGAATCAACCTTGATTCCTGTCATAGAAAGCCCCCTTTTAAATGGTGCTTTCTCTGTTAGGCTTGTTACCCACTTAAATGTGTTTTAGTACTTTTAAAATGGCGATTCCAGATATGTGGGAAGAAGAAAATATGTGAACATCCTTGCCTCATGGTTTTAGTGAATATGCGATTGACTTGCATTGCTGTAAGATCATGGGCTAGAATCCCTAAGGGGGAGGACCAGAGGTGTAACCCAGTAATGCGCGCACACACAAAGCATTTCCCTTCCCTGGAATGCTGTGCAGCCATTCTGCAAAATGTGAGACTTGTGGAAGGAGGAAAGTGGAAGGCTTTCCCTGGAACCTTTAATGGTTAATTTTTGCTTTGAAATGCTTGTCGATCTTTTGATGAACTGTATCCTGTATGTTACAATGCTTTCAATATATTTCTTGAAGAAACTTGGAGTTGTTATTTGGCCTAATGCTGCCTTTTCTACACATATCTGAGGCCTGAGTTGTCCAGCCAGGGAGCTGCAACCCAGAAGAACAAAGGGCCTAACCAAGAGGCATGTCCCTTCTGTTACATGGTGGTCTGCTGATGGATCAAGACAATCCATGCTTATCAAGATAGGAATCAAGATATAGGAATCGCACCATGGATGAAAAGGGGCTGTTGTCCAGGAAAGAAGCACAGCTTAGTGTGGAATATCCAGCGATTCACCGAGACCCAAGGAAGCTGGACAGTAGGAGCAGTGGGAAATTCCAGTACGTTGGAGCAGAAGTTGTACCTGCAGATGTGCCAGGAACTGTCTCCAGATCTGGGGGGGGGGGGGCAGAAAAGGAGAAGTTCCAAGGTTGAAGGGAAGCCACCTGAGAATCCCCCTGTCCTGTCCATTTGTGCAAAAATTAAGTGAAGATTCTTGAGAAGCTGTTTGTCTGTTCCTCATTTTATCTGCCTGCTGTCTGGAGCCCAGAAGAGGTGAGATGGTTGCTGTGTTCCTGTGTCCCAGTCTGCTTCTGTTTCCTGCTTCATCTGGCGAGTTTGGCTGAGGGGCTGAAGAAGTGTTTTATGGTTGTTTGTCTTGTGAACCAGACTGGACTAAACTGGATTAGACTAATTACTGGACTGGACTAAACTGGACTTGACTAAACTGGACTGGATTGTTTCTTGCTTCATCGCCCTGAGGAGTAAGTGAGTGTACTAAAGAAATGTTTTGTTGGGTGGGTTGTTTTTGTGGAAATCTGTTTGCTGAAAAAGACTGAACTAAACTGATGACAAAGTCACCTAGCCATTTGTAAGAAATGTGCTGGAGGAAGAGACTGTGTTGCTAAATTCCAATCTAAAGAGAAGAAATCAACAATTTGGACATGTATTTGGACATTACATCATAAAGACTAAGACTTGTTGTGGACCTCAAAAAACTGTTATCTAAAGTGATTGGTCTTCATTCCAGTAAATTGGCTATGTTCCCAGAATGTTTTCAAAATAAGTTTATATATGTTATCTTCTGTTCTGAATTGTTCTGAAGAACATTTCTTTCTCAATGTTCAATGCTGATTCACTGTTCTATATTCACTTGTCTTTTGAATTGCTGCCTTTCATATTATTTACTGCCTTGTCTGCTAAGTAACATAGGGGTTAAGAAAAGCATCTTTCACTATAACAGGTGAGAGAAGAGAAGGGGGGATGAAAAGTATTGCTTTGCTTCGTTGCTTGCCTGAAACGCTAAGGGTGCCTCCTTATTAAGGAAGAAATTGCTTTGCATTTATTATGCTTTTATCATGTATTTATAATGCTTATCTGTATCAAAGTAATTCTCTATTTTGTGTCAGATTGAAATCCCTATTTCAATCTCCCTGAAGGGAAACCATGTCATAGAAAGCCCCTTTTTAAATGGTCCTTTCTCTGTTATCCTTGTTACCCACTTAAATGTGTTTTAATATTTTTAAAATGGCGATTCCAGATATGTGGGAGGAAGAAAATATGTGAACATCCTTGCCTCATGGTTTTAGTAAATATGTGATTGACATGCATTGCTGTAAGATCATGGGCTAGAATCCCTAAGGGGGAGGGCCAGAGGTGTAATCCAGTGATGCGCGCACGCACACACACAGCATTTCCCTTCCCTGGAATGCTGTGCAGCCATTCTGCAAAATGTGAGACTTGTGGAAGGAGGAGGCCCGCGTTCTTTCCCTGGAACTCTTAATGGTTTATTTTTGCTTTGAAATGCTTGTCGATCTTTTGATGAACTGTATCCTGTATGTTAAAATGCTTTCAATATATTTCTTGAAGAAACTTGGAGTGGTTATTTGGCCTAATGCTGCCTTTTCTACACATATCTGAGACCTGGGTTGTCCAGCCAGGGAGCTGCAACCCAGAAGAACAAAGGGCTTAACCGAGAGGCAGGTCCCTTCTGTTACACAGGATCAAGCTCAGATCGTGAGCAAAGTTTTGGCTGCAGTACAACAGCTTAACCCACTGGTGGGCTGCTGCCATTTCATACCAGTTTGGCTGAACCAGTAGCAGAAATCTAGAGGGGATCGCTGGGGGTGTGTGTTAGTAAACCCCGGGTGACTGGTTCAGTCACCCCTCTGGCCGCCCTCTGGATGTCTTTTCCGGGCAGCCCAAAATGGCTGCTCAGAAATGCACATGCGTCAAAACCCCATTTGACGCATGCACACTAAAAAATAGAAGTGTGCATGCGTGAAATGGTATTTTGACGCATGCACACTTCTGAGCAGCCATTTTGGGCTGCAAGGAAGGGCGCAGCAGCCTCTTTTGAGGAGCGGCAGCGGCGGCGGCGGCCATTCTTTGGCACACCGCCAGGCCAAGCCAGGCTAGGCTAGGCCATGCTGCCGGGCCAGGCTGCAGTCCCAGGCCAGGCTAGGTCGCGCCGGGCTAGGTCGCGCCACCAGTCTGCCGATCCGCCATGCCGCTTTGTCGCTGCACCACTTTGCTGCCATGGTGCTGCACCACTTTGCTGCTGCGCCACTGCGCCGCTGCTGCTGTTGCTGCCTGCCTGCTGCTCCCCGACCCCAGGGTAAGTGACGGGTTTGTGTTTGGTGTGTGTGTGGTTTTTTTTTATGTATTGTGTTTTTATGTGTATTTAATGTCTATTTTAATTTGTATTTTTATGTTTTTTATTACTATTTAATGTCTATTTTAATTTGTAGTTTATGTTTTTATTTCTATTTAATGTCTATTTTAATTTGTAGTTTATGTGTTTTTTATTTTTATTTTTATGTGTACTGTATTTTTGTTTTATTTATTTTATTTTTTACTTTGGCTCTGCCCACAACATCATGATGTCATGACGTTGGCGCCGCCCATGATGTTGGCCCCACCCACAGTGTGGTAGTAAAATTTTTGGCAGCCCACCACTGACTTAACCCCTGTGCCACTTTGTCAAATATTAAGCGAAAGATCCTAAGGGGTAAAAGCTGTCAGGTAATGGACTAGATAGCCTCCTTTTTGCTTTGCTGAAGGTCCAGAAATTCACTTGTAGGGATTCTGCCAACTCATTTATTTATTATTTATTTATTTATTAGTTCAAATTTATATTGCCGCCCATGGCTAATGCTCTCTCTGGTTGGTGAAGTGGAAGGCACAGCAGCTAAGGTTGGCAAGAGTCAGAGAGGACAGGTAGAGTCAAGGGCAAAGACAGACATTCATAGATCCATGATTTCATAGCTTTTCATACATTAATTCATTCCACTCTCTAGCTTTCACACTGAAAGTCTCACATATACAACCAGATCAACAAGAAACAAGGCAAACTATACTGTTCTTGTGGTGGAGCAGTGACCAATTGTTCCTGGTGAGGCAGCTGTGGATGTCATGAGAAGCATATTTCTTTACAGAGCTGGACGCACAGACAGAGGAGTTTACATGCCATCACAAACACACACACATGAATGCACACACACACACCAGCACCCAGTTTCCTATCACAATAAGAAAGAAGAGACCAGAAACTATCCAAGTGCTGTGGAAGGCAGTTCTTTATAACACCAGAAAAGCAATAGATTTAAATAACATTTACTACTCATGGTGACCTTCTGCCTGAGGCAGCTGCTTCACTCCATCTAATGGCAGGGCTTTACCCTAATATGCATAAATATCAAAGACTTCAACTTCCAAAACTAGACAGTGCATCCTTAGATGGTGAGCTGATAGGTGAGATGGCGGATTAATGTCTGGTTGGCTAAGAATATTTATTTGACAGGTCCAAGCCAGGATAGGAAAAGCCAACCACAACCAACCAAATCAAAACCAAAACTAAAACCTGACTATTGTCATGTCCAAGTATTCCAGGAGGGTAACATCTGGATATTTATCATTTAATCAAAGCTCTGCTTTCAGTTTGGCCACTAGAAGATAGACAGGGAAAATAATGTGAAGAAGGATTTTAAATCTTTCCACTGTCCTTCCCACCCCCCCACATGACCTAATTTTGCTCAGATGCAGCATTAAAGTGAGAAGAGGAAGGGGGAAAGCACAACAGCAGCAACAACAAAAAAGAAAAAAAACCCACTTTTCACATGTCACCAGCTGAAGAGATTCAATTTAACACCTCATCCTGTGGCTGTTGTTTACCAAGGTGTCCAAGGTGCACACAAAAAGACCCAGATGACTGTTGTTTCATAGGAAGCTGTTATTGGCTATCAAGCTGGGAGAATATTATTTGTTTGAAATATTTATTACTTGCTATCCACACGGCTCAAGATAGCATGGGACAGAATTTGAAATAATTACCTCTATAGGTAAAGGTAAAGGTAAAGGTTGCCCTTGCTTGAAAGCCAGGCTTCTAGGATTCAGTGCTTGTTTCTGTTTATAGCCAAAGAGATGGCTAAGTATAAACCATCTATGTCTGCATCTGTAGACATTTCTGTGGACATGTGGCAGGCATGACTAGACACTGGAGTGCATGGAATGCTGTTTACCTTCCCACAGAAGTGATACCTATTTATCTTCTTGCAATTTCTTACTTTCAAGCTGCTAGGTTGGCAGCAGCTGGGACAGAGACAGAAGCTCACTCTGTCATGCAGCACTTGGGTCTCAAACTGCAGTCATCGAGTTCAGCATCTTAACCACTAAGCCACCACAGTTCCTTATAATTACCTCTGTGCCCCGCTGCAAAACAGTTCATACCAAAATGATAGGGCAGAGGCTTCACTCACAGAACAGAAGAAACAAGAGCTACTGGTGATATCGTGAGATGCTCTCAGGATGAGATCTATTAGCTAAGTAGCAAAATGTACTTTTGCTGGTCATACAGGCGGGGGGGGGGGGAGTCTAGGAGACAGAACAGAGAATTCTCCCATGCTCTGTGCAAAGCCTTTCATTAACAAATGCTGGACAAGCTATATCATAAAGCTTGGAGAGAAGTTAAAAAACAACAACACTGGCCTGGCCTCTTTCAATTGAAATTTGATAGCAGCAGTGAGCAAGACAAACTATCTCTGGGACTGAATTCAACATTAGCTATGTTCACACAACCATAATCCTGGAGATAAATTTATGTGTATGTACATAGGGGAAGGGATATGATAATAATCAGATGGCTGGAACAGAGTCTGTGCAGCGAAGGAAAGGCAGCAGCTGACATGATGTTCACACATATTAGCCCAATGTGCCTGTTGAACAATTGGAGAACAGTGGAGAAAGTGTGGGCCAGTGAAGTGTATGAATTCCTGGCTATCAAGCATGTCCCTGCATCCTGCTGCAAGAAAATGTCTTTTTGTTGTTGCTTACGTTGTTTGTTTCATTGGTGAATTTTAAAAGCTTTCATACTTCCTAGAAAGCAGAGGAAAATGTTCATAAAATTTCCCCACCCCCTTTAAAAAATGCCTGTCGGGAGTGGATTTCAAACTGTCTCCTTCCTCAAGTGCTGTATCTGTTCCAGATATTGGCTATCATTATGGCGATAGTATTCCTTTTTCCCAACTCCTGGGTACAGTTCTTCCGAGGACATGCCACACCAGTCTCTCAGGTTCTTCAGCCATGAAATCCATCTACATCCAGGGCTTCACTTTCCAGGAATCTTCCCTTGAACAGCAAGTTGGAATATTCTGTATTTCATGTTGTTCCCCATGATATGCCCAAGGTATCGGAGCTTTCTTTGCTTAATGATCTTAAACAGTTCTTTATCCATCCAGTGCAACACTTCTACATTAGTCACACAGTCAACCCGTGATATTCTTGACAGCTGTCTGTAGATCCACATTTAAAAAGCTTAGAATATCTTTTCTGATTTCACAACTAGAAGACCCAGGGTGATATTCTAGTTTAGGTAACATAATTTCAATAGGTTTGTGCCCAAGTGGCATGGGTAACATGCCTCGAATCATAAAGATAGCTGGGACTTTATTCCAGATCTTTTTTGCTTCAAATAAATCTCACAATAGGGATTCATGCTCTGGTCCAGTGTCAGTGTTGCTTGCAATGGTCATGTAAAGAAGAAAGCCTTGCAGAATCCAGAGAGTGGTACACTGTGCCTTGCTGATGTTGTAGAAATGAATATTTATTTATTTTATTTATTTATTTATTTAGATTTATTATCCCGCCCCAATCAGGCGAACCTGACTCTAGGCGGCTTACAGAAATTCATAAATTAAAACCTTAAGGTTCATAAATTACTTAAAAGTCAATTAAAAAAGAATTAAACGCTGAATTTCCAAAAATCTAAAAGATTTAAAAAGGTTAAAAGGTTTAAAAAGATTTTAAAAGTTTAAAAGAGTGAGGGAGGGGTGGCTGTCCCATCATATCAGCCACCCAACATGGGACCCCAAATTCCTGGAGCCCCACACCTGCCCTGCCAGCCAGGTTTTTAGGCCCTTCCGAAAGGACAGGAGCTCTGTCTGTAGACGTAACTCAGTTGGCAGGAGGTTCCAAAGGGCCGGGGCGGCCACGGAGAAGGCCCTCTTTCTGGTGCTAGAGAGGTGCGCCTCTCTAGCCGATGGAATGATAAGAGAGCCTCTCCGATCCGCCCTGGTGGGACGGACAGATGTCCTTGGGACGATGCGGTCTCTTAAGTATCCTGGCCCACTACCATGTAGGGCTTTAAAGGTAATAACCAGCACCTTGAATTGCACCCGGAGACATACTGGCAACCAGTGCAGCTCCCGAAGCAGTGGTGAGGCACGAGCATAACGCCCGCACCCCATCACTACCCGAGCAGCCGCATTCTGGACCAGCTGCAGCCTCCGAATGGTCACCAAGGGCAGCCCCATGTAGAGCGCATTACAGTAATCAAGTCTGGAGGTGACCAAAGCATGTGTGATCATGAGCAAGGAATCCCCTAGAAGAGTTGCAGAACCCTGACATCTAAATTTTGGTTGTACAAAAAAGTCCAGAGGTAGCCACAGGGGTTGGGAAATAACAGAGAGCAGGAGGATTTCTCAGAACTCCAGCTGTAAAACATACAAGCTTCCTGAACTAAGTGGACTGTGTCTAATAAACTTGTTCACTTGTGAATTACTCTGTAGTGGATAAAGCATTTCTTTAGCTCCTAGCTGCAGTTTCACAGATATCTTCTGAATTCCCTTCATCCCATCTTTTCCTTCAGGGTCCTCCTGGTGTGATTTAAGTTTTCTTGACAATTCCTCTCCTTGTGACTTGGGTTTACAGCTGAATTAACTCGCAGTTGGCTGTTTTTTCTCCCACCCTTCAACCCTCAGTGTTCCATAGAAAAGACACTGCTATTTGTATGGTGTTCACCAGCTTTGCATCCTGGGAGCATTTCTCCTGACATGTTTTGTGTACCAGAGGTTTCTGTTCACTCCTTCCCAAGGCCTCAAATTAAAAATTACTGCTGTGTAGTAAACAGCTTAACAAAGCTGGCTTGTCAGTTTTCATTTGCAGAAATGAAGGGCACAAATGGAACATTTAACCATCTGTGAGCAAGTGAACATTCCTTTAGGTGGATGAAATGGGATGAGAAAACCCACTAGAAGGCAGTGCACTGAGCATTAGAAGGGTCTCATCACCCTGGTCTGGCATTTGGAAATGAGATTAGTGTGATGTAATAATAAGCCATCTTCAGGACTACACAGAACTCTGAGTTAGAAGTTTGCTATTTGGTTTTTTGGACTCCATTTCCTAGGATTCTGAAGAAATTCCCCAGACAGAATTTGGGGACTTCTGACAAACATCTACAGACACTTCCATTTCACTCATCTTGACCAGGGTTTACCTTCGATAAGGAGAAGGAGAAGAAGACGAAGAAATAGAAGACGCTGTAATGTCTCATGATTGTCCTAGTTCTTTAGGGTTTGTTTTTTATACTTTCCAGAATCCCATAGGTTGCAACATTAGTGGAGTTTCTCAGAGCTGTTGTTCAAATATTGTGCCTCCCATCTCTTAACAAAATCCTCTCATACTCCTTTCAAAATGCTCTATTTTGGATTTCCAGCATTGTGGAAGCTAGGCCTAGCAAGGTTCCTGCTACTTGTAGAGTTGTACGAAAGGGAAAATTTCACCAGTCACAGTTCTCCTGTCAGCGTAGCAACCACGATGACAAAAACCACAACTGGCAAAACTGTCTCTTTTTAGCCACTCTTAAAGAAAGAAAAACATTGCAGGTTCTGATCCAGCAAACTGAAGAGCAATCTGGCTCCTCCGCCACTGCGTAACTGACAGGAGGTCTTTCAATACAGGCTAGCTCAGCTGCCCTAATAGAAGCCTGTTTCTACCATCACAAGATGATGCCTTGTTAGTGCAAGGACACAGGCCACCGTGTTTTAGTGGGATCCAGATAAGGCCGGAAGTTTGCCTTCATAAAAGCTTCCCTGATCTCTCAGCAAAAGAATGCAGCCTGAACTTTTGACAGTTCTTTTATTCTTTTCAAAAAGTTGCAGCTGTATCTCTTCCCTTAAATACCCTCCTGTTTGAAAACAACAACACTCACTCTCTTTCTCAAACTTGCTGCCCTCTCACTAAGACTTCTAATTAGGGTCACTTCATTCACTAATGAAGGAGTTTATTCTGCTCTCTGAATGCCCCCGTCTTTCACCTGGCCCATCACAGGAGCTGCTTCTGAAAAGCCTATGTCTCAGAGTGAGAGGGGGAACCTTTTCAGTTAGATAGTTCCTCCATTCAGAGCTTGTCTTCTTGATATTTATTGTGAATCTTTTTACTGGGAAAGAAATGTACCTTGGAAGCAAAAGCCTGTGGGTTATAGGCTTTAGAAGTTTCCAAGCAGTATCTCATGAGACGTGGTGCCAGGGCTTAGCTGGAAAATGGGTGCAGTGAAAGGGTAGAAGAATTACCAGCTGTTCACTCAGGCAGTAGCAAGTAAATAAGTATTACTACTGGCTAATAAGTTTTACTACTGGCTAATACAGGGGTTCCCAAATGATGGCCCATAGGCCATCCCTGGTCCATGGCACCATTTCATCTGGTCTGCCACCCCCTCCCCCTCCCCCGGAAGTGGAAGCAGAAATGTTTACATCAGCTATAAAATGCACCCATGCATGCATAAATGTGCCCAGGTTGTTGTAAACATGGAAGTGGGTGCATTTACTATAGCTGTAAACACGCCCGCCTTCACTTCTGGGGTGTGTGGTCAGGTCTACTCAGCTGTCCGGGGACCCGGTCAGGCCTGCAGGTTGCCTGGGCTGATAGCTTCACATCAAGCTTCTCTTAAAGGTAAGAGTCAGAAGTTGATTTAGAAAATAAACCATTGAGAGCTCTCAGTCTAGGCTGACCTTCTTCCAGTAGTGTTTGTGGATGGAAAATAAATATATTGGATTTGCATTTTCTATATGGAAATATCAATTTTTGTCTTCATCAAGACAGCTATAGGAATGCAATGTTTTCTTGCTTTGGAAATTTGTACATTCAGGTGGATTCTGATGCATATGTGGGGGGACAAAACCGCAAGTGCATTCTGAAAACATGCTCAATTTTTTTAAATGCATACATTTGAAAATGTTCACAACCTTTCTTTGGTCAATGTGAGAAATGTGTATATTGAAAACAAATCACACAAAAATACACCCACATTTCTAGCATGAGACAGTTGGGAGGAAAATAAATGTTTGAACAAGACTGGAAATCATTATTTTGGACATTTGGCAGAGGGCCATTATTTTCAGGGAGGATGGAACTTTTACTTCAACATCTTTGCGAAAGTTTAGGCTATCCATCAAGAAAATGAAATGTTTCTCCTTTTTCAGACCATATTTTCCCCATTTCCTTTGAATTTCCTTTGTTCCTTTTCTGTTGGCTAATAGTTTTATCATATTTGCCTAAACCAGGGGTGCCCAAATTTTTTGGGCTATGGGCCAATCATGTGGTTCAGGGAGCATTTTACTTTCACTTCCAGGAGTGACGAGGGCTTTGCGGGCCGGATGAATTGGTGTCGGGGGCCGAACCTGACCCCGAGTCTTAGTTTGGGCACCACTGGTCTAAACTGACACGGAAAATTTATTTCTGCACAGAGAATAGGGTTATTTACAAGACAAAAGAGAGAAGCTTCACAGACTCATAGAGTCATTCAGTTGGAAGGAACCTATGAGGCCAATAAATCCCACCCTTCTGCTAAATCATCACCCAGGCTCTATCGCTTCTGAGAGAAAGGAAAGCTGGCAAGCAGTTGAGCTGAACATCAGCATAGCTGGGGGTGCCTCTCATCCCAGTGTTTTGTTTTGCATTCCACTACCACCACCCCACTCAGGACATGAGCTACCCCTGAAAATCACTAAAAATTGGAACCTCTACACATAGAAGCAAACAGATGCTCCAGTTCTTGTTACTGGCAACACAAAGTACTGTACTGTAGTTATTTTTTTTTAATTAAACATACGTTTGAGAATGTGGTTATGATTAAGAGGTGAGGTTCACTTAATCAAGGCATGATCTGGGGTAATAAGGCAGCAGTGACTCCAACAGGGTACACAGAAAGAGCCTCCCTGAAGATTGTGGTGTTTTTGAACCACAGTTGGACGTATCCTAGTAACTGGAAAAAAGAAAAAAAAGTGACTACGGTTTTGGAACATGTGTGCTGTGAGTCCACTGGATTACAACAGGGGTGGCCAACCTTTTTTGTGCTGTGGGCCTGACCATGCCCCCAATCAGCTGAACAGGCTGGACCACACCCTTGGAAGCAGAAGCAAGCACATTTATGGTTGTTGTCAATGCACCCAGTTCTGCATTTACAACAGTCGCGGGTGCATTTGTGCACACGCAAATGCCTCTGCTTCTACTTCCTGATGCAGGGGAGAAGGCAATGACCCTGATGGAATGGCGTTGCGAGCTGGGTCCAGCCCATGGGCTGTAGGTTTTGAACCCCTGGATTACAATATATGCCACAATATATGCTGTCCAAAGTGCTGATCCTGTTTTGTGAAAACTAAAACCTGGATTCACAGCACACCTGCAACTGGAGTTACCACCCACTCCCATTGACTGCTGGGAATATATTCTGTCAAGAGTGACATTTAAGTCTTGCCAGGTTATCCTGTTATGGTAATAGAGTAGACCCTACTGCCAGTGACTTAACACTGATTGTCAGGTGGAGGTTAACTAACCTATCAACCCTGAGGACTAATCCCCTTGGGTGGCAAAGTCCACAGAGAAGGGTGATAGTCTCCTAGTGGATTAAATCCCACTTGAACTCATCTTTATGGAAGGTAGCAGCTTCATCAATACTGACCTGGGGCTGAGGAGGGCTTTGTATGCCAAAAGGGCTCAGGAACAGAAAGTGACTTGCAAAACTGGATCAGTGGGTATAGGTATCATGCTGTGATGCAGAGGACAAATGAAAGGCCACTGCATTACATTGTTCCCAAGACAGTCTTCATGGCTGATCGCCATGAGGATAGCCAATATTCAGAATCAGATACAACATTTAAAGAAGATGAAGAGCCACAGTGTGAAGGGCCAAAGTGACAAATATGTAGGACAACAGCTTGAGGGTCACTTTCTTGCTGCCACCTCTTCCTCTTCCTTTGCTTCCAAGGAAGTGATAAAAACCTCTTCCCATAATTGATCTTTTGTGTTGAGCTTTTGAAATTAGTTCCACATTAAATCAGGCTAAGGATTGCATTTAACTCAACCTGATGTAGGAGGAGAATGGACATTGGTGTCAATGTGTGGGTTTAATAGCTCTTGGGAAGGAGATGTCCAGTGTAATTAGGTGTCAGTCCCATTTAGTTATTTAGGATATGATCAGACAGTGAGAAAGGGTTGTGTCTGATCACACTGGGAAGAGTTGTTTTGCTGAGAGCGGTCTCCCCTAAAGCAACCATTCCATCCATGGTCAAATCACTCTAGCCTAGACCCCAAAGAGAGTCGCACTGTTGCTGAACAAAAACGCTTCAGCTAGGCTATGTATCATGGCTTGATTCCTATTTCCCACATGTTATGTGATCGGTGGGAAACAGCTTGCCTGCGGACCATGTCATACGTCATCCATAGCATGATATGCTGCTCTGTCTGATTGCATACTCTGCGTTAATGAAACCACAGATTTAAGTATGCTTCTTTGAAGTTTTGAGACACTTAGATCAGAATGGTAACAGAGGGAGAGAGAATGGATGGGTTGTGCATAGAAGTTGGATACCGTATATACTCGAGTATACGCTGATCCAAATATAAGCTGAGGTACCTAATTTTGACCTGAAAACACAGGAAAATAGATTGACCAGAGTATAAGCCAAGGGTGGGAAATGCAGCAGCTGCTAGTGAGTTTCTATAATCAAAATACACGAAAATATGGTAAAATTAATTAAATTGTTGGCACATCTCAATCTAGCATGGTTCTGGGACCCTTGTGGTCATTGACCCTAGTATAAGCTGAGTCCCCTTTTGAGGCTAAAAAACTATGCTTATACTTGAGTATATACAGTAAGTCTCTTCCCCCCTCCCCCCCCCCAAATTCCCACATTATCTAACCAGCATCATATCTCTGCTGGCTGGGGAAGTCTAAGAGTTCTTTTCCAATGTAAAGCAAAGTAAAGCGAAAAGCAAAGCAAAGATCTTTCTAAGCTCTGTTTTTATATGTGTTTATATATGATGTGAACATGGTCATTGCCTGTGCAATTAGGTCAATTTTGGATGGACCCTGATTAGGCTAAGGGTCCCTAAATGTAAGACCAACATGCTCAAGTGGGGGCGGCTGGTGGACAACAATACACTGTGTGAATGTGGAGAGATGCAGCTGGATTCTCAGCAAATGAGAATCCGACTCATTTGCGGGTCTTCTGGTTACTACTAGAAATATGTATCAATGAGGATGTATGTTTAGCCAAAAACAAACTGTTTACAGATACACTGCTTTCAAAATGGAGCCTTCCAATATAATCAGGTGTCAGCTCTGTTCAAACCAGTTAGCTCCCATGCCTTAGAGCCCATGTTCTTCCACAAATTGGAAATCCCTAGTGGCCTTCTAAAGTCTGGTCAGGTTATCCTGCTAGGTAATTGAGTAGAGCCTACTGCCAGTGACTCAATGCCAAGTGTCAGGTGGTGGTACATTAACCTGACAACCCCAAGGACCAATGGCTTGAGTGTTGAAGTCCACAGGGAAGAATGATGGTTCCCAAGTGGATTAAATCCCACTTGCATTCCTCTTGATGGAGGGCAGCAACTTCATCAAGTCTGACTTTGTGTGCCAAAAGGGCTCAAGACCAGAAAGTGACTTGTGGAACTGGATCAGTGGTATGGAGGTCACACTGCAATGCAGAAGGCAAATGGAAGACCACAGCATTATATTGTTACCAGGACAATCTTCGTGGTTGAAGAAGTGGCCTTCATTCCAACATCAGGGAATAGTATGGTATGGATGGTGACATTTTGCATGTTTTGTGCCCTGTTGCTGCTTTTTTCTGAGAAATGGGGTCTTATCTGCTTACCTTGAGGGGCCTGCTGTGGAGGCTTTTTGCTATCTGGCAACTGCTGATTTTTTCTCCACGGGTCCACTTTTGCCTCAGCAGTTTGCCTCGGAATTCATTTTCTATGGATGGAAGAGAAATAGACAGCATGAACAACAGAATAAGCTTATGAAAGCCACGGATGGTATCTCTGTACACTCAGGTGAATTTCTTTCTGAGCTTCACCTGCCACCTTTTCATCCCCTTTTTATTCAAGAGACCTTGCGCTGAATGACTGCGAAGAAGGATTTGGGAACTATAAAACCAAAGTCAAAATTATACACAGCCTGTAAATAGACCTGAAATTAGATTAGTGTTGGAGAGCAGTGACTGAGGCAGCCTTTCTGTGTTTGTGATATCAGATGAAGAAAGAATTCTCTGGTTAGTTCCTGAAGACAAATCACCAAATGAAACAAGCTAACCTAAAAACTCCTGGAGGTGAGATAAAAATCAAGAGAACACTATGATATGTTCTGCCAAGGATCTGTGACCAGTCTTTCAGCAATACCAAAATAACCAGAGATTTTCAACTTTTTTAAAAAAATGTTATTGTTATGTTCTCCTTCCCTAGGTTCAAATCACTGAAGAGCATGGGCTAAAAAACAATACATTGAAAAACTGGCCATAACGCACGTTAACCAGTATGCACACTTGTTCAAGATTTAAATTTACCATATGTTTAATTTTTCTAGTATGGCCAGGTTATCCTGCTATGAGGATCACCATGGTGATATCCAATGTTCGGATTCAGATACGGAGGAGGAGGAGGAGGAGGAGGAGGAGGAGGAGGAGGAGGAGGAGGAAGAAGAAGAAGAAGAAGAAGAAGAAGAAGAAGAAGAAGAAGAAGAAGAAGAAGAAGAAGAAGAAGAAGAAGAAGAAGAAGAAGAAGAAGAAGAAGAAGAAGAAGAAGAAGAAGAAGAAGAAGAAGAAGAAGAAGAAGAAGAAGAAGAAGAAGAAGAAGAAGAAGAGACTTCAACAACAGTCTCTCAGGTTCTTCAGCCATGCCCAGAGTGTCTCTTCCCAGGGATCTTTCCTTGCAGAGCGAGTTGGAGCATTCTATATTTTATGTTGTTCCTCAGGATATGGCCAAAGTATTGGCACTTTTTTTGCTTGATGGTCTTAAAGAGTTCTTGTTCTTTATCCATCTAACACAAACCCTCTACATTAGTCACATGGTCAACCCATGATATCCTTAGCAGCCATCTGTAGATCCACATTTTGAAAGCTTTGATTTTCTTTTCAGATGCTTTAGTCAAGATTCGACTCCATATAGCAACACTGGAAATATATAACATCTCACTGTTCATATCTTTGCAGCAAGAGTTAGAACTTTACTTCATAACAAATGTTGCATTTAACAAAAACTAAGGTAGAGAAGATTCAGTATGTTCAGTATCCAGGTGAGAGGTCAAGATGGAGGTGATGAGTTCATCAAATGAAGTTAAAGCATGTATAGATTTTATAATTTTTTTAAGTGGAGGGGAATGGAAGGATAGGAAGAAATGATGGGAAGAAATGATGGGGAGGATAAAGAAAGCATTGCTGATGTTTTTGAGGAATGAATCTAGGGCTTGCTTTGTTCACAGCTTCCTAAGAAGCTCTGCATGATTTTGTTTATTTAGAGACAAAGACTGGCATCACCCCCCCAGTCAGATTTTACCTCATATTTAGTGATGGAGCGAGCACCATGTATCTCTATTACACAGCTGTTAAACCTCAATTAATAGGCTTTAATGATTAGCCATTAGTGGTGCGATATACAGTTTAACATTCTCTATTAGAGTTTAAATTAAATGCATGATTCAAGAGCTAAATTTTCCAGACATCAGTCACTGTGTTGCTTAAGTAAATAATATTCACATGGGACCAGAACCATAGATGCGGTGCCTCTTTCTGAAGGAGAAGGGAGAAATGGATTAAACAAACAAAGGCCAATTAAGTGTTGCAGCTTTTTGCTACAAAAGACATATGAAAAAGGGCAGCCCTATCGCATCACCAAATTATGAACACATTCAGTTTACATACTGAATTGCATTTGGATTGGTGATTACATGGATGGAAGGATTTCTGGTATGAATAGAATGCATTGGCCCCCAATGCAGGTGTTGGGCTAGATCAGGGGTTCTCAACCTTTTCATGTCAGGGGCCGGGTCACACTCTCTCAGACAGTAGAGGGGGCCAGACAGGTGGTCCCCCCACCATTTACAGCTGTTGTAAATGCATTTACGACAGTTGTAAATGTGTTTATGACAGCTATAAACATGTTTACAACAGCTGTAAATGCATTTGCAACAGCCGTAAATGAGTCCACAGCTGATGCTAAGTGAGCTGCGTCTCCAGACAGAGCTGCTGCCCTTTAGCAAGGGGGTCAAAACCTGGCTGGCAGAGCATGTGTGGGGAATGGGCCAGACGGTTGCCTCTCTGTTTGTCTTGTTTTAGCTTTTTAATTTTTTTTAATTTTTTATATTATGTTTTTATTGTGTTTTAGGTGCTGAGAGTTGTGTTAGCCGCCCTGGGTCTTTTTGAGGAGGGCGGCATAAAAGTTTGCTTAAAAATTCCGGCAGCACTGGCGGCAGCTGAAGTGAGGTTGGGGGTCAGATTATTTCATGCCATGGGCCGTATCTGGACCATGGACCATAGGTTGAGAACCCCTGGGCTAGATGAACTGGACCTTTTTGTTGTTGTTGTTCAGTCGCACAGTCAATTCTGACCCTTTGCGATGACCATATGGACCATTGCCCGCCAGGCACCTCTGTCTTCCACCATCCTCCTCAGCCTGCCCAGCTTTGTGCCCATTGCATCTACAATACCCTCTGGCCATCTCATTTTTGGCATCTTTTTGCATAATAGGATAAGAAGCTGCCTTCTACCTCTGGCCCTTGTTGATCTAGATCAGGGGTCAGCAAACTTTGGTTTTTGCACTTCAATTCCCAGAAGCCTAAACCAATTCCCCAAAACACTGATGAACTACTGTACTGACTTCTGTTTCTGAGAATTGAATTCCCCTGTGGGGTGTGTGCCCCACATTGGGAACCACTGATCTAGATAAAGGTCTCTCTTGCTTGAAAGCCAGGCTTATCTGACATACATAGCTAGCCACAAATGGGTAAAGGTTTCCCTTGCTCGAAAGTCAGTCGTATCTGACTCTAGGGGTCAGTGCTCATCTCTGTTACTAAGCTGAAGAGCCAGCACTGTCTGCTTCTGCAGACGTTTCCATGGTCATGTGGCAGGCATGACTAGACACCGGAGCACACGGAACGCTGTTACCTTCCTACCGAAGTGGTCCCTATTCATCTACTCGCAATTTCTTGCTTTCGAACTGCTACAGGATTAATTAATTAATTAAATCCCACCGTAAAAGTCATCATATCTGCAACTACTGGACACGTGCCAACGTCACTTTAACGTTACCTGGCACTAAACCCCCCTCTGCCTCAGTCCTATCCTTGTCTCCTCTTGGGTCTCCCAGACACAGGCAGCTCCAATTTGGGACTACTGAGACTCCAAGCCATTTTTCCATGGAGTGCCTGGCCCAGCAAAATGTGACCTTTTTGCTGCAACCTGGAAGATCCACTCTAAAAGTGATCCTCAGAAAACGTCAAAAGGAGGGGATGGTAGCCGCGTGGCCTCTCCTGGCTTACAATGACGTTGCTCTGTCCCTCCTCCCTTCCATAAACATACAAGTTATCAAAGGAACTGTGGTTTATTTTTCAAAAAGGGATAGTAAAGATACATTGTTCACACAATACAGATAACTATACAATAGTATATACAACACTACTCTAAAATATTCAGGAAAATCAGCACCTTGGTTTCCCCCGTGAACATAAATTAATCTAACTCACTACCAGTAACTTATTCTTCTGACAGTTTAGAAGAGAGCAGGATCTCTTTCCTCCTGTTCTTCTCTGGCTTGTTCTCTTCAGGTTCTCCTCAGAATCTCTTCCAAAAGTTTTCCAGAATCTCTTCAGATTCTCCTCAGAAAGTTTCTCTCTCTCTCTCTCTCTGAAAGTTTACCTCAGACTCTCTCTTATCTTCGGAAACTATTTTCTCTCAATTTCTTTAGAATCTCCCTAAAAGTTCTTTTCAAGTTCTCCTCAGGAAAAAAAAACCCCCTCTCTTTACTTTGTATACCTCACCATCCCCCTCTGGCCTTATCTCATTTACACGAGCCGATCAGATACATCCCTGTATCCTTAATGTCTTCTGCCCGGCAACAGGGTGTTAGAGACCAGCACCTTCCCTCTCTGTTATATATACATATAGAGAAATAACAAAGCCCAACTACCGTGTTTCCCTGAAAATAAGACATACCCATAATATAACCCATAGCAGGATTTCTCAGCAGTTGCGCGATAAAAGCCACACCCCAAAAATAAGACATAGTGATAGGCGTGGATATGCAGCGTGCCGGCGTGGAGTGATAAAGAAGTCAGGCAGCCAGTGGCGTAATAAAAAGAAGACATCCCCTGAAAATAAGCCATAGTGTGTCTTCTTGAGGAAAAATAAATATAAGACAATGTCTTATTTTCAGGGAAACACGGTAACATATGGACCTTTAACTACTTTTGGTGTAACTTGTGAGCCCATAGTAGGCTCTACCATGACAGGTGTGTGCCTCACATTGGGAACCACTGATCTAGATAAAGATAAAGTTCTCTCTTGCTTGAAAGTCAGGCTTATCCGACTCTAGAGGGCAGTGCTCATTTTTATTTACAGCACTGCATCTGCAGATGTTTCAATGGTCATGTGGCAGGCATGACTAGATTCCAGAGTGCACAGAATGCTGCTACCTCCGCCAAAGTGGTACCCATTTATCTACTTGTAATTTCTTCCTTTTGAACTGCTAAGTCAGCAGGAGCTTGGATAGAGGATGGGAGCTCACTCCATCACTCAGCACATGGGTCTCGAACTGCTGACCTGCTGACCTTCTGTTATCAAACTCAGCATTTTAACCACTAAGCCACTGTGGTCCACTTACCTTTACCTGGGCATCCCTAATTCTTCCTGGTGTCCTGCTTAGCTTCTAAAATCAGACAAGAACAGAGCCCTGTTGAGTCATTAACTGCTTCTCTCCTACAAACCTAGGAAGTAGCACCTCTATCCATCATCACTTTTGCAATGTGGGTGGCATCATGTCTGCAGAAGAAAAATGTCTGTTTGCTTGCAGAACTCTGGAAACTTAGATCTGTTTATATGAGGAGTCAAGTGGGCAGAAATCTCTCTGCTGCAGACATGTCACTCTTTGTGTGAAGAATGTGACGAGAGATAGAGGAGGATCTAGTCATTCATTTTGAAGTACAATAAAGCCTCGCATAAAGACGGCCTCACTTAGAGACTAACTCACTTAAAGAGCAGAATTTTCTCTGAATGGTCACCTCACTTAACAACTAAAACCAACCAAAAACTCGCTTAACAAATATATCGGGGTTTGCAATCCCCTCCCCGCCAGAAGTCACAATTGGTCACTTACAATGGTGTTTTGCTTAAAGAGCAAACTCGCTTAAAGAGCAATCCCATGGAACACATTATGATCTTTAAGTGAAGTACCACTGTACATTAAAGAGAACCATAAAGGTAAAGCTTGAACAAGGTGCAGGTATGTTCAGAGTGGTCGCTGTTTGGAAGGATCCCACAACACCCTAGAAAAATCAATCAGAAATTTGGTGCATGGGAGGATAGAGCAATCACTAAGTCTGCTTTCCAGTCAAAGGTTAGGAAAATTATTACTGTTATTTAAGACTGCAACACCCTCAACCCCTCAGCTGTGCTGATGGCAGTTGTGGTCCACAAAAAATTACTTTCCAAAGTTCGGCTTTGGATCTTCCTCTCATGCAACCCTGCTAAACACATTTCTGCAGTCTACCTGATAGGTATGCCAAAGTAAAGATCAAGGTTGCCCTTGCTTGAAAGCCAATCATATCCAAATCAAGGGTTCAGGGTTCATCTCTGTTTACAGCCAAAGAGCTGTGTCTGCAGACATTTCCTTGGACCTGTGGCAGGCATGACTAGACACAGGAGTCCACTGAATGCTGTTTACCATCCCACCCAAGTGGTACCTGTTTATTTACTTGCAATTTCTTGCTTTCGAACTTCAAGGTTGGCAGGAGCTGGGACATTACATTTTGCAGCACTCGGGTCTTGAACCACTGACCTGCTGACCTTCCAGTCATCAAGTTCTGCATCTTAATCACTAAGCCACCACAGTCCCCCAGGTATGCCAAAGGGAATCACTATTCCAGTTTTCTCCTGTTCCTTGTATTACCACTTATAATGCTAAAGATAAGAAAATAAAATTGGACCTCTGCTCCCAGGCTATTTGGTAAGATTGTATGATATAGTAGCTGACAGCAGAATCCTGTATATCCTACTCAGAAGCGGTTTCACTGAGTTCCGCAACATTCCCACAAGTGTGGTTATCTTAATTTTTCACCACACGTAGAATCTTAAACACTTACGGTACTTATTATACTACAAACAACCAAAAGTTGCAGTCCTATGTGTGTGAAATCTATGCACAGTAAGACCCCAGTGTACCTGCAGGGGTGGGATCCTAGGACCCAGCTCCATAGAATGCAGGTGGGATTTACTTTTCAGTAGACACACATAGAGTTGCACAATAAAACAGCAATTCTGTGTGCACCAATGGGAAGTCAGCTCAAATGACTCCGATAAAATTATACACTAGAAACCCGGACAACGTTATGACATGGTTCCACAAGTCATGACGTTGTCCGGTTTTCCCGTTGTTCGATACATTGATTGAACAAAGCTAAAAAAAACCTGAGAAGAGGCGCTCGCATGCGCATGAAAAGGTGCGCCAGCAGGAGCCTCTTCTACCAAACGGGTATAGCAATGGGGATCACACGTCAAGGCTTTGATGCCTTGCCTTGAAGTGCGATCCCCGTTTAGGTGCTTTGCGATGGGAGTTTGCCCAAACTCCCATCACAAAGCGCCTAAACAAGGGTCGGCATTTCCGAATTTCCCCCGCCCCCGGGGGAGGGGGAAATTTGGAAAAGCCGACCCTTGTTTAGGCGAGCGAAACGGGGATGGCACGTCAAGGCAATTGCCTTGACGTGCCATCCTCGGTGCTATAGCGTGCCCGGGAAAGAGGCGGCTTGGTCGAAATCCTCACCCCTGTGCAGGGGGAGGGAATTTCGGCCAAGCCACCTCTTTCCCAAGCCGGGGAGACCCCGCGGAGAGGCGCCTCTTCTCTCCCGATGTTCCGAAAGGGTAAGGATCCTTACCCTTTCGGAACATCGGATGGCTTGCAGGAGCATGCACATCGGTGTGGGTTAGTGCAGGGTACGGAGGTCCCCCCGTATCCTGTGCTAACCCCCACCGACGCGCACCTCACGCCCGAAGTTTTGAAAGGGTAAGGATCCTTATCTTTTTGGAACATCGGGTGGCTTGCAGGCGGGCGTGTGTCAGTGGGGGTTAGCGCAGGACACGGAGGTCCCCCCCATATCCTGCGCTAACCCCTACCGACGCGCGCCACGCGCCCGAAGTTTCAAAAGGGTAAGGATCCCCGTACCCTTTCCAAACATCGTGGGGGCGGGTGCTGGGGGGGGGTTTGGATTGGGTAGATGTTCTACCCAATCCAACTCCCCCCCACGCACACGCTTGTTCCGTATAATGTTAAAATCGCGTTATTCGATACAAGATTTTTCTGAAAATCTTGTCACGTTATGCAGTTTTCGCGCAATACAGTACTCGCGTTACCCGGGGTATTACTTTACCTGATTAAACATGCACAAATTCTGCAGGCTCATGTGTGAACCTTGAAGTGAGAAGGTCCCTGCTTAGACCGTACTTGAGCCATAACTCTGGGAACAGCTTGGAAAAGTTCTTTTTCTCAAATACAACTTCCAGCTCTATGCTTTCAGCTTAAATGTTTGTATGAGCGCCCTTCCCTCTTTAAATTAAGCTTCCAGTATCCATAGGGCTTTGGAAGCATGCTTAATGCACATGAACAGTGGCAGAGAAGGAGGGTCAAAAGATTTGCAATTTCCAGTAGAGATGGAATAAACTATGCACATTGTACAAACTGAATAATCAATTGCAGAAAATAGTGACACCAACCATGTTTCTTCACTAGTCATGACTGACATAAGACCAGATTTTTATTTAGTCTCTTTTTAAAAGGCAGGGGGATATTCCACAGTGCTTGATAGAAATCCTAAACATAAGAAGGATGCTATTCTTTCAACTTCTGCCATGACACCCCTTTTCCACATCATTCATGCTGAAACTGCCATGCTTAAAGCACTCTCTCCACCCCTTCCCCTAACATCAGGGCTTGGATGTACTGAAATTTCCTTCTTATGCCTAATCAAAAGGAGAAAGAAATGGGGGGGGGGGAGGCAGTGAGCTGCTGATTCAGGCGGGTCAGGTCTTGTGCCGTTTCACTGTAGAAAGGATGTTCCCAGCTCAGCAGAAACACGCCTCCGAGGTGTTTTCCGCTGACAGTTGAGCATAATCTAGTTCAAATCTGATGGCACTAGGGCGAAGGAGAGGGAGGGAGGGTGGAAAGACAAGCACAAGGTCTTCTATCAGGGCACATCAAGGGGAAATAAAAGCCCGTGTGGTCTTTCTCAACTGCTCTTTTGGCAGCAGCAATGACTTTGCACCGATTTATGCAAGCCAATAGACTCCATTATGAGAAAATGATACTGAGAATGTGTTTGTTCAGATACTTTTCTAGAAGGCAACAAGCTTATCATAATTAATTATCTTTTTAAAAACTTCTCCAAATGCTGTATCCAATTCTGATCTGAATATTGGCCATCATCATGGTAATCAGCCATGAAGATTATCCTAAGAATATGATGTTTTGGCCTTCCATTTGCCTCTCACATCACAACATGATAACGGTACCACTAATCCAGTTCCACAAGATTCTTTCTGGTCCTGAGACCTTTTTGGCATGCAAAGTCCTCCTCATCCCCAGGCCAGTATTGATGAAGCTGCTGCCCTCCATCAAGATGGATTCAAGTGGGATTTAATCCATTTGGGGACCATCACTCTTCCCTGTGGACTTTGGCACCCAAGGCAGTTAGTCCTCTGGATTCTCAGGTTAATTAACTGCTGCCTGATGATTGGCATTAAATCACTGGCAGCATGGTCTACTCTATTCCCATAGCAGGATAACCTGGCCAGAGTGGCTTAAAAATCACTAGAATGATAGAAAATGTGTTTGTTATGCATTCTAATAGAAACTGCTTTGTTCTGCACCTCCCACGTAAAGAGTAAGGCTGGGACTTTTTCTTGTTTCCAAACTTCTTAATTCTTCTGGTGCTGGGTGCCTCTTAGCTGTGCCCCCTTTAAAAAAAGTGTGTTTTTCAAATGTTACTCATTAATTTAGACACCCATTGCATTTGCTCTTTATGAAAGATGGGAGTAGAGGATGGATTGGTATAGGACAGTGATGGCAAACATTGGCACTCCAGCTGTTCTTGAACTTCAATTCCCAGAAGCCCTTATCAGCAGGAGTGCTGACCTGGGCTTCTTGTAATTGAAGTCCAAGAACACCTGGAGTGTCAATGTTCGCCATCACGGGTATAGGACAATAAATACAATTACGTCTTTTTTCGCACAGGGGGAAAAACAAAGAGAAACAGAAGACTAATTCTGATGTTATGGGGCAGGGAATATTCTCCAGGTTTTAGTAAGAATTTAGTATGAATTTGACTGTGGTGGCTCAAGTGGTTAAGATGCTGAACTCAATGACTGGAAGGTTGGAGTTTGATTCCCCAGTACTGCACAACGGAGTGAGCTCCCAGCTATGTCCCAGTTCCTGTCAACCTAGCAGTTCAAAAGCAAGGCATTGCAAGTAGATCAATAGGTACCACTTCGGTGGGAAGGTAAACAACGTTCCATGCACTCTGGTGTCTAGTCATGCCTGCCACATGTCCATGCTTTCCATGGTTTCGTTTTCAGACACAGACAGCACTGGCTCTTTGGCTGTAAACAGAGATGAGCACTGAACCCTAGAGTTGGATATGACTGGCTTTCAAGTAAGGGCGACCATTAGCTTTAGCTCACTGGAGCAGTCCAATGTGTGGAACCATATCTCCAAAGTAGGTTCAGCACCATGGATAGCTACTTTAAAATTCAGATTCAGGCTTGCAGTCAATCCATCATGCTATGACAATTTAGTCAGCAGCTGCCATTGGCTCACCTTCAAAGGTTTTGCATGCCTTGAATGTCCTGAAAATGCATGGTTAGGGATCTTCCAATCTCAGAATTCCCCTAAGTTTGAAGGAGGCTCTTTTCTATCCTTTCCTTTGCAAGGATAAAGGAATGATGGCAAAATTCTTACACCAGTGGGATTTCAATCGTCCGGTCATGTTTTGAAGAGCAAAACATACTGCAAGATACCTAGGGTTATGGGAGTAATCATTGCAATAAATAAAAATAAAAATAGAGGATGGAGAGTCTGCAAATTCATCATCACACACTGTGTTGATGCATATCTTGGCATTTATGTGCTCTGTGGCGCAACTACCAAGGTTTGCCTGCTTCCCAAACTCACCTGCCTGGCATCACCTCTACAACCCCCTTGCAAGGAATTTTGATTTGGGATGCAAAAGGAAATTACTCGCAGTGCGCAGTTTAGCAGTGTTTTCACCAACCCTGCCAAGGTTAAAAGACATAATAACAGTAATAATGCTATAAGAAAACCTCAGAAGCAACTGCCTGAAACATGCCATTTGCATTTTTAAGGAAATACTTCTTTGAGACAGCCTGGGTGAAAGGTTGGCATTTGCATTTAAATGGAAAAGAAAGTGCATGATGTTGGAAGTTACATCTGTATCATTTTCTCTGCGGTGAGCTGCTGTTTCGGAGATTAAGGGACACATTTTGCATCTTGCCATTTATTGAACACAGAAGGTTGTAGGAGAGTCAAATTGGGATGAAATAACAGGAATATCACAGCAACAGGCCTGGTATTCTTCCCCTTCTTCTCCTGATGCACATTTGACAAAAGGTACCCTAGTTTATGTGGCACCTGAGAGGGATGGCACCGTCAACAATAAACGGTGTGTTGAGGGCAGTTTCCAAGCTTCCACTGCATTTCCTTTTGAAAATAATAATTAAGAAATGGCCCCCAGCTTAATGATAAGGTAAACGTCTCCCGTGCTCCAAAGCCAGTCGTATCCGACTCTAAGGTTTGTACTCATCTCTGTTTATAGCCAAAGAAACAGTGTGTCTGCTTCTGCAGTCATTTCTGTGGACATGTGGCAGACATGACTAGACATTGGAGTGCACGGAATGCTCTTTACCTTCACACCCAAGTGGCACCTATTTATCTCCTTGCAATTTCTTGCTTTCAAAATGATAGATTTGTAGGAGCTGGGATAGAGACAGGAGCTCACTATGTCATGCAGCACTCAGGTCTTGAACTGCTGAACTGCCAACCTTTCAGTTGTCAAGTCCAGTGTCTTAACCACTACTTAACCACTAAGTCATCACAGTCCTTTCAGCTTAATGGATTCTTCTGTAGAAACCCTTGCCATTTAAAAAATGGCTCGGCACAGGATGTACAATTACAAATATTTATTCTTTTCCAGGTGCCATTTAGCAGGGCTTTGCACTGCTTTTAACCAAATAACAACACACTCACCAAATATGAGACATTTGTGTTTTCAGACTGACTAGGGATGGAGTGGAACAACAAGACATGGGCATTCGTCAGGTGCAGAAGAAGTCCTATGCACTCCTTTTGTCTTCAATTTAGCATTTTGGGGGTTAGAATGTGACAATAATAAAGCCATAAAGAGCAGAAGGAAACTGACTATACAGAACTACTTTGGACTCTGATCTGGCACCAAAGGAGAGCGTGGTTATAAATCCCAGAGTGCTTCTGTACACTGTAAACCAGGGGTGCCCAAACTACAGCCCGTGGGCTGGATCTATCTCATCCTGTTGCAAAACAGATTGCAAGACACGTTTTACTTCTACTTCCGGAAGCGATAAGGGCAGCATGGGCCAGATGAATCACAGTAAACCCATTCGTGTGGATTCACTGGGGCTTGAGGTTCTGGGAATTGAAGTCCAAGAACATATGGAATGCCAAGGTTCACCATCATGGGGTTAGACCTTTTCTTTAGAATGCTATGGTCTGTCTTTCTTCTCCCAATATTTCGTTGTTTCCTTTCTTCTGGATGCCATGGGGCCACTGCCAACCCTTATAATAACTATCTCCTGTGGCCATGTAATTTTGCCAATGATAAGTTTGTTGGTACTGCATAACACCACTTTGTACCCCAACCATAGCTCTTAACATTCCCCCATTCCCAAGAACTTGGTTTGCACAGAGATCTGGAAATACACACATTAAGAAGGTTCAGGTTGGAGTGTTCCCGAAGGGCTCAAAATGGATCAAATTTGTGTGCCTTTATTGAGCTACAGATTGAATTGTGGGAGCCAGTTCACATCTCTAGGCCAGTGCCCTATTTCTAGTCCCAACTAGAGTAGATCCATTGACATAACATTGACTTACCATTCAGCAGTTGAATCAGTGGCCAAAATCCTTTTGCACAGCTAAACCAAGGGCATACATTTTAGTCGCAAATTGCTGTAAGTTAGGAAATTTCTTGTGGGCACAATGCATCTTTATATATATCCCTAAGAAGTAATGAAGAATTTCTTAAGTTAGATTTCTTAATTTACAGCAATTTGTTGCAAAAAGCTAAACCTTTTGCATAATTACCCAACAGGATTTTGGCCAATGTGTTTACTTGAAATTGGAACAAGCTGGTTTTGGGTAGCAAACATTTCTACCACGAATGACTTAATGTTCCTGTTTCTTTGTGTAGTAGTTCCTTAATATCATATATAAGAACAAATCCACAAAGGATTGCCAGAGAATGAACTCTCTGGAGATCCAGAGTTATGTGAAGGGAAACGTGGAGGTGTGCAGTCCAGACCAAGATCATTTTCTGCATGGATCTCTCTGTTTCTTGCTAGAACTATGGTTAAAAGTTAAAACATAAGTACAAGCCAGTATCAAAAGCATGAGCTTAGCTGATGGGCTTCCTGACTTGGAAACAGATGACTAAGAAAGCTCTTTTGATGCTGCCAGCTTGTCGGCCCGATATTAAGTCCCTTCTTCCTCCTGTCATATGAGAAGTGAAAACTTGACACAAAATGTGTGTCACGCCGAGTCAAAGAGACAGAAGCAATAAGGCGTAATGAGGAAGCAAAATCGCTCTGGAATCAGCAAAGTCCCTTGGGGTGGTTTAACACTTCCAAGCGCCCTATGACAACCCTCAGCAGCAGAAATCAAAATACATGCATACAGCCCTGCACAGCCCTGCACACAGTCCCTTCCAGCCCATAATAGCTCAATAGCACAGAAAGACACAATTAAGCACTTTTAAAGTGTATTTCCTAATCACAGGAAAGCAAACTGAGTTTTTTGTTTTGGCGTGGTTTTGCTTAAGCTCATAAGAATAAGTTCATGCTTACTCTGCATTTAAAAAATGTTTCTAGTCTTCATTGATGAGGCAGACATCACTGCACAGGGAAGCATATTAATGGCATTAGATGAAATCTCTGAAACTTGAATGGGGCAAAGCAGGAAGTTATTTACTGAAGGAACATTTCACCATCCTACCTCATTCACCTCACTACAAGAGGTGTAGAGAAGAATCCAAAAAAATGAAGTGAAAAGTGTTCGCCAACTTGGTTAGCTGGAAAACAGGGAAGTCAGTTATAGCAGGAATAATTTCATTTTATACCATTTAAATATGAAGATTCAAATATTTGCCTATTTAGAATGAAGAGAACTTGAGAACTCAGAGGCTATCTTCATAGGCATGTAGCCCGTTATTTGGGACAGGTTAGTCCAATCATGTCCACACATCAGTTGGGCCAGTCTTCCCCCAACTGCCCCCAACCCATTTGACATGCTTGAAATTCTGCCACTGGATTATACTCAGTAGGCTATATTTTTATCTTATTTGGCTTGTGTGGGACCAATGTTCCCCCAGACCCATCAACCATACTGACTCAGGACCATGGGAGTTGTAATCTTATACATCTGGAAAGTACCAAAATGAAGACCTTTCCTAAATACCCTACACAAATATTACTGAACCAAACATAAATTCTTCTCCCATTTCTCTTTATTGCCTTCAGCTTCCTCAACACTCTACTGCCAGAAAACCATGCCAGAAAAATCTTGGACTTTCTTGGGTTGAGTTTTAGAATGGAAGCTTCTTGGGTCAGGGAGCTATCTTTCAGTTCTCACTCTGTATAACACCATCATCATGATGCTATTAATCACCTGTCTTTCTTCTTGTCTATTCTTTTTATCTTCTTGAGGAAACCTGGTTGGTTTCAGGAAGACTTTGAGAGCAAATATGAAGGTCCCTGGAAGTCATAAATGGAAGGAACACTACAAAACTCCTTTAAATATTAGGACAGTGAAGATGATATAGACAAACTTTGTCTAGCCTTGTGTCTTCCCTATGTGCTGGGCTACAACTTTCATCGGCCATGCAGGGTGGAGGTGGTAGGAGGACATATGGTTGTGTTCAAACAAATCTGAGTGGCATCCAATTATAGAAAGCTGCCTTAGATTCTGCAATATTATGACAGTGACACTCACTGTGCAGAAACATGGAAGAGAAAGGTGCTGTACTCTAAGAGCCCTGTAGCCTACAGCACCCTAAAGGCAAAATCAGAGGCATTCCGAATGCTATTAGCTTGCTGTAGGGTATCTCTCAGAAGCAACAGAGAGACTTCCATTTGGTCCCAAAAGAAAAGAATTCAGAGGACAAAAGTGTTTTATTTTGTAGAAGAAACAAGTAAGCCAAATTCTACAAAGATTTAGAACAACTTGGAAAGAATATATTTTCTTGTAATGGATTACTTTTGTAGGGGGGGGGGAGAGAAGACCATTGTACTGTCACTTCCCTCCTACTCTCTGATGTGATTACTAGAGGGATATCAATCAATCAGCAATTACATAGAGAGTATAGTGAAAATAAGAGACATACTGAATGATAGTTAAATCCTATTTGAATACAGGAGTAACATGACAACTGGGAATTGTTGTAGAATTTTATTTGTGAAATGAATAGCAATTCTCTACTTGTGGTTAAACAATATTTTAGGCATAATAAGAGATGAATCTACATCTTGTATAGAAATAGTGTCTATATTTTATTTGATGCCATTGTACTCATCACTCTTTCCATGACTAGTTATGATCCCTCCAGTAATGACATCAGAAAATGGAAGGGAAATGATAGGGAAAAAATTAATTTTTGGACTTCCAGAATCCTTCAGACACAGTAAGGACTGTAAATTCTGTGAGTTACAGTCCCTTATTTGGGAATAAGAGAAGGCCAGGGAAACAACCTCAGTAGAGAGCTAGGGGTGCTAAAATCTTGGAAAAGCTGGAGATTTTCAAGAATACTTTTGACTCTCTGGAATACATAACATCCAGCCTGAAAATATATACAAGGGAACATTTGGCATAGTTCTATAGTTCAATGTTCTTTCTGAGAGTGTATTACCTGAACTGTACACAATGTTCCAAATGTGGGTACAGCACATATTTATGTGTGACAGCACGAAACTTGCTATTGTGTATTCATCTCCTTTCCCAGTAATTCTAAATGCTTACTTTGCTACTGAAATAGCTTGAAAGTGGGATTTTAGGTGTTGTGCAGGCAAAGTGGTGGTGGTGGGAACCTCAACAACACAACAATATTTTGACAAGGAAACCTGGCACACCACATGCAGAAGAATTGGAAAGAATAGCAAAGAGAGTACATACAACTATGTAATATCAAAACATCTTGCTTTTGAGGAATTTCTATAGCTCTTTCCCCATTCTTTCCTCTAAATCAAAAAGCCCCTCCTGAGTCACCTGCAGATTAAGCCAATGGTACTTCAGGATTTAAGTACCATACATATGCAGCCACCTCCAGAGATATCTTGTGTACCTTACAATAATATTCGCAGCAGGAGCATACTACAACAGCTTTGGAAATCTGTGTGTGCTCAATAGGCCTGACTTTCTTCCCAAGCCAGCAGAAAGTATATAAGCAAACAAGACTGCGGAAGGAGATGGTTTCCCCTTCATTTCTTCCTGTCACTGGGATGAAATCCAGGAGAGTAACCAGTGAATTAGCAGGGATTGTATTCTACTAGCTTTGTGAAAATTATGAGTACTGCTTGGGAAAAGACGCAAGACTGCAATGAATGGATTTCACTTTGGCCTAGAACAGAGGTGCCCAAACTCTGGCCCACAGAGCCAAATTATCCAGCTCATGCTGCCATTGCCACTCCCAGAAGTGGAAGTAAAATGTGCCTGCAGCTGCACAAAACACTGTTGTAAACGCACCTGCGGCTGTTGTAAATGCATTTATGACAGCGGTGGGTACATTTATGGCAGCATTTTGCACATGTGTGGGCATTTTACTTCTGCTTCTGGTGGGAGGAACCACATGACTGGCCCGTGGCCTGAAAAGTTTGGGCACCCTTGACCTAGAAGAACAAAATCCCACCATCCAGATGTTTTTTGGACAGCTGCTCCTGCCAGCTGTAGCCAGCATGACCCATGGTCAGGAAAGCTGGAAGTCACATTTTGCCCACCCTTAAAGTAGCATGCAAGCTGACTGGATAGCTCAGTGTGTTAGGTACCTGGCTGTGGTGCCAGATGTTGAGAGAAAAGCCAACTTGTGTGTCCTTTAACAAACGTCACAGTTCTAGAATGTTACCTGAAGAAGGAAATGGTAATTTGCTCCTGAGTTCTCCCTACTTAGAAAACCCTGAAAGGAGTTGCCATAAATCAAAATTGATGTGACAGCGCAAAATTATTAAATTACAGTAGCATGTTAAGAAGCCATGTTCACATTTTCATGTTCTCTGGAGTACATGGTGAGGAAAAAACAATGGAAAAAAAATCCCAGCATGAATCTGCTTCGTGTATGTTTCTTCTGTATACTGTATTTTATTTTAATTCTTGTTGTGTAAAATACCTAGTGACCTCTAATGAAAAATACTCTGCTTGTCCTTCTATGTTGCCAATTGATAGTTAAAAGGGAATAAAACTGTTGTGTGAATAAAACCCTAGTTCTTCAAGAGATGAAGGCAGATGAAACACCTCTAAAGCCTAGTTGAGATTGGACAAAAATTGTTACAAAATGTTAACCTTGGACAGTACTGAATCTCTGTAGAATCCTGGAGAGGCACTTGCCTTCCCTTAAGATGAGTTATCTGAAAACTGGTCAGGGGTTGGGCAGCCTTTCAAATAGTGGATGCCTTCACATAGAAGACTCTCTTCTTACAGTTCTGAAAACAGAAGATTGCTCTGTGTGAGACTTTTCCCAACTGAAGTAAACACATTGAATCAACAGTAGAACTGTAAGCCAAGGGTTTTTTTTTTTTTTTGAAATCCCATTGATTTAATGGGCCTATTCAAGTTGGATTTAGAATCCAGTTTAACTGGCTCATTCTGATTGCTCCTTCCCAACCCTCCTTCTGCTATCTGGAGGACAATAAAATAGTTAGAAGATACAGACAATGAGGATGCACAGTGGCCAGGAAAATTGAGTGCATTTAGGAAGCTGAACATCAATGCTTGTAAGAAGTACCATTAACAGGTGGGGATCAATAGGGAGATAACAGGACTCAAGTATTTCCCCTTTCTTGTCTTTCTATATAATTACCTGTTGATTACAATTCTTAGACTTTACTTCATTTGTGCTTCTTCTTGGAAAGATAGTTGCAGTCCTCTTCCTTGTAAGAGATGGCTATGTGTCTTCCTAATGGCTACAATTCTACTCATGAAATTCAGCCCTGGGCGTTTTTGTTAACAAGCGCTTAAATCCAATTGCTAATTCCTAACTGGAGAACTGGAGAATAATTATTGAATTAATGGCTGAAAAGTTACTTGATACTGATTTAACCCTTTCAATGGGTTTACTCTGGTTGGTAGTAGAAACTGTATTTAGGTCTGCTTTACAACCTCCTCCCTCCTGTTTCTAATATGTCAGAAAATGGATTTAGAAAAACAATGAAAGGTAACTTCTTTTGCCAGTTACAGGCTTTTCTTCCAGTAGTTACAAGCTCAGCAAAAAAAAAAAATCTGTAGCTGTCTGCTCGAAATTAGCACAGACAGACAGACAAAACCATTAACGGTCCCCATAAAATAGGTTCCTCTACCAAATGAAGCTATAGGGTGCTGACTGATTGGTAGAGGTTGACTTGCAAGATTATCTGGGTCTTGAAAATAATAGATAGAAAGAAGGAAAGACTGAATCTCATTCTCTTGCAGGGATTTGAGGTGGTAGCAGGAGGATCCTCTAATCACAATTAGAAAAGAATTAAAATAGATTATTTTCTCTATGTAGATACAACAGAACCCTTCAAACTCTTCCTTATTATCTATTTATTTTATTAGTTCCCAAGAAGGTAGAGACTTACTTTTGATTTTTTGCTTTTGAAGTTCTGCATTGCAGCATAATGTAAAGTAAATATTAAATATAAGGAATAAATAAAATAATAATAATGCTTTTTAAGTGACATAGAATTTGAAAAATGTCAAAAATGTATAAAGACACAAAAACAGATGCATAATAACCACTGCATCTGATAATTATACTAGGATAAGAAGTTAAAAATGTAAATCCTAGGGAAATATATATACTAAATAGCTTTTAATCTTGCCACAAATAATGTCAGTGCATCTTTCATTTAACCAATTGATCCCTTGGCCTTGGTGAAACTCCATCCAGAGCATCAACCACAAGACCAATGGATGCCAAAAATGTTATGAATTTTTATTATTCTGAAAAGAAGAAGGGGGGATTATCCTGCTAGCTTGGTGGTACCATCTGCTTCTCTCCTGCTGATCTGTCACACCACAGCTTTGTCTTCACATGCTTTCATTAATATTTTTAATCAGATGCCTAAACAAGACGCAAGGAATGTCTTGACTGCAACCTGCAAGAAGTTGGCATCGGTGTTAATGAAGCCATTCAGATAGTGACTGGATGCCCCAAACCTATACCAGTTGAGAAAATATACCCTCTTGTTGGTATTCCTCCACCTACTTCATGAGAGAAGTAGCAGCGGATGCTGAGAAAACTAAACAAGAGAATGACCCTCAACATCATCTCAAGTCTGCCGGCTCAGATCCAGGAAGAGCTTTACGTCAAGAACATTCTTGAGGGTATGCAAGAGCAAAACCAAATTAGAAGATGGAGGAAGAAGCTCGCTGGACAAGGAACAATATTAAAGGAGGATATAGCTGAGGAACTTAACCTCCACTGCATCACTTGGAGGACACAGAATAGGTTGAGGGCTGGAGTCCCTAAATGCAAGACCAATGTGCTCAAGTGGGGACTGCTGGCACACAACTACACACTGTGTGAATGTAGAGAGATAAAGAATCCAGCTCATTTACTGATCTTCCAATTACTGCCAGAAACATGCATCGATGAGTACTTAAATTTGACCAATGACAAAGCCAAGAATGTGGCTTCATTTTGGCAGTCCAGGGTATGATCAGAACATGAAAGAAGATTGCAATCTTTCTCTCAAAAATGATAATGAAAGCTGCTTCTTTCAGGGAAGAATTTATGGACCACGTGGATCTTTCCAGAGGGACAGACATCCAAGCTATATTTTCTCCACAAAATATGAATACAAACCAAGGTCATTTCAGAGTTTTTGCTTTCCCTTGTGCGCCTCTCCACTCCTGAATCGCTATGGTGAGTTTCTACAATTACACACTGCAGCTGACTCATAGACATTATTTTGGGCATCATGGGGGACTAAACTGCCCTCTTCTGCACACTCAGGTTTTGTCTGGCAGCCACCCAAGCCCAGAGACAAAGATCAAGTTTGACCTCAGGAAGCCAGGTGAAGGCATGCTTTAAAAAAAAAAAAGATTCTGAGTTCACAGAAGGCCTAATAATGAGCTTTTTCATAGATGGGATAACATAGAGTAGGAGAAGATAAGACAATGTAGGTTGGCTATGAAGGTTGGCAACTCTCCTTTAGAGTTGAGGTTCCCAAACTTTTCAAGCCGAGGGCAGGGTCATGCTCTCTCAGTCAGCTTCGAGGGCTAGACAGCAATTTTGTCCTGCCTGAACGATGGGGGTGGACATTTTGTCCCAATACCTTCAAAGGGGTGGCCATTTTGTTTCTCAAATGCTCTTGGAGGATGGGGGCACATGAAATGGTGCTATGGGCTGGATCTGGCCTTAGGTTGGGAACCCCTGCTGAATAACAGGAGCTATCCCGGGTGCTGAACTCTCATCTCCAAACTAGGTCCAGCACCATGGATAGTACCTTTAAAGTTTACACCAGAACAGATCCCCCCCTCCTTTGCAAAACTGGAATCACTGTTACTGCCTGTAACAGTTCTCATTCCTAGTTCTACTCTATGTTATTCCCAACTGTAGAAGATTCACTGGAGTGGGATCCTCTGTGCCCACCCAAAAGCAAAATGGGCAAACTTACACCAACTCCTCCTAATTCCTCCTCTCCCAAGGTGTACCTTTGAAAAGTGTATCAGAAAATGTCATCATTTGATGCACTTTCCACATCTTTCTCCAGGTCACCATATCTGATCTTGAGAACCAAGGGATCTGTCATGCAAGACATTATGATGTTACATTGCATAGCTCCATGATTATGTATTATGGTAGGGATGGGCAAATTGTGGACCTCTAGATGTTACTTGATTGCATCTCTCACCCCATCTGAGATTGGTTATACTTGTTAGGGTTGATGGTAACACAAGTCCAACAATGTCTCAGGGACTGAAAGTTCCCCATGCCAGTGTTATGCAGTCCGACAATGCCTGAAGGAACCTGATTTCACACTCTAGGTTTCCCCAGCAACCTCATGCTTTTCACTATGTCTTGTCATAAGTCAAAGAAGATCAACTTAGATGCAACAACTGTGAGATGGAAATATGACATTTCCTTCAATCAAGTAATACTGTTGGTCTATGGAGCCTACATGTTCTGGATACAGAAGTTCCCAGGAGAAATCTGTGATACCTTCAGGGAGAGCATAGAAATATCCCTTTCTGAAACCCCAGAGAGATATTGCTATGAGTCAGAATTGGCAGTAACAGCAATGAAGGTCTGAGTCAGTATTAAGAAAAGTCTTATGCTCCCAAGTTGTCTTTTCTGACTACAACATGACTTCAAGATCCAGCATTTTCCTGGAGATTTTGGCAACTAGAGGTATACAGCTCTGTCTCTTGGGCCTGCATATGATTCCTAATTTTATAACTATCCTCCACTTCCCCCTCACCTTTGCTGTCTTTCCTCCAACTAATTTTTATCAACCTCCCAAGCTTTTCTTCAAAGGGAAAATGGATTCAGGCCTTTGATCATTTTAGTTCCTTCTTCTTTTCTCTTCCTCTCTGGGCGCTCTTATATTTGTCTTTGAACTATAGTAACTGCAAAGGTACAAATTATTCTAACTATAATTCAATGACAACACAGCACTGCTATTTGATTTTCACTTCCCCCATTTTTCCTTTTTCTAAAGAGAGGGAGGTGAGATGGAGATGAATAGGATGGACCACTAAGCCACAAGCAGAGTGGTGGTAAATTAGTGAGAGGTAAAGGAATCCTGCAAAAGCAGGATTAGCCCAAACCTCAGCTCAACATGAAGAAGACAAAAATAGTGACTACAGAATAATTACTTGACTTTAATGCTATCAATGAAGAAATTGAAGTTGACACAGATTTTATTTTTCTCACTTCAATCATCAGTCTAAACAGTGAATGTAGCGAAGATATATAAAAAAATTCAGAATGGCAGCTATGAAGAAACTAAAAATGATCTTTAACTGTAAAGATGTGTTCCAAGAGCAGGGGTGGCCAACCTACAGCCCGTGGTGCCAATTATTCCAGCCTTCAGTGAAGATCCTGGCACCACCACTGGAAGCCGAAGAAGAGCCAGAAGCACAGAAAATGGGCTGAAAACAGGTGAAAACACACTGCCCTCGCTCCCATCATTGCCACCACCATGGGAAGATGTGCAAGCGGTGAAAATGGATGAAAACGCACCATGAATGAACATGCTGTCTCCGGCATTGGAAATGGTGGAAGTGGCAGGAGGAACCATGCCTCCAGCCTGCACATCTGTCTGAGGTGCATGGTCTGGCCCATGGCACAAGAAAGTTGGCCACCCCTGTCCTAGAGCATAATGTTGAGAATGTCTGTATTATGTTATTCATGATTACTATGTACAGTTGTGAAGGCTGGATAGTTGATAAAAAAAAATCCACCTAGAAATATAGTGTTAGAGAAGGTCTTTATGGACACCAGGGGACACCAGGAAGACAAGTAAGTGGGTCCTAGAGCAAATAAGCATAGATACTCTTTAGAAGCAAAAATGACTAAACTGAGACAATCATACTTTTGGAACATCATGATAAAAGAGGAGCTATTGGTAAAGAAGGAAATGCAGTGGCTTAGCAGTTAAGACACTGAATTTGATGGCTGGAAGGTTAGCAGTTTGAGACCTGAGTACTGCATGACAGAGTGAGCTCCCATCTCTGTCCCAGCTCCTGCCAACCTAGCAGTTCAAAAGCAAGAAATTGTAAGTAGATAAATAGATACCACTTCAGTGATAATGTAAGCAGAGTTCTGTGTACTCCAGTGTCTAGCCATGCCTTCCACTTGTCCATGGAAACATCTGTAGATGCAGAAAGCGCTGGCTCTTTGGCTATTAACAGAGATGAGCACTGAACCCTAGAGCCAGATGTGACTGGCTTTCAAGCAAGGGTGACCTTTACCTTTATTGGTAAAGAGAGTACCAATAAATTTGGCTGGGAGGCCAAATATGAGGAACATTTAATTGGTGAAGGGAATCATGGCATTTAGATTGCTAAAAAAGGGAGCAGCTATTAGTAATAGCTTTTGGAGGCAACATATTCATAGGGTCACAATATAAGTTGGAAGTGATGTGAAGGCACATAAGTATGATGATGGAAACTGCATGACTCCAGCTGGATATGTGGAGAGAGACCAAAGAGTTCAACATGATAAAAATTTCTTCAGAACTGGTATCAGAATGGAAATATGGTTGATTGCAGTTATTATAAAAACTTTTTTCCTTCTAAAATGCCATGGCTCTCATGGGTGTTTAGGGCAAACAGCACCAATAAGTTCACACAGCACCGCCCCTGTACAAGGGATTAGCCAGCAAGTTTCTCTTGCTTGTCCCACCACTCTGGGAGATTAGATCAGTAATTTCCCCGGAGAATGAGTTTCTTTTAATTTCTAGTAAATAGCAAAATTTGATAATATTTTTCCCCAATGCCTTTGGCTTTTAAAGCCTTTTTCACAGTTCAGTCTATTTTAAACTAAAGATTTGTTTCTGCTATAATTTTACATTGTGCTTTTACTGCACATGGCTTTCAGGACCCTGGTGAGCAGGTTGTCAAATAGGATATGCAAACAAACCAGAAAACCAGCAATGACAAGAAAAATAAATATTTAGAGTACAGAGTGACTTGCATGCACTATTACAGCAGTGAATATTAATTAAATATAGCATTATGTTGAGGGTGCTGAACCCTGATCTATCCTGCTTATGATACTACAGCTTTTTGTGTGCACTCTAATTTCTGCCCAATGAATGAGAACCAAAGTATATGCTCCACTGAGGATTTAACACATCAATTAGCCTCTGGTCCTTTCTCTCATGGTTTGCTGTGGAGAGAAATCAAACTTCTATCTGGACAATGCAGAAGTAGGCTAAATGTAACCTCCTTAAGCCCCCATAATCACCTCTCCTTCGAGGCTAGGTTGGACCACAAACAGCCTGTTGGTTATGTGTAGCCCCCATCACACTCACCATACACCCCATATACCTCAATTTAAAAGAAATGAACTGCATAGAGGTGATGAATTCTGGCATTTTTGAGGTTCCCTAGCACCCTGGAGTCACCACCCCAGTTTTATTTTATTTTTAAAATTGGCCACTAGTGGGCAGAAGAGGAGGTTGAGGTTCTTTGGGAAAGCCAGTAGAAGTCTAGCAATAGGCCAACCTTTAGAACAGGGGTCCCCAACCTAAGGCCCATGGGCTGGATCCGGCCCCTGGCACCATTTCATGTGGCCCCCACCCCTCCAAGGGCATCTAAAAAACAAAATGACCACTCCTATGAAGCTGTTGGGACAAAATGGCCACCCCATTGTGCAGGCAGTGCAAAATGGCTGTTTGGCCCTTGAAGTTGACTGACAGATTGTGACACGGCCCTCGGCTTGAAAAGGTTGGGAACCCCTACTTTAGAGATTGTGCATCTCTGTGCTTGAAATCTGGGAAGAAAAATCAGCTATGATTAGATAGGAGACTGAAGGAAATAATGCTGAACCCATAATCATTTGACACCCCATCACTTCCTAACAGACTATCGTGGCTTAATGGTTAAGATGCTGAACTTCACGACCGGCAGATCGGTAGTTTGAGACCTGAGTGCTGCACAATGGAATGAGCTTCCATCTCTGTCCCAGCTCCTGCCAACCTAGCAATTCGAAAGCAAGAAATTGCAAGTAGATAAATAGGTCCCACTTCAGTGGGAAGGTAAACAGCCTTCTGTGCACTCGGGTGTCGAGGCATGCCTGCCACATGTCCACGGAAAAATCTGTAGACACAGACAGTGCTGGCTCTTTGGCTATAAACAGAGATGAGCACTGAACCCTAGTGTCAGATACAACTTGCTTTCAAACAAGGATGACCTTTACCTTTACCGCTTCCTGATTCTCAATCAGGATAGACTGGTTTGTTTATGGGGCTGAACCACTGATTTAAAATCCACATAAACCTACCAGGAGATGATTTTCCCACTGTTTACTACAGTCCCATCGGGCTCCCAGAAGAAGGGGAATGGTAAACCACTTCTGAGTACTCTACACTTAGAAGATCCTGATCCTCCATACACCAGGACTGACTCCATAGCATGAAACAAAGTTTGTCTTTTTACCCCAAAGTGGGATGGGAAAGAAGAGGAAGAAAGAAAGGGTGCATTTCCGTCAATTTGGTGCGTATTAGAACAGAGCATCTGTCATCTTGCACACAACAAGAGAGGCAGGTCTAAGAGGAGACACAATCATGCTGAACTACATTTGCATCAAAACATTCTGCAGATGTCATATAACTTGCATTGGGAGGAGGTTTCCTGCCTAGCAATAGTAGGAGAATAAGCAGGTCTCCAGTAAACACCCTGTGGGCAAAGTATGTCAATTGCTCCATTTAGAAGATTTGCTTGTTGTTTTTGTTGTTGATAAGGACTGTGTAATATTCTTTAAAACGTTGCCAACAGATGTCTTGGACCCTTCCACTCTTATTAATGAGAATATTGTAAGGATGGAAATGAGGTCACCCATGTTCCATACTTTGTTTAAAAACTCTCCAGTTCCTTAAAAGAGTTCCCCTAATCCCAAACATGACAGATGTATGAGGCAGTTTTGCTTGGGGGAGATGAAAATCCCTTCTTTCTGATTCGTGCTTTCATCCAGCCTGATTAAAATAACAGTGCAAAAAAAAATTTTTTTTTAATTTTTTTTATCATCTGCTTACTTCAAAATTGACAGAGACAAATGAAAAAGGATGAACTTTTACAAAAGCAGCTGGGAAAGGCCAGGGTGATCACAAAATATAGGGAGGAAAAACAAAGAAATCCTAATTTCCAATAATATTTTTTAAAAGGCAAGACAAAAAAAAGGTAGGTAGAGCGTCACAGACAGGTTAGCAACAAAGCTGGTGGCTTAAAAAGATAAAACACAAGCCTTTTTCCTCCTCACAATATTTTTTCCATTTGAAAGTGTTTATTAATCTATTCTCTCTGAAGAAAGAAGAAAAAAAGTTCAATGAAATACATAGATCAAAGATACTTTAATTCAGGTGGAAATGATTATTTTTCCTCCCTCTGGGTTTCACCCCCCCTTTTTTTTATTTAAAAAATAGAAAATGGTAAAAAGAGAACTGTCATTTCATCACTTATGTTAGAAAGGAATTCTGTCACCTGCTACCACATGTCTGTGCAGGCAAAATCTTTTGCTTTCCCCCTCTAAATGCATCATTTATACAGCCCTGCAAGAGATGACCAACTCAATAGAGCAAAGCTTTTGGGGCTGAGTTTTCACAGTTCCCCACAATTATTGTGGTGATTGCATGAAAGATTTCCCCATAAGCTATGCTCAAGTTGTAGAGTATAACTGGACTCATGTTCTCCACCTGTATGTCTAAACCAGGGAGATGTTTAGGACCAGGCCTGTTCTTTTACTTACAGGCACAGATGGAGCCTTACACCCACCTGGAAATATTCAATTCTGTTATCTGATGGTTATTGTTGTAATTTATGTCACTTGGCCCCTCTTTTCAAGTCTAGCCAGGTTATCCTGCTATGGTAATAGAGTAGACCATATGACCAGTGACTCAATGCTGTGTGTCAGGCTGCAGTTAACTAACTTGACAACCCTGAGGACTAGTGGCCTTGGTGAAGTCCACAGGGAAGGGTGGTAATTCCCAAGTGGATTAAATCCCACTTTAATCCATCTTGAATTCATAATAAACTCATCTTACCCAGCCCTATCCATGGGAAGAATGTTTTAAAAGGCCTCGTTAAAGAACACTGATTTCATTGCCTTCTTGAAGGCTTGAAGGGAGGGGGCCTGATGAATCTCCCGATCAAGTCCTTTCCTTAATAAAGGTAAGGTAAAAGTCTCCCTTGATTGAAATCCAGTTGAATTTGACTCTAGGGTTCAGTGCTCATCTCTGTTTATAGCCAAAGAGCCAGTGCTGTCTGCATCTGCAGATGTTTCCATGGGTATGTGGGAGGCATGACTAGACACCAGAGCACATGAAACACTGTTTACCTTCCCACAGAAGTGTTACCTATTTATCTTCTTGCAATTTCTTGCTTTCAAACTGCTAGGTTGGCAAGAGCTGGGACAGAGACACAAGCTCACACTGCCATGCCACACTTGGGTCTCAAACTGGTGACCTGCTGACCTTCCAGTCATCAAGTTCAGCATCTTAACCACTGAGCCACCACAGTCCCTTCATAATAAAGGAACTACCATCAAAAAAAGGCATGTTTCTATGTTATGACCTTTTTCACCTTCTTGGGGTCTGTTGTGGTTTGAGAGGACAGGTTGGTCAGGTAGTTGTTCTCCAAGAACATTTGCTCTGAAAGACAGTGACGTCATAAACCGCTCAGTTTTTTTTAATGTTAACATCAAAACTTTGAATTTGGTATGGTGAGCCACAGGTTACAAGTGCAGCCTTGGCAGAGAAGAGGAGATATAATCAAATTAGTCTGGTGGCCATAGTCTATACCCGTTGCAGTTTCTGTACCAAGCTCAAGGGCAACCCCATGTAAAGGGCACTACAGTAATTAATTTTTGAATTACCAATGCATATTGGAAACAATTATCATAATTTTAAATTGTATTCATAAATCATAGAATCAATGAATTAGGGGCCTATAATGCCGTTGAATCCAACCCTTTGCTTAATGCAGGGATCCAAATCAACTCAGACCTGACAGATGGTTGTCTGACTTTCTCTTGTATGCCTCCAGGCCTGGAGCACTCGCCACCTCCTGAAGTCATTGGTTCCATTGTCTTACAGCTCTAACAGTTAAGATGTTTTTCCTGATATATAGCCTAGATCTGGCTTCCCATATTTTGAGCCTATTATATGTCCAACACTCTGGGATAATCAAGAACACATCCTGATCCTCTTCTTTTTATCTTTATATCTTTCAATTATCTAAAGAGCTCAATTATCTAAAGAGTCCAACTCTTAAAATATTATTTTAAGCCTTCTCAAGTTTTGCAATTGTTTAGAGAATAAAAAAAGGCAGGAGAGGAAGATGGTAGTTTTTGGACATTCACTTTATTATTATAGACTCATAATAATAATAAGGGTATCTTAAAGGGAAACAAAATACAAAACCCTTCAGGATGCAGTCCATATTGATAAAATACCTCTTAGCTGGATAAGAATCTAGACTTTTGAGTTTTCCACAGGAAGTCTACTACTCCAGTGCAGAACTCCTACGGGTTACATTCAGAGCATACTAAACATTCTTGAGGGTATGCAAGAGCAATATCTAATTTGAAGATGGAGGAAGGAGCTCACTGAACAAGGAACAACATTACAGTAGATATGATTATTGAGGCTCTGCTACCTCACTTGGAGGACCCTGAATAGGCTGAGCATTGGAGTCCCTAAATGTAAGTTCAACATGCTCAAGTGGGGCTGCTGGTGGACAACAATATGCTGTGTGAATGTGGATTGATACAGAATACACCTCATTTGCTGGTCTGCCAGTTACTATTAGAAACATGTACCGATGAGGATTTAAGTTTGGCCAATGACAAAGGTGGCTTCACTTTGGCAGATCAAAGTTTGACCTGGACATGAAATAAGAACAACACCACCCCCTCTAGGATTTGACACTTCAGCAGTTAACCTTCATGGATTATAATCCACTACTTCAGATACAGGAAACAATTAAAGCACAGTTTGAGATTTCTTGTTTCCACACCACTATGAAAATCCTGAAGCCCTATAACCACTTTCTCATGCAACTACCTCTGGGTGTAGGAACTCTCCCTGTGCTGATAAGGATGTAGCTTGTTTTACAAGAGAATCACACTACTACAGTATTCTTGGTTGAGCCTTCTTCCTTTGCTACCCCCACCTCTACCTCCTATTAGCTGTTAGCTCATCTTCCCTCTCACTTTACATTTCTGTAAAAGGGATTTCTTTCTCCTCTGCTGATTTCACAGTTTCTGGTAAATCACGGCATTTCTTGGGATGAGTTCATCTCTTTCCCACATTTATAAGCCTTCAAAAAGTTTGCTTTCTTTCCTTTTGAGTTACTGTAATTTGTCAATGCATTTAATGGATATCATTCCTGGCATATTATTAAGAACCACCTACAGCCAAGAGATCATCTTGCAGCCAGAACAGGGCAAATATGTTCTAAACGGAAAGGCATACTACATGGACCTCAAGCCCCTAGAGTAGGATTTCTCAACCTTGGGCCCCTGAGTGTTCTTGGACTTCAGTTCTCATAAACCCAAGTCAGCACACCTGCTGATCATGGCGTCTGGGAATTAAAGTCAAAGAACATATGGGGCCCCAAGGTTGAGAACCTATGCCCTATACCAGGGGGTCAGTAAACTTGGCTCTCCAGATGTTCTTGGGCTTCAATTACCAGAAACCCAAGTCAGCACTCCTGGTAGAAGACCTTCTTTGGCCCTCAACTTTCATGTCCCCAAGATCTTTTCCAAATGAAGTGGTCTCTATTTATCTACTTGTAATTTCTTGCTTTTGAACTGCTAGGTTGGCAGGAGCTGGGACAATGACGGGCACTCATTCCGACATGCAGTACTTGGATCTTGAACTGCTGACTTGCTGACCTTCCAGCTAACAAGGCGAACTTCTTAGCCACTGAGCAACCTCAGTCCCTTACCTCCAACTTATTAACAATGTATAACATTAGTTTTATGTATTTTTTCCAAAAAAGTATATTTCTGCGTGTTGTTCCTTTCACTTTAACTAGAACATACTCAATAAAAAAATCTCCCTGAATCTCATTAAAATCATTTCTTTTTGTTATACCCTTCTTTATCTTTAATTCACACATCAACCCATCATTTATTGCTATATTCCATAGTTCTTGAAGCCAATAATCGAACTCAAATTCATGAACTATTTTTTAAAAAAGGTAAGGAATCTCATAGTTTGAGTTTAAAGTTATTTTCAATGTTGAACAAGCCCTGATCAGAACAGAAAAATAACATAGCAAAGAAAGGATTGCAAATATATTTTCTTGTAAATGGAAGGCGACTCTACAAACAAGAGTCTCAGGTTCTTCCCCTCCCTCTCCCCTTCTTCGCAGACTTTTTCATTAATGAGAAATGGAAAAGCTGATTAAGTTTTGAATGGGCTGGGTTTATGGGCTGTTATTGTTGTGATGGTCGGGACTCCACGGGCGCTCGCGTGTTTTTAACCCCTTTGCAGACCGCCGAGGCTCCCGGCGCGGCGGAGAAAACACGCGGTCGAGGGAAGGGGGAGCAAGGAATTGACACGCAGGAAAACCAAGCGGGAAGGCGGTGGGGGGGGGGGGAGTGCTAGTAAAGTGTCGGCCCTAAGATGGCAGCGGCGGTGACGCTGGGCGACGTGGCTGGCTTGGCTTGGCTTGGCTTGGCTCAGTCCGAAGGACAGCGGTCAAAGCTGCCCTGCCATCCTCCTCCCTCCCCAGTTCCTCCGTTGCACGTGTGAAGGCTTAGACACTCTGCTCTCCTTCTGTGCCCGCGGCTCCGGAGTGTCAGAAGCCTGCTGGAGGGTTCAAAGAGCGAACATGGATGCAAAACTGAACTGCGGGTTGGCTGGGGCTTGGGGAAGAGGCTTGCTATCTATCTATCTATCTATCTATCTATCTATCTATCTAACAAACAGTACACACTTCTCACCACAACTCACCTCCACTTCAGTTTTGCAAATATTTGGAGGATTCAGCAGATTCGTCCCAGTTCACCAGAACCGGTAACAGAAATTCTGGCTGGTTCCACCCATCCAAGTTTTGAAACAAAGTAGATTCGGTGCAACGTAGGGCTTTCCCCTTGGCCATGCCCACCATACCACGCTCACAGAGTAGGTAGTAAAAAAAGGAATCCGCCACTGCCCTTACTCATGATTATCGAGTTTAGGAAAGTTACTTTCTTTGGCACTGCAAGTCTCAGAATCCTCTAAGGCAACTTCTGGGAGTTGTATTTGGAGGAAGTAACTTTCTCAAGCTCAGTGTTGAGCTGCTGGCCTCCTGCTTTTGGGGACATGGTGGTGCAGGGGTTAAAATGCTACTGCAGGCAGAATGATATGAGTTCAATCCTGACCATGGATCAAGGTTTACCCAGCCGTCCATCTTTCCAAAGTCGGTAAAATGAGGACCCAGCATGTTGGGGCAAAATGCTAATTAACTAAGCACTATGGGGTGGTATATAACTGTGATTGCTACATTTGGAGGGCTACTCCTTTTTAAGCCCTCTCGCACTCCATGTATCAGAACTGAAATGGAGGCTGTTGGTTTGATTTCCAGAGCCACCCAAAAACATGAAAGTTGTTACATGTACTCACATTGCCTGGCGATCCAATGAATGGTTGACTGCCAAAATGTCCTGTCCTCAACAGTCTTGATCAGGTTGTGCAACTCACAACTTTGGCTTCCTTTATGACATTAATCCTTCTAATATCTGGTCTACCTCTTTTCCTGCTCCATTCAACATATCATTACTAGCATTACTATCTTTTCCATGGTTTCTCTGATGTACCCAAAGTATGACTGCAAAATTACTGGGGGGTGAAGGAGGAATTGGAAGGGGAGAGATGTAGTGCATCAGGAAGGAGGAAAGCTTTGATCCTTGTGTTAGACTTGTGGAAATAAAATCTGCACCAGTATTAAGAATGCAACAGTATGTTGAACTCAACAGGTCTTACTTCTGAATAGACACATTCTTGGGTTAGGCTCCACCCAAAACCACCCAAATGAATTTCCCTTGGAGTTATGACCAGCGCTTGAAAGTTACTTTTCTGGCATGTAACTTCCAGAATCCCTTAGCTAGCAAACTGTAAAGAGTGCTTTCCATAATTGATACATACAAAGGCAAATGGAGTCCAGCAATAAGAGGAAGGATGTAGGTTACTTCCAACCAGGCACTTCTTATCATCTTTCCTCACCTGGAAAGTTAAAGGGAGACCCAAGGTTTTCCTAAAGAAGGCCTATTTGGTCAGTTTCACAGCCTGTCGATTTCAGCTGAAGATACTCCCCACTTCAGTCAGTTTCCTTTCGGAGCCCTATTAGTCTGTCTCACCATCTTGAAAAAATAATGCAGGGTTGGGGGCAGGTGAAAAGAAGAAGGCGGCAAGAAGCAGAGCCATAGCCAGGATTCTAGATCTGGGGGCAGGGAGGGGAAATCAAAACTGGTTCCTTGTGTTTGAAGATGTTGCTTTTGTTCTTCAAATGCTCACACTGAAAAAAATGTTAAAGTATCACAAATATTTTGGCTGGTTAAAGGTAAAGGTCTCCCTTGCTCAAAAGCCACGTATCTGACTCTAGGGTTCACTGTTCATCTCTGTTTATAGCTGAAGAGCCAGGGCTGTCTGCGTCTGCAGATGTTTCTGTGAGTGCATGGAATGCTGTTACCTTCCCAATAAAATGGTACCTATTAATCTACTTGCAGTTTCTTGCTTTCAAACTGCTAGGTTGGCAGGAGCTGGGACAGAGATGGGAGCTCACTCTGTCATGCAGCACTCAGGTCCCAAACTGCTGACCTGCTGACCTTCCAGTCTTCAAGTTCAGCTTCTTAACCACTAAGCCACCACAGTTCTCTAATTTTTTGATTATCCCCCTTTTTACTCTCCCCCCAATTGTCCAAGTTATTTCAGTCGTGAATTTGTGCTGGGGTGTGGAGGTTTTATGTTTTTTGGATTACAACTCTTGAATCCCTCAGGCAGCTGTGCTCTCTCTAGGGAATTCTGGGTGTTGTAGTTTTTAAAAACCAAATCTGCACATCTTTCATTCTTTAGATTTAGCTTTTGCCTCCAGCAGCCCTTATTGTTTTGTAGGAAGCAGTAAGCAATCTTTCTTAGCAAGCAAAGAATTGTGCTTGTCCATCAGTCCATCTGCCTGTTCTGGATGGTATATGATTTTATTATTCTCTGATGTCTATTTTATTGAGCCTCCTCTAGAAAAACTGCTTGTCCCAGCTGGTTGATGCTTCATAATAATCATTTTCTGTAGTTTCACCATGGGAAGTCACCTGATCCTTCTGCCTTCTCCCTCCCCTTCCACATAATTATATATCTAATTCCTATGATTATGAGCTATCTTAATGAGCAAGGTACAGCATTAAAGCAGGCCCTTATTCCCTCCCTCACACCAAATGACCAGAAGGAATATATATCTGAGGAGAAATGCAGGATTAATACAAAGGTAAACAAAACCTTTCATCCTTCATTTGGGCCCCCAGATGGTTCCTATTTCCTGTTTCCTCAAGGAAATTGCTTGAATAAAAGTAAAGATAAAGGTCACCCTTGCTTGAAAGCTAGTTGTATCCAACTCTAAGGTTCAGTGCTCATCTCTGTTTATTAGCCAAAGAGCCAGCGCTGTTTGCGTCTGCAGACATTTCCATGGACATTTGGGAGGCATGCCTAGACACCGGAGTGCATGGAACGCTGTTTACCTTCCTAGCGAAGTAGTCCCTATTTATCTACTTGCAATGCCTTGCTTTTGAACTGCTAGGTTGGCAGGTGCTGGGACAGAGACAGGAGCTCACTCTATCATGCAGTACATAAGTATTGGACCCTGGTCTTCCAGTCTTCATTGAGCAGGAGGTTGGACATAATGGTCCCAAAAGCCCCTTCCAACTCAATTATCCTATGATTTGGATGTGGCATAGCAATCATGGCCAAAAAATGAATGGGAAGTTCAGCATTGCTGGAATAGCAATGAAAAATGATTAGTGTATCGGCAAGCACTTAGTGGCCAGGAATAAATAAGACTTTATGGTAGTACTGTAGTATGTTTTTCAAATGCCTGCTCATATATTTTAAATGTACTGTTTGATGCTCCCTATTTTTATGTATTAATAGAAATCTTAACTTTTTATAAGGTTGTTCCCCGCAGTGATCGTGAGGGCAAAATGAATTATTGGTGTAATGAATATAGATAAATTCTGGACTTTATTGTTTACTTGTGTTCTTTCTTTTCTTTTCTTTTACAGGGGATCATATTTCTGCATTCCTTTGCTGTACTGGATATAGAACTGCTTATGATCATTTCACATATTATGCAGAAGCAGAGGGGCAATTCTTAGGAACAGGGAAAAGTTGGGAGATCAAGCAAAACAGCACTTTGATAGTTCTGTGACATTTAATGACTTTTGTGAAAAGTTTTACTGGCTGATTTTGGCAGATCAGTTACATGTACTAGAGCAGAGCAGATGAGTTTTCCCCAGTTAGTTTGACAGCTATAGTAAAAGCCCAGATTAACAGAAGTCTATTCTTTAACACAGGGGCCACAGTCGCTTAGTGGTTAAGATGCTGAGCTTGATGACCAGAAGGTCAGCAGATCAGCAGTTAGAGACCCAACTACTGCATGACTAAATGAGCTCCCATAATCTCTCCTAGCGCCTGCCAACCTAGCAGTTCAAAAGCAAGAGATTGTTGTATCCAACTCTATCATTCAATGCTCAGCTCTGTTTATAGCCAAAGAGCCAACACTGTCTGTGTCTGCAGACATTTCCGTGGACATATGGCAGGCATGACTAGATACCGGAGTGCACGGAACACTGTTTACCTTCCCACCAAAGTGGTCCCTATTTATCTACTTGTAATGCCTTGCTTTTGAACTGCTAGGTTGGCAGGAGCTGGGACTGAGACAGGGGCTCACTCTGTTGTGCAGCACTCAGGTCTTGAACTGCTGAGTCATCAAGTTCAGTATCTTAAGCACTAAGCCACCATAGTCCCTGCTCTTCCAAAAGCCAGGTGGAGAACTCTGTTGCCTGCCTTTTCATACTGTAGCTCTTTTGGGTTGGTTTACTGAAGAAGAAACGGAAGGAAAGGTCCCCAGAAAAATGCTTCCAGCTTTCCTTCAAGGGATTTTGCAAATGAAGGATGAAATACTGTACTTCGAATGCTATGTCCAGTGTCTGCCATAGCATCAGTGTTTCCAACTGTAAAAACTGAAAGGTAAATGTGAAAGTGAACAATTAAGAGATTTAATGAAACTTTTACATCATGGTAGCAATCCAAAAGCACAACATTTGGGATGCAGATATAAATCAAATTCCTTTCTTTTGTGATACGAACATGCTGTATAGGTGGTGAACCTATGGCAGTCAGAGCCCTCTCTGTTGGCACATGTGCCGTCGCCCCAGCACAGAGTTTAGCCTGCCCCTATGGCCAGCAGCCCAATCAGAGCACTTCCTCCCTCCCCCATCACATAGTTCACCCCACCCCTCTGCCCAACAGCTCAATGGGAACACTTCCTCCCTCCCCCTCAGCACAGAGTTTATCCTGCCCCTCTATTTGGGCATTCGGTCTCTAAAAGGTTCACCATCGCTATAAGGTCTGCTTTACTCATAGAAGGGCCCATATTCTACACCAAGCATATCCCCTTAGAAAGGTCAGACAGCAAGAGATAAACAGAAACTTTCTTTGTCTGAGATCCTGGAAAGTGGAAAAAATTGCGGAAAAGTAGCACTGGAAGAGGTGGACAGATTGTTCAAATTGGAAAAAAAGGTGCTTTCTATGAAATGTATGACAATTTCTTGGAGGAATACTGCAGGAAAGGGGAAATGATGACCCTTCAAATCTTGCCAAACTATGATCTCAGTCATGCCAGATCATTCTCTGGGGCTGATGGGTATGGGAATCCAGCAAAACCTTTTATAATACTGTATAGGCAAGCTTTTGGAAGCTGACTTCTCCTGTTATGGAAGAGGTTTTTCCTGGGTGAGCACCGTATATTTTTATTTTGCCCATGTGTTTTAAAGTAATATTTTATATTTTTACATATTTTTCTTTTTCTTTTTGAGTAATTCTGCTACATGAGTGCAAACTGCTTTGAGTTCCATCCATGGACTAAAGATACGAATGAAATAAAAACAGATCTATAAATAAATAAATATTTAAGTATAATTAAAATCTGGGATACTTCAGGTTGATTGCATGGGTACACTGCATTAAAAGGTAGCACCAGCCAGGTGTTATTTTTATTACCAGTTGTAACAGGACTTGGAAGTTAGCGACTGGCTGATTTTTAATGCTTCTTCTGCCCTTAATTGGCTATCCTCTAGTCTAGAGTTAACCCTGACCTATCCAAGGAACACAGGGAAGAGCCTCATTCTGAGATAGACTCTTGGTCCAATTAGCCCAGTGTTGTTGACACTGATTGGCAGCAGCTCTCCAGGATGTCAGACAGGGTGGGGGTTGAACCTGGGACCTTCTTGTTGCAATACAAGTTCTCTGTCATTGAACTCTTCTTTTGATTTTGTTTATGTAGAATATGGGTGGGACTCCTTTTAGAACAGCCAACAATCTTGGTGAAGCTAATTAAGATTCCTCAATAATGGTAGGCAAGACTTCTATAAAGATATGTTGCCCATCATCTCATTTGGAAATATCAGGAGGATGAAGCTCTAAAACCGTAGCCAGCTGGAATGAAGCATGAGCCATAGATTCCTACCCATGATTTTCTTCAGCCAACTGGTATTTCATGTGTGTGAGGATTTGCTCATCAGCAAACCTATTACAGTAATATGAAAATTCATTCATTCATTCATTCAATAGTAAAGGTAAAGGTCTCCCTTGCTAGAAAACCAGTCTTGTCTGACTCTATCTCTATATAAAACCAAAGAGCCAGAGTTGTCTACATCTGCAGTCATTTCCATGATCTAGCTGCTGGATTGCATGGAACATGCAGGCATGACTAGATGCTGGATCACATGGAACACTTACCTTTCCTGCCAAAGCAGTACCTATTTATCTACTTGTAATTTCTTGCCTTCAAACTGCTAGGTTGTGAGGAGCTGGGATAGATGATGAGGCCTCACTCCATCACTCGTCACATGGGTCTCAAACTGCTGACCTTCCAATCATTAAGCTCAATGGCTTGGCCACTAAGCCACTGTGGCCCACATTTATTTTATACACCACCCAATTGGTGCAAGCAGCACTCTGGGTGGCTTAATACAGTAAAATACAATAACCTACCAAACAATGATATTAACAGAACAATCTAAACTGGATGCAAAAACAGTAATGATCTGTTTTCCAGCTCATCGTGATAGAAGTGACTTCATCATTCCTTCTCACTCCCTTGGAATATGGTTTATCTTGTAGACATGAGTCATCTTCGATTGTAGCTCAGTGGGAGAGCATATGTTTTGCATGAGAAGCTTGGATTCTGTCCCTGGTATCTTCTGTTAAGATATCAAGTAGCAGATGATGGGATAGAACTATTTGTCTCTGGGGAGCTGCTGGCAAATCAAAAGAACAATTACGGATCAGATGTATCTACCTGGCAGCTTCCTGAACTACATCTGTTGTGAATGTTAGAACTGTAGAGTGTCACACCCCCAGTTCAGAACTCACCTAGCCATGGGCTCACAAAATTGAACAAAACATGGAGCAGCCACTGAAAATTGCAGCAATGTGTTGAATGCACCTTCCAAAATGTCCAGCAGAACATCTCCCAGATGCTGTCACCATGATATGTCTGCATTTCAATCTCACTCCACAGCATTAGTTGGATGAAGGTGGTGAAGTTTCTAGTGACTGTAAGGGATCCAAACTGGAGACCAAGGGGAGGGTCTCACAGGGTTTGGCTTTTGGTGGGTCCTAGAGCTGAAGGAAGCAAAGACTGGCAATGAGGGATGGACTGAAAGAGGAACAGTGTCTAGAACTAGGGCTCCTAGCTTAGAGACCTTCTGTTGCTGCTGCTGTATCAAATCTGAATATTGGTGATCATCATGGTGATCAGTCATGAAGACTGTTGTGAGAATATAATGCAGTGGCCTTTCATTTGCCTTCCGCAGTGCAGCGTGACAGCCATACCACGGATCCGGTTCTGCGAGTCACTTTCTGGTCCTGAGCCCTTTTGGCACAAAAGTCCTCATCAGCCCCAGGCCAGTATTGATGAAGCTGCTGCCCTCAGTCAAGATGAAGTCAAGTGAGATTTAATCCATTTGGGGACCATCACCCTCCCCTGTGGACTTTGGCAACCTCAGGGTTGTCAGGTTAGTGAACTGCAGCCTGACACTTGATGTTGAGTCGCTGGCAGTATGGTCTACTCTATTACCATAGCACGATAACCTGGCCAGACTTAAGGAAGCAATCTCTGAGACTTCAGCTGACACCTCTGGTATGTGGTGGAGCAGAGTGTTGTGCTACAATGTCATCAATAAATTTCTGCAAGACATCATGGCAGTGCTAAGCATGCTACTTATGCACTAGTATTATGTTTAAGCCAATATCTAGTTCACCCGCCACCCTTCATTTCAAGCCACCGTGTACTCAACCTCAGCTATATAAAGAATAACAATAATGGTCTACCTTAAGGATTGCTGCAGGGATTGCTGAGCTAATGTACATAGAGCACTTTGAAAAAACTTGAAATGGGATTTATAAATGCCAAGTATTGTTAGCACCACTTTGGGCACAGTGAAAAGCCTGCCATTCTTGGATAAGGGAGACTTGTGTTTAAATTTCAAAAAGGGTTTAAAGAAGCCCTTTGAAAAGAATCCTGCTGGAAGTTTAGAAGGAGAGAGAATTCACTTCTTGATTCTCCTTAGCTATTAAGAGGAGGTTTTCCCCCTCTGAAAGCACCACTTCCCAGTTGATAAAAGACATTTCTCCTGCACAGCAGATTAAAATGTGAGAATGCAGTGTTGATGTATCCACATTTCAGGTTTACTCTGTAATGCTTCAGTCCATTTTTACTGGTATGTTTGCCTGAATGGTTACTAAAGGACCTTCATGGAAGATTAGAAGGTGATCATACAACAATAGAACTTATGGAATGAATTTGGCTGCACAGCTTATTGGGGAGTATTTTGCAATAGTACCCATGCTCATCTTTTTATTTAAAGGTCAAGACAGAACTTAATATTTTAAGCAAAAGAGAGGGAATGCATCAGAAGAGGCTTGGAAACTACTCTGGCAGGAAGGAAGCAACACATGCCTTTCGGTCTGATCTGTGGCCTGATCAAGTTGAAACACTTGAGTATAAGCTGATCTCATCCCTCTTTTAGCACAACTCATAATATTATTCATAAATTACAGTGTCAAGGGCTGGTTTGGCGATCCATGTTCATTGCCTGATTTCTCTGCTCTTCATTAGAGTTGGATGGGGGGACGGACAACCATGGACAACCAGTCTCTTGATTAGTACTGACTCAATGATCCATTCCATGCTGAGCATAGAACTTCAGTGGGATTTGCACATGTCAACTTTCTACACAGAGTTTGCTTCTAGCAGACATAGTGCAATGTAATGATATGAGCCCTTTCTCACCACTAAATTTACAAATCCAGCCCATTTCCTAGGGGGCCTGTGTGTGTGTGTTTGTGTGTGCTTGTGCAGTAAAGAAGAGAGCATTATATTAATTAGACCAGATAATAGAAAAACTATCATAATTCATCCTCCCTCACTCCCTCCCTCTCTTTCTTTCTTTCAGCTTAGATTTTTTGCACTTTTGTCTTAAGTGAGTTGTACCTTGCTTCTGTACACAGTACCTGTGACCAGTGTTATCAGCTTAAGACCCAAAATTCTGGCTTAAACTGCATTTGTAAAGTCAACTGAATATGCTTTCAATGGGAGTAAAGGCTGTGTCAGATTGGATGGGAGGGAAGAGGGTAGGTTGGCATGTTCCAGGCCATTCCTCAACTATTTTGGCAAATTTATCCAAAAGATAAAACAAACCCTGCTTTCCAAAGCTTACTTATTCCACATCTGGCATTTTAAAACACTTTGTTACACATATATTTCTTATCCCTTGAGAACTCAACAAGGTATACATAGTTCTCTTTTATAACACCTTGGAGAGGTAGGTTAGCCTGAGAAATAATAGCTGGCCTAAGGTCATGAAGAGAGCATTAAGTCCAAATGGGGATTTGTATCCCCACCCCCACCCCCAACCTGGAAGGTACACTGAAGATAGGAGTTGAGATAGTGAATTTTGCGTAGCTTACTGCACTTAATTTCAGCTAACTGAAAAGGTGTCAGGTGCATCTCAGGTTTACCACTTAGTACACAGCCAAGTAGAGGAATATGACATCCCCCAGGAACTGCAGCAACTAGCTGCCAGTAGCCACAGCAAGTTACACAAACGTCATATGAACAGCACAGTCCTGGCCACCGTTATAGACATTCATGCACACACAAATACATGCAATGACTGGTGTTGGATTCAGGAGGTGGAAAAATTATTGCTCTGGGCCACTCCAGCAGAATACCAAAGGGTGTCGGTGGTATCCCGTCCTCACACAGTGTCTAGACTGAAAAGCAAAATTTGCTTTTCCTGAGCTATGTCCAAGATAAATGCATGGGAACCTCTGAGAATTATACCAGCTCATATTTATGTATCCCTACCCCATTCCCTTTCTTGTTCACATTCCAGTGTGATAGGATTTTGGGGAAGTGGGTGGATGGAAGCCAAAATAGGCAGCTCTGAATTAAAGGGCTCTGCTGCTGAACACTCATAGCATATGAAGCCTGGATGTCCAGACAAGGTAATATTTGAATCTTTTAAATTACTGACCAAAGGATTCCATGGATTATTTTACTGCAAGAGAAAGTTGTATTTGTATCCAATGGGAGGTAAAAACACCCCATTTAGCATCTTCCTTGTAGGTTCAGTACTGAATGTTGATGGGTATCTAAGGAAAGTGGAAATGTGAAAAACCTCCTCTAATTTCCTTCTGAGATGATGCGTCCTGGCTCCTTCAGTGGGATACTATTTATACAACTCTAAATATAGAACTAGAGTTGATTAGCAAATCTTCTGATTTTTTTAACTTCCCAGGGTTCTCCTGGGGTGAACCAGCTGGCCTGCTTTCAGAACTTTAATTTTCCTTCTTCATCTTCTTTGGCCAGAATCTGTCTGTCTTCTGGACACACATTAGATATACACACTACCAAGAAGTTACCAGAAGCTGAGAGACGCTTGTGAAATGAAAAATGAATTTTCAGCAAAAGGACAAAGAAGGATCTATCCAGTTTTGCCAAGTCTATTTGGAGCTTTAATACAACTTCCCTTCTTGTTGAATTGGGTAAAAAGTAAAGCAATATTTCTGCCTTTGCTGAGTCTCTTGCAGGCTTCCCTATTCTCAGACTCGCAATCTGCTTTCAGAGCAATATGCACAACATTGAGAAAAGACGCAAAGTGCACCATACAAACCTGCCTCTCTACAATCTTTGTGCCCAGTTTCAATCACTCTCCCATGATAGCCAAAACAATATTCAAATTTTAATTCCAACAACCTGCTCTTCTCTCTTTTTCTTTTTCTTCTCCTTTTGTTTGCCATTAATTAAAGTGGACATATGAAAGAAGCTGATAATAAGAACAGATGAGCCAATGCCAGAGATGGTGGATGTAATTACTGGAGGGGAGAAGAACTTTGCCTAAAGTAGATCACCAGGAAACCACAAGCAAATGGGAGCCAGCCAGTCGGCTGACTGGCAAGCAATAATACGAAACCAAGATAGTTGTGTTTACAATTGGGTGAGTCATAATGATGCCCTTTACTCTTTCCCTTTCAAATGAAGCTAATGGCTGCCCTGAAAAACCTCTAATTCAGGACTCAGATAGTTCAGCTTCCAGAGCAAAAATCTGGGATAAATGGAAAAACCAAAACTAAAAAGGCTTTAAACTCATATCAACAATGTAGGTTTCTGAGGCAAACAAACAGACAGCTCAGCAGCCCATCAGATGTTTTCTTTGCTCATTATGAGTACAATGTCCAATAATTTCTTTTTCTGTTCATCTTACAAAAACTAGACCTTGTGCTTTCACTTCAAACACTACCAACAAACACTGAGACATTTACGTAGACTTGTGTTTAGGATGATCTGAAATGCTACTAAGCATAATCTGCAAACACATTTTCCCCTTTCAGGTTATTAAAGAAAAAAAGGAAATTGGAATGCCACAGAACTATCAAACCATCTAAATAAGCAACACAATATGTCTTAGAGGATATTTAGAAGCAACAAGAGCAAAAACAAGTCACCTCCCTTTTGTTTCTGATTATTATGTGTCAATCAGGGGCTGTCCATTCACTATTTAAATCGGCAAACACATGGCTGGTTTTTCTTGGATTTGAGAGTAACTTATTTCGAAAACACACCACACATTTGTTGCACTCTTACTTTAAACCATAGTTTGTCTTAGGAAAAAAGACTTTAAAACTTTTAAGGATTCAATTTATATCAATGGAAAAAAAGAGAAAAAGGAGAAGAGTTGAAAGAAAACGTGACCAGCTGATACTTCTTTTAAACCGGTTTCCTATTTGTCACCCCCACCCGCCCGCCCCGTTTCATCCGGATTCTCATAAGAAGCGAGAAAAGCCGCGAAGGCAGGACGCCACAACTTCCCCCGCGAAAGCTTGAAATTTCAGCACCTTGGACGGCAACAAATGGCCCGACGAAGCGACGCGGAATCGAAGCATAGAGGAGATTGCTCTCGATGGGTAGCCTGGAAAGACGACGCCCCAGGCGAGCGGGGATCTTTATTTTTGTCACATTTAGTAAAAGTTACTAAAGAGTTACACATGCCCCCCCTCAATTTGTTAACCTCTTGATTAAAAGCTTTCCAAAGAGCTTAGGTTCCAAGTTTCTTGCTATCAAATGAAATATTAAAAAAATCTGCAAACCTCACATGAATCGTGATACACATTGACAATAATTGATCCGAGCATCATGTCTTTCACGGACTTAAATCTTTAAAAGTGGGGTTGTCCGGGGGGAAGGTAGGGAGAAAAGGGCTGGGAAACTTCCCCAGTTGGAGGAAGATTCCTAGAGAAAAGCCCCGGCGTCTTCTCTCTTTCCCCTTCAGCCCCTCTCTTCCCTCCCCCTCCCTCTCTCTATTGCAATGTTGCTGTCCAGCGCACTGGCCGGAAAAACTCATCCACCGAGCTCCAGAAATGGGGGGAAAATAACAACCATCCATCAAGCCGCCGTTCTCTCATTAAAGATCACCCTTGCTCCGAATCAAGCCAACCGGTTCCGGACAGGCGCCACGATCCGGATCTAAGCCCTCTCGTTTCCCCTCCCTCCCTGCGCACATTTCCCCCTATCCCAACATTCTGGATCCCTCCCAATAACACGGTTCCTTTCTTCCTTCCATCACCATCGTCGCCTCCGCTACCATCATCTTTCTTTCTCTTTCTTTTTTTTTAAAACCCGCCCTTCCTCATCTTCTCTGCCTTTTGTCATCGCAAACAACAACAACCCACACAAAAAGAGAGAGAGAGAGAGAGAGAACATAACATTGGCTTACCTTTGCCCACAGCCTATTGTCTGTTCCTTTTCAAAATGACATCACGGAAAGCGATCATGAAATTTACATGGGGAGGAAGGGGGGCCCGAGAGAGTTGGAAGGTGGAGAGGTCGCCAACCGGGTTCCTTTGAGAAGGGGGGGGGGTCAGGAGAGAGAGAGAGATGAGGGAGGGGGGAGAGAGAGAGAAGCACTTGCTAAATCAGCCCCCCACCCCCCGCGAAACATGCGTGGAAGGAGGAGGTCCGTAGGTTTCAATTAAATCGCGGATCAGGCTTTCGCGTGTGAACTCTGGAAGGCTCCTAAAGGCAATGTCTCACTTAATGATCGCTCTCATTAAAGGGAATGGCGTTGGTTGGGGGGGGGGAGGAGAGAGGTGGTTTCATGTGCGTGTACATATGGGGGGGGGGGATTTTTTCCTCCTTCCCTTTGTAAATACACTACCCATCAACCCTTTGGGCTTGCAATATATCTGTTTACTCTCTGAGGTGAAATAAATCTACAGTCAGGGTGGAGGGGGGGGGGAAACATGGAGATTCTGACTTTTGGAGGGGGTGGGGGTGGGGTGGGGAGGGAATTGAGAGAGATCCTCAGGATAGATTTGTCCTTCTTTTCCTGATCCAGCAGAATGGGGTAAATTTCCTCCCCCCTCCCAAAAAAATAATTCTAATAGGATCCTTACTTAGTATGCAATCAGGGTTGAGAGTCCTCCCCCACCCACCCCAAAATGCAAAGGAGAGACAAAAGGGATACGGCAAGGTTAGAGCTGTCAACTTAATCCACCCCCTCCGCTTTTCCTGCCGATGGTACAGTCCCCATAATTTCTAATAGCAACAAGCAAGGAATGACAGATGCCCTGGTTGGGGCGAGCTGCAGCGAAACTACTTTGCAATGTTTATGAATGGTTAGCAAAGGTGACCCGTTTCCATAAAGAAGACTTTTCTGGTAGAAGAAGTGTGTGTTGTGTTGTGTGTGCGGTGGATTTACGGTCAATCTGCAAACTGGATGATGGGAAGCTAACACTCATCTGTATACTGGAAGATCAAGCAGTAGGCTGTCTACTCCGTCTAGAGCTGTGTTTCCCAACCTTTGGTATTTGGACTTCAATTCCCAGAAGCCTACGTCAATCCCCCAAAACACTGCTCAGCAAATGTACTGACATAGGCTTCTGGGAATTGAAGTCCAAAAACCAAAGGTTGGGAAACACTGGTAGAGTTTGAAACAGTTTTTGGGACTACAACTACCAGAATCCCCTGGAATTCTATTAGTTGCATTTCCAAAAAAGCAACTCTTGGCAACTCTATATCCAACAGATTACAATTTGCATAAAGATTACAGCAAGATCAGCCTGAAACATTTTCTGCAAACTTTTCCCAAGTTCACTTTCTCCCTTGAATTTTGCTATCTGTAAGCAAATCTAACTTTCTTCATTCTCTTACACAAACACACCCTTCTTTCTTGCTACTGAATGAAGCGTGAGCTCTTGTGAGACTGCTTAAAAAATTCAATTATTCTTTAATTCAGAGAGAGAGAGAGAGAGAGACTTGTTCCAAGACCCCAAATCATTAACATGTGTCCCCCTTCCTTTAGCAATTCCCACTGACATGATCAGGACTTGTACAACTGTATGTGTTCATTTCAATATGGATTATGTGAGAAGGGGGATTTTCTTATGCATTGAGCTTTTAACTTTTTTATTTCCTGTCTCAAGAACCTCAGATGTTTCAGGAAGGCATGGATTGCTGGCTTTCTCCAATATGATTTATTTTAGGTGCATTGGATTACAACTCCCATCACAAGGAGCTGGCTCTGTTTTGAACAATGGGAGCTGTACTCAGCACTTCTGGAAGAAATTGGGTTGGGGAAGGGTACAAAGTGCTAATTTTCAAGAGATGCAGCACATAGGAATGGGTATACAGTAATACCTCATATAACATTAGTATCGAATAACACGAAAATCGCATAACATCAAGGAATCTGGGGGGAAGAATTGCATCAGATAACATTAAGATCCTATGGGATGCTTCAGATAACAACCGCGAAAGCCTGTGTGGTTACAATGTATCTCTATGGATCCCATAGAGGATCAGATAACACTAAAAATCATATAACATGAAGACTTGTGGAACCAGGTTTTAGTGTTATATGAGGTTTTACTGTACATGCATTTACAGTATGTATATACACACACATGCATGTAAATTAAATATGAATCTAATGCAATCCTTTTGACCAGGTTAAGTTAAGGTGTCCCCTAGCTTTGATTTCAGCATTGCATTGAAGAACAGACAATTTCATCTTTTCATCAGAAGGATGACATCACTGTTAATGAACCCATGCATATAGTGACATGGTGCCTCAAACCTACACCAGTTGAGAAAATATACCCTCTTGTTGGTATTGCTCCACCTAAGATTAGGAGAGAAGTAGCAGTGGACACTGAGAAAACTAAGCAAGAGAATGGCCCTTGAGACCCTTTAAATAGATATGAGCCTCAAGTCTGCCAGCTCAGATCCAGGAAGAGTTTTATGTCAAGAACAAACATTCATAAACAGGAGCAAAAACAAATTAGAAGATGAAAGAAGGAGCTCACTGGACAATGAACAACATTAAAGGAGGCTAAAACTGAGGATCTGAACCTCCCCTACATAATGGATGACCCTGAATAGGCTGAGGACTGGAGTCCCTAAATGCAAGATCAACATGCTCAAGTAGGGGCTGCTGGCAGTCAACAACACATGCGGTGAATGCAGAGAAATATAGAATCCAGCTCATTTACTGGTCACCCAATTGCTGCCAGATGCAGGCACCATTGAAGTCTTTGGTTTGGGCAATGACAAAGCGAAGAAAGTGGCTTCATTTTGGCAGTCCAAAGTTTGATCTGGACATGAAAGAAGAAGAATCAGAAGAATGCCTTGGAGTAAAATGATGAAGCTCATTAACCATCGATCTTTGTATGAATGTTGTAGCAAGTTTATTTTGTGTGGTTTCTAAACAATCTTAGAATGCCTTTTTCTTATATAGCAGCCTGGAGGAAGGATGCCTCATTATACTTGAACTTTTGGAGAACTGGGCTCCAGGTCTTTTCTACTGCAATAACCTGGCCCTGGACAGGTCACTGTCAGACTATCTATCTTGGATCCATAGTAATAGATTAATAATTGTGATGAACTACCACAGAAGATTGCAGGGAAGAAAAATGGAAAGTTAAGATCAGAGGACTGATTTGGAAGCAATGACTGTGATAGAGTTTTGATACAAAGTAATGAATCAGAGTTCAGTGGCGCAGCGTGGGTTTCAGCTGCCCGGGGTATAGGCTAAATTCACCGCCCCCTGGGTGGGGCCAGGGTGGGGCCCAGGGGCAGGGCCAAGGATGCCAGTGGTGGTGAAGGGTCCCAGTGCCCATCCCCACAGCAGCCTCTTTGCCCTGGCCGTTAGGAAGTCTAGGGGCAGCAGCAAGGTCCTATTTATTGTGAAATTTTACCACCCCCAAAAAGTGCCACCCGAAGTGGGCCGCCCCCACTCCCACACTATGCCCCTGTCAGAGTTTGGGTCTTTCAGTTGTCATTTTTGAGATGACTTGATGAAAGCCTTATTTCCACCATGAAGCCTGGGGATTCCAGAGTTAGAAGGCCTGTGATTCTATGCCAGGTATTACTCACCCCTTTCCTTCATTTTTAAAACAATCTCAGTCTTCCATACTATTTAATATCAAGCTTTAAGAACCGGAATTAGATTTCTAGCCATCTGTGATTTCATTTATTATCTTCTAAAACCATTTGGGTGGTGGATTCTGTGCAGTCCCCAAAAAAGGTTCTAAAGGCCAAAGATTGCCCTCTAAGTAACAGCAATTAGCAATAGCAATTCCACTTCTATACTACCCCACAGTGCTTAGTGCACTCTCTGGGCAGTTCACTAACAACAGCAACATAATAATAATAATAATAATAATAATAATAATAATAATAATAATAATAATAATAATAATAATAATAATAATAATAATAATAATAATAATAATAATAATAATAATAATAATAATAATAATAATAATAATAATAATAATAATAATAATAATAATAATAGTTCACAAATTAATTAGCATTTCCACCCCCCAACATTCTGGGTACTCATTTTACTGACCTTAGGAGGATGGAAGGCTGAGTCAACCTTGTTCCCATCAGGAACAAACTCACAATCTTTTGGTTGTAGTACAACAGTTTAACCACTACGCCACCAGGGCTCTTTGACAGGTCTGCCAAAGTCATCCATCTCTGCCATAAGAAGTGTCTCCACCATAAGACAGTGCAGTGAAGGGGTTAAACTACAACAACACAAACCAAATTGCCCCAGAAGCAGGTCATTTGAAGTAGCACTGAACCCAAACCATTCCCAGCCTAAGGGTCTTGGAAATGGTCTAGGACTACACCATGCTGGCATGGTGTCCTGTGATAACTGGCTTGGGGGAACTTTGGGACACGTAAGCTTTTCTCTCATCCCACTTCTTTTCTGTTCCTTCCTAGATCTTCAGTTGGCAGATTTTAGCCAATAGAGCAGGGCTAAGCAGATCAATCTGTTAATGTCTTTTTCATAGCCACTCAGTGGATCTATGTCCAGGAGAGAACTTAGACTTAAATAAAATAAAGAAGTACAATACTGTACAGTCAATTTTTGCAATGTTATATATCAAGATCCTAAGACTGATTAGGTAAAGGTCTCCCTTGGTCAAAAGCCAGTCATATCAGACTCTAGGGTATGGTGATTATTTCAGTTTACAGCCAAAGAGCCATCACTGTCTGCATCTTCAGAAGTTTCCTTGGCCATGTACCAGGCATAACTAGATACTAGAGCTCACAAAATGCTGTTACCTTCCCAAGTAAGTGGTACCTATTTATCTACTTGCAATTTCTTGCATTTCCAGATTTCAATCCAACTGTCAAAAAAACCCCCTCCAAAAACACCAAAACACCACACAGCTTTAAATGAACATATTACTATGTTGATTTAGGGACCGTCATGATTCTTCAAGATACCATACCATCCATCCATCCATTTCCATACAGAATGCAATCACTGTAGCTCCAGAATCTGAGCCCACATACAGACTTGGCTCATTCAACTCACACTGTTCTCTTTAAACCAGCACTAAAGGTAAAGGAAAAGATCACCATCACTTGAAAGCCAGTCGTCTCTGACTCTAAGGTTCAGTGCTTATCTCTATTTACAGCCAAAGAGCCAGCGCTGTCTGCCTCTGCAGATGTTTCCATGAACATGTGGCAGGCATGACTAAACACAGGAGTGCATGGAACACTGTTTACTATCCCACTGAAATGCTCCCTATTTATCTACAGTCAAACCTCTCATAAAGAGCGTCTCGCTTAAAGAGTAACTCAGTTAAAGAGCAGAATTTTCTCTGAATGTTCGCTTTGCTTAACAAATGAAACCAACCAAAAACTTGCTTAACAAATAAACTGGGGTTTGCAATCGCCCCCACAATTGGTCATTTACAAAGGTGTTTCACTTAAAGAGCAAACTTGCTTAAAGAGCAATCCTGTGGAACACATTATGCTCTTTAAGTGAGGTACAACTGTACTTGCAATTTCTTGCTTACAAACTGCTAGGTTGGCAGGAGCTGGGACAGAGACAGAAGCTCACTCTGTCATGCAGCACTCAGGTCTTGCACTGCTGACCTGTTGACCTTCCATTCATCAAGTACAGCATCTTAACCACTAAACCGCCACAGTCCCCACCCAGCAGTACAACTCCAGAAAAGGAAGTGGACATTTCAGGCCTTTCTACTTGACAAACTTTCAAGTAAAGCTGCAGGGAAACGGAACCTCTTGGAGACATCACAGTCTCTGCTGAAAAAGAAAGGGAGAACCCCACAGCCCAGGTAAGGACTTATTGGGCATAGAGTATTGCTGTGTTTCCCACACACAGACTCCAAACACTCCTTAATAATACTCTTCATTTCCTGTGAAATTTTGCATCTACGACTTTACGGCTGTAATTATAATTTGTGTGTGTGTAGAAGTTCAATCCATTATTATCCACTCACCTATTTAGTTGAGGCTCATAAGAGAATCACCTTCCACTAATTAGAAAAGGGCTATTAAGCAAATTGCTACTTTCTCCCCCTTGCCCCCAGGCCTTATTCAGGCTGTTGTTGGACCATGAGGTATACAAGTCTGGGAGGTACTAAAGCATTTTGCATGAAGGTAGCTTTTGCCATTTTGATTGCCAAGTTTCAGGGCTGCTTTCCTTCCTTTGATGTCAGTGCTGATGAAGAGAAGTAACAGCTTGGGATTCTGTTTGAATCAATTTGCCTGCTTCATTGTTTTTTCCTGCTTCCTCTCTGCTCCAAATGCAGGTATTCAAATTTGCTAGAAACCCCAGCAAAGTCTTGCAAGGGCCCATTTCAATTGTTGCCCCTTCCCCCACCCTCCAATCTCAGGCATTAACATAAAAGGATGTGTTCAGCTGAGAGTGGTTGTAAGGGGGGGAATTTCTATCTTCTTGGACCATGCTGTGAAGACAGGGATATTTTACATCCTAAACCTCTGGCATTCATAAATTCTATTAGAGCCTTATCACCAGCCACCAGGCCTGGGGCTTTAACTGCATTTCATTGTTCTGCATTCAAGATAGAATCAAAGGGAGGGAAGAGACCGGATCAACTTTATCCCGCGAACAAAGCTGGATGGTCCCCTTGACTGCTATTTAATTCCAATCTGTAACACGGCAACTTGGAAAACAAAAGCAAAGTGCTGGGGAAAATAAGAGGGGCAAAAGTGTCCATGCATAGAGACACACGTTTGTGATAATTTTAACATATCTAACTATGCAAACCCGTTGGACAAAACCCTTTCACATACATAGTTCTCTTAAGAAGAACTCTGAAATGTATATTTATTATTATATTATTGTTTTCCTTAGCTAATCTGCCATCACGGTTATATTCAGTGGCACAGTAGTTGAGTGAACCATACACATTAAATTAAGCCTCTTGGGATTGTCTTGATGACACAATTAATTTCGAGATTCAGTATTTTCAGGCACTAAGCTGCAAAATACTTAAGGTTCCCATTGTGAATCCAAGATTTCCTGGCATCAAATAATTTTGGGATGTGACTGTTTGGAAAATCCTAACATCCAATTGCCACAATTCTCCAGGTTTATTTGTTTATATTTTCTTAGTGCCATCAACTAGTCAAAAGGAAGCACCTGCTTAACCATGGGATTCTGTACACAACTAATTGGATATAGGTATAATCTCTTCCTTAGAAAGTAATTGGAGTAATTACATGGGCCATAGCTGATATTATAATCAAAATACAAATGTGACAACATTTACTGCTTCTGCCAGTTTATCACAATGTAAAATATCTGCCTTGAACAGTAAATCTAACGGCTGGCCAATTCTCCCCATCTAGTTCCACTGACAGAAAAGTTTTACAGAACTTCTGAGTAGCATAACGAAGTAATTATGTTAGTTGTAATGGGAAGACTCCTGTTGGCAAATGTGGAACATAAAGGGTCAGTGGGAAGGGTATTCCATCCCGATAATCTGTTGTGTCCCATTACACAAGCTACAGACCATCCCATGAAAAGCTATGGGGTTTCCACTCATACAACAGGTCAAAAGAATTCCCCTTGTGCAAGCAGGAGGAAAGGAAGAATCATAGGCATAAGTAGTCCAGCTGTGATTACATAAGAACAAGATTCAAACATGGGGGGGGGGGTTTGGGAGAGGGGAAGAAATTAGAAATGGAATTAACAATATTATTACCTGATATTATTAATTGATATTTTATGGTGCATTAAATAACCTTCGGTCATCATTTTAATATGCTGGGATTTTAAGGGACATTTTGCTTGGGGTGGGGGAATGTTGGCTGTTTTAGGTAAAAATAACACTCCTGTGTTAAAACAAAAAGGAATATCAGGATGAATGAGGGAAGAAACACTCAAAATTGCAAAGGAACAGGAGAGAAGCAAAAGTAAAAAGTGACGGAAATAGGGTCAGAGCCTTGAATGCAATTTTTCAGTGACTGTCACATGCAGACAAAGAGAACAGCTACAACAATCAATGTAAAGAAATAGAAGAGAACAAAAAAGGAGTAAAATAAAAGAGCTCTTCCAGAAGATTGAAGATCAAAGATAAATTTAATTCTTGAGTAGGAATACTAAATGATCAGTAAGAAAACATACTATCTGACCAGGAGAAAATAAAGCATGGGCAGAAACAGTATACTGAAGACCTATACAGAAGAGATAAGAGGATGATGAACTCCTTTGAAGAGGAACCCTATGAAGTAGAACTCACAGTTTAGAAAGTGAAGTGAAATGTGCTGCAAAAGCAATAGGAAGAAATAAAGCACTAGAAGTAAATGCAATATCTTTAGAATTATTTAATACCACAGAGAACTGGATCAGTTAAAATCCTAACAAGAATATGCCAACAAATACAGAAAATGATACAATGGCCCACAGACTAGCAAAATTCAGATTCCAAACTTCAAGACAGTTGATGCCAAGGAGTGCAGTAATTAGGTAATAGTTTCATTAATTTCTCGTGCAAGCAAGGTGATGCTCAAGGTGCTGCAATAAAGACTTTTAACTTATATGGAGTGATAAATTCCTGATGCTCAGGCTGAGTTCCAAAAAGAAAGAAACACTAGAAATCAAATATCTGATGGCTAATTGGAGTGCACCAAAGAATTTCAGAAGAAAGTAAGATTATGCTTTACAGATTACAGCAAAGCCTTTGACTGTGTGGAAAATGAGAAACTACGGTTTGTTCTGAAAGAAATTGGTGTGTTTCAGCACTTGATTTTTCTAACCCATAATCTGTACTGTAAATAAGAAGCTATCTAGAATATGGGGTGACTGAATGGTTGCCTATGGACAAAAGTGTTGGACAAAGGTGCATTTTATCACTCTATTTGTTCAATCTATATGTAGAACATATCATATGGAAAGCCAGACTATATTCAGATGAAGAGGGGTTGACAACTGGTGGAAGGAGCATCAATAATTTAAGATGTGCAGATGACATCATCTTCCTGACAGAAAACAGCAATGACTCTTTGGAAGCACAGAAAGCAACCTTGATGTATCTACCCATATAACAAAATCCTAAATATTTGAAGGTGGGTTTTTTATAAACCTCTCATTTTTAACTTCTTCAGGCTGGACATGCTCAGTTTTCTGAACTATCAGAACAAAAAAGAGCAGACTTGTTTTCTGTTGCAAGACTTAGACCGATGAATTCAATGCAACTGCATGAGAGAGAGAGAGAGAGAGAGAGAGAGAGAGAGAGAACACTTCACAAACATTAGGAAGACTTCCCTAATGATAGGAATTGTTCAACACAGGATTACATCAGAAGACTGGTGGAGGTTTTAAACAAAAGTTGGATGGCCATCTGTCAGGGATGCTTTAACAGTAGATTTCCTGCATTAGTGGGGGTGGGGAGTGGGGTAGGAAGACTATCCGATCCCTTCCAACTCTACAGTTTTATAAATCTATGATTATGAGATGATTGTGAGCTAAAGGGGCTAAATGGAACATGTGTGTTCAGAAACAATTATGCTTCTCAATGACAATGCTACAAAGCAACTACAGTACAGTATAAGGTTATTTCTAGCAGCATTGGCATGTTCACTACAATAAAAGAAGATGAACAAGATCACTCTTTGGTCCTTTAAACCCAAAGAGTTGTTCTTAGGTTTTATATATTGTACAAAGCTACAGAATGGAACTTTAATATAGTACTTGGTTTTTCTCCATGATGATGAATTTGAAGACATAAAGTCAAGAGGGCACCCACAGCTGATATTGTTTTAAAAAACTGAAAACCAGTTGGAAAGTGGTGAATCTATACAATGCTTAGTATCCTATTGGTATTTGTGTATGGGTCGTCACTGCTAATGGGTGAGGCGCTGTGGTGTATCATATATAATCAATATGAAGTATATACAATAGGTTGACCACACCCATGACATAGAGATGTTTTCATGTAATATGATCTCATATCAATTATGTCATGCACAGAGCAATTATCCTGTAGAGATAGGTTCAAAAGGTGTCAGTACCTCTTTAAGCAGAGATGTTATTTTTCAGACAAGAGATGCCAAAGATGCAGCAACTATACACCCATTGCTTTAATTTCCCATTCAAGCAAAATGATGCTCAAATGTTACAATAAGGGGTTTTATCGAATATGGAGCAAGAAAAATCTGGTATTCAAGCTGAATTCTGAAAAGGAAAACCACCCAAGATTATATTTCAAATATCTACTGGCTAGTCATTGAACACTGAACTTGAGCCAGACATCCTAGAGAGTGAAGTCAGAAAGGCCCTCAAAAGCACTGCAAACAACAAAGCCAGTGGAGTTGATGGTATCCAAGTTGAACTTTTCAAAGCCCTACAAGATGATGGAATCAAATTATTGCACTCTATATGCCAGCAGATTTGGAAAACACAACAATGACCACAGGATTGGAAAAGATCTGTATACGTTCCAATCCCCCAAAAGGGTAATGCCAAAGAATGTTCAAATGATCGAACAATTGCGCTCATCCCTCACGCTAGCAAGGTGATGCTCAAGATAATACAGGATAGACTGCAACAGTATGTGGAGAGAGAATTACCAGAAGTGCAAGCGGGTTTCAGAAGAGGCAGGGGGACTAGAGACCACATCACCAACATAAGATGGATCATGGAAAAAACAAAGGAATATCAGAAACAAGTCTACTTCTGTTTCATTGACTACACTAAGGCTTTTGACTGTGTCGACCACAACAAAATGTGGCAAGTAATTAGAGAGATGGGAATACCGGAACACCTTATATGCCTCATGAGAAATCTGTACATGAATCAAGAAGCAACAGTTAGGACAGAAAATGGAATGACGGAGTGGTTTGGAATAGGAAAAGGAGTAAGACAAGGCTGCATTTTGTCACCCTGCTTATTCAGCTTATACACAGAACACATAATGCGCAATGCAGGGATGGAAGAATCACAATTTGGGATCAAAATTGCTGGGAGAAACACCAACAATTTGAGATATGCAGATGATACCACCCTAATGGCAGAAAGTGAGGAGGACTTTAAAAAGCTCCTGATTAGGTTGAAAGAAGAAAGTGAAAAAGCTGGCTTGAGACTCAATATCAAGAAAACCAAGATCATGGCAACAGGCCCTCTCAGTCCCTGGAAAATAGATGGGGAAGAAGTAGAAGCAGTGACAGATTATACTTTCCTAGGATCAAAGCTCACTGGAGATGGTGATTGCAGCCATGAAATAAAAAGGTGACTGATTCTTGGGAGGCAAGCAGTGAGAAACCTGGGGAGCATAGTGAAAAGTAGAGACATCAAATTGCAAACAAAGATTCGCATAGTCAAAGCAATGGTATTCCCTGTGGCAATGTATGGGTGTGAGAGCTGGACCATTAGGAAAGCTGAGCGCAGAAGAATAGATGCCTTTGAGATGTGGTGTTGGAGGAGAGTTTTGAGAGTCCCCTGGACAGCGAGGAGAACAAATAGGTCAACCTTAGAAGAAATCAACCCTGACTGTGCCTTAGAAGGTCAAATAATAAAGATGAAGCTAAAGTATTTTGGACATCAAATGAGAAGAGAGGATTCACTTGAGAAAGCCTTGATGCTTGGAAAGGTCGAGGGCAAAAGAAGAAGGGGCCGGCCCAAGATGAGATGGCTAGATGGTATTGTAGAGACAATGGGCGCAGAGCTGAGCGAGTTGAGGGGGATGGTGGAGGACAGGAGTGCCTGGCGGACAGTGGTCCATGGGTTCGCAGAGGGTCGGAATCGACTGTGCGACTGAACAACAAAAAGTCATTAGTTATGATGATGTCCAGAGAGATTTGAGTACAATAAAGCATGGCAAAAATGCTCACTGTTGTGTGACTTCACATCACTGAAAAGTAAAGTGTAGCACAGCCATAGAAATCTAATAATGTCTAAAAGCAGGAATTATCTTTATGTTTAAGATGCAAGAAGAAATCGGTCAGTTCAGAACTATGAGAGGGACAGCTCCTTGCTAAACTTTCTAATAATATCTCTGGAAGTCTGAAACTGAAGGACTGGATCATCTTTTTTGCAAACTGATTGTTCAAAGAGTGAAGCACGAATCTGATCAGATCCAGTTTTCTTTTTACAGTTTTATATTCAAAGAATCGCTGCAAGCTTACCAACCATTTCTTTTTCTTTTAAGAGAGTGGATAAAAAGCCTGGCCCTTCTTCTCCCAATTCTTGTGAAGTTAATTTTCTTTAAATTTTAGTTCTTTATAAATATCATATCTTCTGAATTTTAAAGATAGGATTTATTAGTAAATGTGATGGAAAACATCTTTGGGGCATACAGATGCCTATTTGCCTGCAGTGAGTGTAAAAGTGTACACACTTAACACTAATAATTCTAAGGCAACTGCTTCCTTTAACAATGAACACTTTAAAATTAGAGTAGGTCAATGCTCACACCTATATCTGAAAAGAGAATCCAAGACTTAGAAGAATCATTTAAAAAACCTGAAATAAATGTTTTGGGCTTTGCGCAGATCACTGTAATTAAGAGAACAATGAGTTTTCCCCAAAGCCAGACATACAACAGCGAAGCCCTTTTGATGCATCTCAGAAACGCCTTTTCATTTAGGATTCAAACTTAATGTATTTGAAATTGGGTACCAACTTCTCTGCTTGCCAGCTGGAAGAATGGAAAAAGGGGAGGGGTGAAGGAGGGAGGTGGTGATGGTCAAAATGGAGAAGGATTGGAGAGAGGAAATTCTCCCCTCCCCTCCCCCCACATATTATTTCTTTGTGGAAAAGAGCCCCCCCCCCCCAGTGCAGATGGGGAGACTTGCTTGCTGTAATACCTCTGATGACAATTAAGAATACTATGCCAAGAGGAAATAGCCCTGCATTAATATTGTATATGGAACAGCTGAATGGCTAGAGTACATTCTGCCTGATGCAGGTCCTAAGCAGATGGAGCAACAAGAGAGGAGGAGGGAGGGAGAAAACCCATTTAATAACCCCCTTCTCTCTGAAATTTATACAATCACGCCTCGGGAGTGAAGGGAAAAAAAGTTCTTTGTCTATATAAAATTTACAGTTGGAAGTTGATCTTTTTAATCGGATGAGAGCCCCTCTTCCCCAAAGCTGAGAATTCCTTTTCTTCCGCCTTTCAAATGTTTTCTCTTCTAACCTCAAAGCCTGTATAGTGCCATTGATGCATTCATCTCGACATATCCAGCATTTCTCTTTATACAGTCTTTTTGAAGGAAAAAAAAAGAACTAAGCAGGTTTATTTCTGTTAAATTTTTATCAAGTTTACTTTTGATAATTTCATGCTCAATCTTTATAAGAAATAAAGTGGAAGAGAAAGAAAGAAAGACAAACAAACAAACAGGAAATTATATTTTTATCTCCCATGATTTATAAAATAACATTTGTAAGCAACATCACCAGATGTTAGTCTATAATTTTATCCATGGAAATGAAAACTGTATTAACCTACTTAGCTGCTTCTTTGTATTCTAAGTCTTTGTAACTAAAGGACTTTAATTATATACACCACAAATCATCAACAAAGAACTATCCTTCCACCAACTGTTGTGAAACTTGTGGGCACATTTTTTTTTTATTTTGCAGATTGCAGTTTAACGTTTAGATTGCATTTAACACCATCACATAGTGTGTGTGTGTGTGTGTGTGTGGGGGGGGGGAATATGCCCATTGCCTTCCCCAACAGATCAAACATAGGATCTGGGTTTTTTAATTTTGTTCTGATCTCCTTGGCTAATTGACATCTTGTTGATCCATAGGCACAAACAGATTAAAGCCCCCTGCATCACTCAAGGGCACAAAGACGGCAAGTCGAGTCCTTGTTGTTTTTGGGACATCTTCTTCCTGCACTGCAACAGATCTGCCCCTGAACGTCAGAAATCTTTAAAGCATAAAACAATCAAGCAACAGAAAAGAGAATGAGAGAGAGAGAGAGATTTGGTTTGGCTTCAAACACGCACCTAGGAATGTTCCACACAGCTTCATCATTGCTTTCTGTTGTGTATTGGGGTTTTTCCCTGAGTCAATCTTGAAAGACAGACACAAGCGTTCAAGTCAGGCACGATGCTTCATTGTGCGGGGGAAAAGTTATCGTCCCAGGGCAAAAACTTATGCAGCCAAGAGGGCCTCCGAGGAAGGCAGTTTGGCCAATGGGAGCTTCTCAAGCTCTAATTGCAAATCAAGGCAGCTGGAAAAGCAGCCAATCAGACCTCAGGCAGTCCCTGGATTCACACAACTGAATTGCTATTGAAACAGGAGACAATAGAAGTGAGGTGGATGAGTCTGAATGGGGAAGCACACAACTGCTGCAGTCCACAGCAGTGACTTTTTGCAGTGTCCTCTTCAATGTGCTCCTGAAACCAGCTGGGCAGGTATTCATTTTCCACAGTGCATAAATGTTTGAAGAGATTGACACACAGTGCAGGAAGGCAAACTAAATTTTGGGACAGTTGACTCTGCTCCTACAACATAAGGCACTACAGACCAGCACAAAGGAACACCTCATACAAACCATATTCATTCCCACCAGTGCCAAACATGGACATTCACAACAAAACATCAAAGAAAGTTGGTAACCATGTGTCGCTAAGTATAAAGCCAACATGTTCAAGTGGGGGCTGTTCTCTCTCTCTCTCTCTCTTTCTTTCTTGTTCTGATCAAGCCCTGGACTGCCAAAATGAAGTCACTTTCTTGGCTTTGTTGTTGGCCAAACTTAAGTTCTCATCAGTGCATGTTTCTCGCAACAATTGGCAGACCAGTGAATGAGCTGGATTCTGAATCTCTCCACATTCACACAATGTGTTGTTGTCCAACAGCAACCCCCACTTCAGCATGTTGGTCTTAAATTTAGGGACACCAACCCTAAACCTGTTTAGGGTCCTCCAAGTGTTGTAGGGAAGGTTGAGTTCCTCAGCTATATCCTCCTTTAATGATGTTCCTTGTCCAGTTAGCACCTTCCTCCATCTTCTAATTTGGTTTTGCTCTTGTGTACTCCCAAGAGTATTTGTTCAAGCCATAAAGCTCCTCCTGAGCTGCTGGCAGACAACAACACACTGTGTGAATGCAGAGAGATACAGAATCTGGCTCATTTACTGGTCTGCCGATTGTATCAGAATCATGTACCAATGCATATTTAATTTTGGCCAACAACAAGGCCAAGAAATTGGCTTCATTTTGGCAGTTCAAAGTTTGATCTGGACATGAAAGAAGAAAACGATTATGGAAATGAGATATCTGAGGAAGACTGCTAGAGTGACTAGAAGGGATAAAATCAGGAATGAGATTATAAGGGAAAGAATCAGAATAGAACCAATCTTAAACTAGATACAGAGATAATAAATTTTGGCAGCCCTACATATTTGCCCATTTGGAGAGAATGTCTTGGATGTCCGTACCATACAAGGCATATGTTGAAAGAGGAGAAGAAAACAGACCACAAGGCAGATCCAGAGGAAGGTGAAGAGTTAAAATCAGGGACATACCGATATTATAATAACACCAAATAACTCTTGTGGAGGCCACTAGGAGTCCCAGAGCAAGAACCTTGTACCTCCTTTGACACCTGAAGGGGTAAAAGAGAAAGCAAAGAAGAAGAGTAGAAGAAATGCATCTGCTAATGCCAGAGTTTGGCAATGCACATGATCAGATATATTTATATTTAGACAGAACCTGAGCAGACACCATTGGGGTGGGGTGGGGTGGGGTGGGGTGGGGGTAGAGCTGCATGGAGGTTCATGTAAAGTGAAATTCAGATTAATTGTGGAACCTTTTACTAGACAGTAACATTGGCAAAGATGATTGAAAGCTTTCCTCAGCTTAGTTCTGGGTTGCTGAAAGCAACACTGAAGGAGAATTTAAATGGTTTGAAATGGTGATATATTTTTTAGAAGGACAGATAAATCAGAATTTTTGGGGAAAGGGGGGGGAATGGTATATGCCCCCAGTACTTTTGTTGTTATTCAGTCGCACAGTCGATTCCGACCCTTTGCGACCCCATGGATCATTGTCCACCAGGCACCTCTGTCTTCCACCATCCTCTTCAACCAGCCCAGCTTTGTGCCCATTGCATCTACAATACCATCTAGCCATTTCATTTTTGGCTGCCCCTCCTTCTTTTGCCCTCCACTCATGGGTGGGATGTCAAAAATTTTACTACCCCACCGTGATATCATCACAGTGTCATGACATCATGATACCATGGGCGGAGCCAAAGAAAAATAATAATAATAATAATAAAATAAAAATAAGTACACACACACATCCCTCAACCCACCCACCCACCCACAACACAAGGGCAGCAAGGAGGACAGTAAGGAGGACAGCAAGGAGGCCGTGCATACGCACCAAGCACTGTAGGCATGCATGCACACCAAGTGCTTGGCACACATGCGCAGTGGGGGAACCAGTGAAAAGGTAAGCATCGAAGGTGGTTCCCCCCAAAAGCTGTTACCGGTTCTCCAGGACGCTGGGAAAGGTTACTACCAGTTCTGGTGAACTGGTGAGAACCTGTTACATCCCATCACTGCCTCCACCTTGCCCAGCATCAAGGCTTTCTCAAGTGAATCTTCTCTTCTCATTTGATGTCCAAAGTACTTTAGCTCCATCTTTACTATTTGACCTTCTAAGGCGCAGTCAGGATTGATTTCTTCTAGAATCGACCTATTTGTTCTCCTCGCTGCCCAGGGGACTCTCAAAATTCTCCTCCAACAGCACATTTTAAAGGCATCTATTATTTTGCGCTCAGCTTTCCTAATGGTCCAGCTCTCACAACCATACGTTACAACCAGGAATACCATTGCTTTGACTATGCGAATTTTTGTTAGCAAGGTAATGTCTCTACTTTTTCACTATGTTCCCCAGGTTTCTCATAGCTTGTCTCCCAAGAATCAGTCACCTTTTTATTTCATGGCTGCAATCACCATCTGCAGTGATCTTTGATCCTAAGAAAATAAAATCTGTCACTGCTTCTACTTCCCCATCTACTTTCCAGGGACTGATATGGCCTGTTGCCGTTATTTTGGTTTTCTTGATATTAAGTCTCAAGCCAGCTTTTGCACTCTCTTCTTTCAACCTAAGCAGGAGCTTCTTTAGGTCTTCTTCACTTTCTGCCATTAGGATCGTATCATCTGTCTATCTCAAGTTGTCGGTGTTTCTCCCAGGAATTTTGATCCCAACTTGTGATTTGTCCAACCCTACATTGTGCATTATGTGTTCTGTGTGCTCTGTGTATAAGTTGAATAAGCAGGGTGACAAAATGCAGCCTTGTCTTACTCCTTTTCCTATTCCAAGCCCCTTTGTCTTTCCATATTCTGTCCTAACTGTTGCTTCTTGACTCTTGAACAGATTTCTCATGAGGCATAGAAGGTGTTCTGGTATTCCCATCTCTTTAATTACTTGCCACATTTTGTTGTGGTCCACACAGTCAAAGGCCTTAGTGTAATCTATGAAACAGAAGTAGACTTGTTTCTGATATTCCTTTGTTTTCTCCATGATCCACCGTATATTGGCAATGTGGTCTCTAGTCCCCCTGCCTCTTCTGAACCCTGCCTGCACTTCTGGCAATTCTCTCTCCACCTGCTGCTGCAGTCTATCCTGTATTATCTTGAGCACAACCTTGCTAGCATGTGGGATGAGCAGCACAATTGTTTGATAATTTGAACATTCTTTGGCATTACCCTTTTTGGGGATTGGAACGTATACTGATCTTTTCCAATCCTGTGGCCATTGTTGTGTTTTCCAAATCTGTTGGCATATAGAATGCAATAATTTGATCCCATCATCTTTTAGGGCTTTGACAAATTCAACTGGGATACCATCATCTCCACTGGCTTTGTTGTTTGCAGTGCTTTTGAGGGCCTTTCTGACTTCACTCTCTAGGATGTCTAGCTCAAGTTCAATGTTCTCATCATTGTGATTATCAGGGGTGTTGAGTTCCTTTTTGTAGAGTTCCTCTCTGTACTCTTTCCATCTTTTCTTAATCTCTTCTGCATCAGCTAGCGCCTTCCCATTTTCGTCCCTTATCATTGTCATTTTTGCAAGTAATTTGTCCCCCTTTACTGGGATGTCTGTTGTGCTACCAATTTCACAATCAGCGTATGACTGCCCATGCAAAGGACATCTTGGAAAAGGAAAGTGGCTGTTTGCACAATTATCAGTGTACAGTATGTACATTTTAAGATACATGATTCTGGTAGTGAAAAAGAGAGAAGCAATTGAAAAGGCAGTTTTCTATCTTAGATAGCTTGTTTTCCCATCTGTAGAAACTGACACCCTTGGTAGAAAATTGTAAGTGAGTTGAAATGAAAAGCCTGAACTAGTGGCTTTTTCATTTGTATGTATTATTTATGAAACTATTTCTAACCCACCCTGAAATCAACAGATATCTGGGTGGAATGTAATCATTAAAATCACTTCACAAGTATCTGAAAAAAGCTATCAAATATGAGAAAGTGATATGATGATTTAGAAAAAAAAACCCCAAATCAGTCACTAGATATTTGGAAATTATACTGTCATATCACTCATATCTCTCAAGCCTGGATGAATAACCATGTTTTATTTTTATACCAAAATAATTTTATGGCGGCTGAGGGGAAGAAGCAACAGCTGAGTGGCCGGCCGGCTGTAAGAACTTTGGTGCCACCGCCACTTCTCTGGACCCTCCCTCAGCCAGTCCAGCTGAGGAGGACATCGAGCTCCATTGCAGATGTCGAGCTCTGGGCTCCGTTGCAGATGTTGAGCCCTGGGCTCCATCAAGGACACTATGTGTTTTACTGTTTCAATTTGTGTCTTATTATATTTTGTGATTATTATTTTTTGTGATATTTTGATGTATTTTGTTATATGTTGTGAGCCACCCAGAGTCGCATGTTATGTGAGGGGGCGGCATATAAATTAACAACAACAACGCCGCCACCAGGGTGTTTTGGTGCCAACTGACTTTCCATGTACTGCTGGGAAAACTAAGAAATGTGTTTTAGATCAAACTACCTCAACTCTCTCTTGAAGCAAAAATGACTTGATTTGGGCTTTTCACTTTGTATGTACCATGAGAAGATGAGAGTCATTGGAGACTACCTATCTGTGATGGCAAATGTTGTCACTCCAGGTGTTCTTGGACTTCAATTACCAGAAGCCCAAGTTCAAGAACACTTGGAATGCCAAGGTTTTCCATCATCGAACTAGTCTATCTTATGCTAGCTCTCAACTTAAGGTATAACAAAAAAAAAAAAGCATATCACATGGCATTTTAAGATTTATTTTCCCTCTTTGAACACCATACAACCAGCTACATTTTTGAAGGACACCTGAGACTCAGAAGGGGACAAACAACTCAAGAAGCTGAGACCTCATGGCCTCTCAGACAGCCAGATGGATTTCTAAGTGTCTTTGGATCCATATCATTGGTTGACAGTGACTTTTGAAGATGCAATGTTAAGCTACAACATTGAGTGGCTACTCTGTTAAGGCTAGGTAAAGACCTCCCTTGTTCAAAAGTCAGTCCTGTTCAACTCAATGAAGTGGTGCTCATCTCCATTTACAGCCAAAGAACCAGCACTGTTTGCATCTGCAGGTGTTTCCATTTTCATGTGGCAGGCATGACTCAACACTGGAATGCACAAAACACTGTTACCTTTCCTGCCAAAGCAGTACCTATTTATCTACTTGCAATTTATTTATTTATTTATTTATTTAGATTTATATCGCTGCCCACTCGCCATGGTGACTCAAGGCGGCTTACAATCAGCAAAACGACACAGCACAAAAAAAATTAATACGTTTTTCTAAATCAATAATAGATTTCTCTCTCCCCTCCAGCTGTTGGTGCCTGGAGTATCTTGAAAAGTTGTGAGAATCATAATATTATTCTTAAACCATGGTTCAAACGTAGCTCCCCCTGGGCCTCTGCAATGTTAAATGGCATTTGGAATCTTGGTCGCCACCTCCTTCCTGCTCTTGCCCCAGGTGGGCAATTCCTTGCTTTCAAACTTCTAGGTACACAGAAGCTGGGACAGAGATGGGAGCTCAATCCATCGTGCAGCACTCAGGCCTGAAAGTGCCTTCTGGTTAACAAGCTTAACCACTAAGCCACTGCATTCCCCCAGTTAAGGCTAAGGACCTGCATATTTCAAGGACCACTTTTGTCTTCAGAACCTTGGATGTTTTTGAAAGCCTTTCCATGAATCCCCAGCCTTCTGAGATGAAGAAGGCACTAAGGCAAGATGGGCCTTTTCTGTGGTGGTTCCCAAATATTCTCAAGTATTCTCTGGAGAGATTTGCCCTGGTGCTAACTTTGTTATCTTTCTGGAATTAGGCAAAGGCTGCTGTTTTATTACCCAGGTCTTTTAGATGCTTTTAAACATCTGTTTTAATTTTACCAGGACTGTTTTTATGTGTTTTCACATTTAGTAATGCTGACAAGTGTCTTGCTGTTTTACTATTATGATTCATTGTTTTTATTTGATTGCTTTGCTTTTTGGCTGCTCTGGGAATCTTTTGGGGTTGATCAGTGGGATACAGGCAAAGAAGGCAGGCAGACAAGCAAGCAAACAAACTAATTGGGACACAGTTTATTCAATACACTGTGACAATTTACTGATTGCTGTTAGGATTAGCACAATACCACAGAGCAAAACAATCTGCTGCAGATGATTCTTGGGTTGAATAAAATGATTTTATCATAGTGATTAACAAAGTGCCATAAAATAAGAGGAGAATATAAATCTTTTATGTTGGTCCTTTAAATCCAGCTAGGTAGCTGAAAGGGAAGAAACAAGCAGTCCTAACTTTGCTCTTCCTTGACTCTCCATCTGCTACTTTGGATGCTCTGCTAAAATGGAGAAAACACACCTCCTGATAGTGCATAAGAAGGATGCAGATAAACTGGAATAATTTCAAAGGAAGGCAGCAAAGATCAGGAGACTGGAAACCAAGCCTTGTGAAGAAAGAACTGGGCATGTCGAACCTTGAGAATAGAAGACTGAGCAGAGATATGATAGCACTTTTCAAAAACTTGAAAAGTTGTCTTACAGAGAATCCTCCCAGAGATCAGGAAACATAATAATGGGCTAAGCCAAGGTTATGGGAGAAGGGAAGGCAGTGGCTTAATGGTTAAGATGCTGAACTTGATGACTGGAAGGTTGGCAGTTCAGCAGTTTGATACCTGAGTGCTGCGTGATAGAGTGAGCACCCATCTCTGTCCCAGCTGCTGCCAACCTAGCAGTTCAAAAGCAAGAAATTGCAAGTAGATAAATAGGGACCTTATGGGTGCATTTTATTTCCACTTCCGGGAGCGACGAGGGCAGTGCGGGCCAGATGAATTGCAGTAAACCCATTTGTGTGGATTCACAGGGTTCTTGGGCTTCTGGGAATTGAAGTCCAAGAACATTTGGAGTGCCAAGGTTCGCCATCACTGATCTAGGAAGTCTGGAAAGACTGAAAGAGGTGGAATTTTTTATTTGACTGTGTGATCATCCTTCAGGTATTCCAAGAGTTGATGGTGAGCCTAGTCCTTACACAAGAACAAACATACCAGCATTCATGAAAACCAGAAAACATAAAATATCAAAAACAAACCTGTTTGAACTGAAAGCAAAGAGCCTTTTAAAGATCTACCTCTCAAAGAAGGAGATTCCACAAGAAAGGCCCCACCACAGGAAAAGCTTTTCATCTCCCACTTTTCAACCAGAGGCCACATGTTAAGTTCTTCCATTTGTCATCTTCGGGGCCTGGGCACATTTTCCCCAAAATACTGGGAATACACAATTTTTCATATGGTTTGCTTACTGACTACAAATTGCTGATTCCTTACTAACTAGGGATAGTTCCCTGAATTGTTGGGTACAGCAACCACAATTCTGTTGGGGCACAGCCATTCTGAAAGCAAAACATCCATGGTTCACATCACCGTGTGTGTGTGTGTGTGTGTGTGTGTGTGTGTGTGTGTGTGTGTGTGTGTGTGTGTGTGTGTGTGTGTGTGTGTGTGTGTGAGAGAGAGAGAGAGAGAGAGAATGTGAGTGTGTGTGTGAGAGAGAGAGTCTGAGTGTGTGTGTGTGTGTGTGAGAGAGAGTGAGTGAGTCTGAGTGTGTGTGTGTGTGTGTGAGAGAGAGAGAGAGAGAGAGTGAGTCTGAGTGTGTGTGTGTGAGAGAGAGAGTGAGTGTGTGTGTGTGTGTGTGTGTGTGTGTGTGAGAGAGAGAGAGAGAGAGAGAGAGAGACTGTAGAAAAGGAACCAAGATAAGAAAGAACATATCTGCAGTGGCTCAAGTGATTAAGATCCTGACTGGAAGGCAGCAGGTCAGCAGTTCGATCAGAAGAGTAGCGTGCCTTGGCAGGGCCCCGTATAAAAATTTGTTTGGGGGGCCCTAGGAAGGGTAAAGATTTGTTTTGCTTACGCATGTTGGGGGCCCCTGTAGCCCGGGGGGGCCGTATAATTGATACGGCAGATACGGCGGTAGCTACGCCTCTGAGTTCGATACTCGAGTACTGCAGAACAGAATGTGCTCCTGTCTCTGTCTCAGCTCCTGCCAACCTATCAGTTTGAATGCCAGAAATTGCAAGTAGATAAATAGGGACCACTTCGGTGGGAAGGTAAACAGCATTCTGTGCATGCCTGCTACGTGTCCACAGAAACATTTGTAGATGCCGACAGCGCTGGCTCTTCAGCTATGAAATAAAGATGGGCACTGAACCCTAGAGTCGGATACAACTGGCTTTTGAGCAAGTGTGACCTTTACCTTTTATCTTAGCGTAATAGATATGTTACACTAACCAACCATTGTGTACCTCTGTACATGATTGTTGTTGTTGTTCAGTCGCACAGTCGATTCCGGGAATACCATTGCTTTGATTATGCAAATTTTTGTACCTGATATGTATAAATTTATGCCATGACATCTCACTCTTATGTCTGATGAAGTGGACTTGATCCATGAAAGCTAACATTAAAATGCAACTATTAATCTTTAAGGTGCCACAATGTTTTTTGTCTTTTTGTTTTATTTTGTTTACTCTCTGATATAGTGAAGCAGTGAGAATATTCTGAATTTCAGGAGACCATTGCCATGCTAAGTTATCACTAAATTTTAGAATTTTAGCCTTCTTATGTGTTTTAGGATGTGTTAAACCGCCCTGGGTCGCCTTCGGCGAAGAGGGCGGTATAGAACAAATAAATAAATAAATAAATACCAAAAGGACCAATGGCCAGTTGAGAAAAATTTCTTTTCTTGGTCTACAACTTCCCAAACCTGCAGCTGGCATGAGGAACCACTATAGTCCAGAAACACAGCTGCTCTAAGCTCTGCATCCAACTTGGAGTAAGACAAAACTGGGCATCTTCTTGATGTATTTACTTTTGTAAGACCAAAAGTTCACTTCTAAACAGGGTGTTTCATGTCTCAGGCTTTGTTCATTGTGGAGAGGCGTTGTGTAGCTGCGCTGCCCTTTACAATGCACAGGGCAACCCCCTGCCCCAAAAGACAGATGGTCACACCCAGCCCCAGCTGAAAAGGCAGCTGGCTTAATGCCATCAGGAGAAGACGTCTGTGTGCGAAGTGGCACCAAATCTAATAAAACATTTCTTTAGAAAATGTTGGGCTTGTTTGCATGGCTTACTGACTGCAGTGCCATCTAGGGTGAAGACCTTGGCTTACATCAGTGACCCAGAGAGCTTTGGATCTCAGAGGGAAAAGGAGAAGGGGGAAAGGAGGGAGGAGGGTGAGATGGGGAGAGATGAGAGAGACATTTCTTTTGATGGTCATTGGACTTGGTTGCCCAGTTTGTCTTCAGAAAATCCGGCTGTAAATGCAGGCAGGCTGGGCCACACCAACCCTTGCATGTAAATAACTGGATTGGCTTTAGGTCTCTTGTGTATGAAAAAGTGTGGAGGCCCACGCACAACCCTTGAGCAGTTTGAGAGGGCGGGGAAAACAGGCAGACAAAAAAATGTATAATTTGAGGACAGGTGGTGAGTGTAATAAGAGTGAGACACAAAGCTGATATTAACTAAAGGGGAGTTTAAAGCAATTTATCTCAGCAGGGACTGCCACTGCAATGCATTTTCTTTGGTTTGGATTTGGGAGAAAGCTCAAACACACACACACACACGCACGCACGCACGCACGCACGCACGCACGCACGCACAGAAGGGAAAGATGATGAAGGCCAATTTACTCTATCAGTGCAGATCTTCCATTGAGTCCTTTGTTGAAAGCATCTTAACTTTTTAATACAGATATGTGTGTGCACGCGTGCACGCACGGATGCACGCATGCCTGGTTTAGGATTCTTCTTCCATGTCAAGGCCAGACATGAAGCTTCCAAAATGAAGGCACCTTTTCATGAGTTCATTCTGCAGTTCCTTTTGCCTGAACTAGTGTGAGAAAGATTAGCTGTCAACACAAGGTTGCCATTATCAGGGTATGCCTGATTGTGGTTTAAAAATACCACAATCGTCAAGGAGACTCTTTCTGTGTACTTCAGAATAATTGGTGTGTACCCCAAGTTTTAGCCTTTTGATCCTGTCCATGGGGTTTTGCCATGGGTTGCCAGTTCCTTCACCAGTGGATTGTGTTTAGTCTGAGTTCTCTATTATGGCCTGTGTGTCTTGGGTGGCCCTACACAGCATAGCCCATAGCCTCATCGAACCACACAAGCCCCCTCGCCTTGGCAAGGCAACAAACTCAAGTATTTTGGCCACCAAATGAGAAGAGAAGACTTGCTGGAGAAGGCCCTGGTGTTGGGAAAAATCAGTTGCAAAAGGAGAAAGGGATGGGCGAGGATGAGACGGCATCGTTGACGCAGTGGGTGTAGATCTGGGCAGGCTACGGAGGATGGCAGATGACAGAGGAGCCTGGCATGCAGTGGTCCATGGAGTTGCAAAGGGTCAGACTCGACTGTGTGACTGAACAACAACAACCCCAAGGTATAGGATGAAACCAGGTCAATTGATGTTGGTGCACTGGTCTCCTTTTTATGATCTTTTAGTACCAGGGGAAGAGGGAAGTTAAAGTCACAGATAGAAAACTCCAGCACCTTGGATTTCTCAATAAAGGGCTTCCTGATACAGTTAGGTTGTCATCACATGGTGAAAAATAAGCCTTGGCAGAAAACAAATTGGGCTGACCTAAGAAGGACAGTATTTGGAAGTTGCAGGGCCAGAGATATTGTTTTTATAGACCACAAATTTATGGTGATTTATGTTTAGTGCCCTCTCTCAATCTCTTTCTTTTTCTCTTTCTGGAATGGAGGTAGTCCTTTTAAGAGAGGAATGAGGAACTCTTCAGGAATTGCAGGATTGCTGTTAACAACATCCCACTGTTGAGGCTTGCTCTGCCACTACATAGGGTGGGGGAGGGATGATTCTGAACCTTGTTCTAAGGAGCTTTCTTCTCAACTTTGGGACATACAAACAGCTGTCAGCCTAATCTCAGAAGACAGGAGCAGCTTTGTGGGATTAAAGAGCAAGACTCTTCTATCTTAACACCAGGTCTCCAGAAATTCATAAGGAACAAGTGGTAGAGAGAGCACCGAATTTTGCTATGAAGCATGTAACTCAGTGATGGGATGTAACAGGTTCTCACTAGTTATCCAGAACCGGTAGTAACTTTTCCCAGTGTCCCGGAGAACTGGTTGCAGCTTTTGGGGGGAACCACCTTCGGGGCTTACCTTTTCACTGGTTCCCCCACTGCGCATGCGCACCAAGCACTTGGTGTGCATGCATGCCTACAGTGCTTGGCTCGTATGCACAGCCTCCTTGCTGTCCTCCCAAGTGGGGAGGAGGAAGAGAAGCTGCTAGCCTGAAGCTCCCTATAGCCTGCTCCCCTAGATTTCCTAGAGAACTGGTTAAGCAAATACTTGGTACCTAACTTCTTTAACTGTTGAAAAGTTGAAAAGTGCCAAAATGAAGCCATCTTGTGGTGAGTTCATTCTGTAGTTCCTTCCATCTGACCTAGTGTGAGAAAGATTAGCCAGAATAAGATTTAAGATCTGGTTTAAAAGCTCTAGTTGATTTGTGTTGTGGGTGGGTGAGTGTTTGGGTGGGTGGGTGTATTTTAATGTATTTTTTATTTTTTTAATTTAATTTATTTACGGGTTTGTGTTGTGGGTGGGTGGGTGGGTTGAGGTGTGTGTGTGTGTGTGTTCTTATTTTTATTTTATTTTTTATTATTTTTTAATTTGTTTTCTTCGGCCCTGCCCACAACATCATGATGTCATGACAATGGCTCCGCCCATGATGTCATGATGTTAGCTCCGCCCACACTGTGATGATGTCATGGTGGGATAGTAAAAATTTTGACATCCCACCACTGATGTAACTTCTGATCATTGGGGATATAAGTGGGATGAAACAGGAAAGCTCGGCATCTGTGTCTAAAACACAAATACCTATGGCAGTGATGGCAAACCTTGGCACTCCAGGTGTTCTTGAACTTCAATTCCCAGAAGCCCAGATCAGCAGGAGTGCTGATTTGGGCTTCTGGTAATTGAAGTTCAAGAACACCTGGAGTGCCAAGGTTCACCATCACGGACCAATGGTGTGACTGAGCATTTTTCCAGTAATAAAAAAGAGGATGAGAAAGAGAGGGAGGAAGGGAAAGAGAGAGAAGGAAAAAATGTCATAAACTCTGAAAATGATTTGATAAAAATTACAAATGGTTACACCAAACATTCTGAATGCAATTCAGCTCACAAAGGAGTTTATTTATTTCATTTTATTTATGAGAAGTGACATTGTTAAGAGCTTCATGCTTGGAAAATGACTATAACAATTATATTGTTGGAATGTGGAAATTTTTGTTCTTCTCCCATCTTTGTCCTCCTGAGGCTTTAATGGAAAGTAGCTAAGTAGTTCTTCTCTCTTCCTGATTCCTGCAGTGTTGGACAGGCATTGCAAAAGGTTATTTAGAAGCATGTCTTTTTTGTGCATGGCAGAGATTTCAAATTGACGTGCATCAGCAGAAACATCTAGGGATAGTGCTTTCATTTCATGACACAAAGAGGGTTTTATGGAGACGGTAGGCAGCAGTCGTGGCTAGGAGGGCTTTCACACAACTTCGTGTGATTCACCAGTTACACCCGCTCCTGGACCAGTTGTCCTTGCTCATGGTTACACACACTCTGGTCACCTCCAGACTTGACTATTGCAATGTGCTCTACATGGGGCTGCCCTTGATGACTATTCAGAGGCTGCAACTGGTCCAGAATGTGGCTGCTCAGGCGGTGATGGGGTGCAGGCGTTGTGCCCGTGCCTCACCACTGCTTTTGGAGCTGCACTGGTTGTCAGTGTGCCTCTGGGTGCAATTCAAGGTGCTGGTGATTACCTTTAAAGCCCTACATGGTAGTGGACAAGGGTACTTAAGAGACCACGTCACCCCAAGGACATCTGCCCATCCCACTAGAGCAGACTGGAGGGGCTCCCTGACAGTTCCATCTGCTCACCTCTCTAGCACAAGAAGGAGGGCCTTCTCTGGGTCTGCTCTGGTCCTGTGATACCTCCTACCAACCGAACTTCGCCTCCAGGCAGAGCTTTTATCCGTTTGCAAGAGTCTTTAGACCTGGCTGGTGCAGCAGATGTGGGGGGTGGCTGAGGAGGTAGCTACCCTTGGCTGGCTTGTTTAACTATTGGCTGGGCTGTCAGTTTTAGTATGCGGCACTGGGAGGGCATTTTTTTTTTAAAAAATAAAATTTAAAAAATCCAATTTTAATGCTATTTTTAACGTTTTTGTAAGTTTTTATTTGTTGTAAGCTGCCTGGAGTTGCCTTGGTGAGGGGGCAGTGGTAGAAATGCGAGTAATAAATAAATAAATAAAATAAAAATGTAGGCTTAGAGAAGACATTTGAAATGAAAACAGCAACAGCAACAGCAACAGCAACAGCAACAGCAACAGGATAGAAGTGGTCCCTATTTATCTACTTGGAATTTCTTGCTTTCGAACTGCTAGGTTGGCAGGAGGCACCACTAAGCCCACCCACATGGACCAAAGCTCTTACTCAGGAGAACCAACCAAACAAATATAGCTGGCTAGCAATTTAGATATTATGCAAATTAATTTTGGTGACTAATCTGGCAAGTGTATGTATGTATTTTGTACCATTTGTGGGTTTTCATGATTATTGCAAAGAAACAAAACAAATATCTGAAAAAGTGTGTGTATTTAAGAGCCCTGGTGGTGCAGTGGGTAAACTGCTGTACTGAAGCCAAAACATTGTGAGTTCAATCCTGATGGGAAACAAGGTTGACTCAGCCTTCCATTCAACCTGAATACAGTAAAACCTCATATAACACTAAAACCTGGTTCCACAAGTCTTGGTGTTATATGATTTTTAGTGTTATCTGATGCATGTTAAAATCCTATGGGATCCATAGAAATACATTGTAACCACACAGGCTTTAGCGGTTGTTATCTAAAGCATCCCATAGGATCTTAATGTTATCTGATGCAATTCTTCCCCCCAGATTCCTTAATGTTATGTGATTTTAGTGTTATTCGATACTAATGTTATATGAGGTATTACTGTATCCCAATAGTGATCCCTCTGTCTTTTTGTTCCTGTTATCCAGTGATGGCATGTTACCAGTTTGGACCGATTCGCCCAAACCGGTAGCACCCCATCAGGAAGGGTCGCCGGGGTGGTGGTAAAACCCCGGGTGACGGGTTCAATCACTTCTCCACCCCCCTCCAAAAATGTATTTCTGAGCAGCCAAAATGGCTGCCCGGAACTGCACATGCGTCAAACCTCCGTTTGACGCATGCACAGTTCTATTTTTTAGTGTGCAATCATCATCTGCAGTGATTTTTGATCCTAAGAAAGTAAAGTCTGTCACTACTTTTACTTCTTCCCCATCTATTTTCCAGGGAGTGATAGGGTCTGTTGCCATTATCTTGGTTTTCTTGATATTAAGTCATTGTTGTGTTTTCCAAATCTGCTGGCATATAGAATGCAATGCTTTAATTCCATAATCTTTTAGGGCTTTGAATAATTCAACTGGAATATATGCTTACATGCTGACAAATACAGCATTTGCTGGTGTATGATGCATTGGAGTATAAAATGCACTCCATTTTTCTGGTGTATTTTGAGGGGGGATATGTATGTCTGATGCACTGGCAAATATGATAATTTTCAGGTTTGCTGTGTAATTCCTTGCCTTCACAGAGAGAGTGAAAAAAACAGTTGTCTTTTGCCCAAGGTTTCTGCATTTCGCATATAAAGTCTCATTTCCTTTTGTGAACCAAGTGTGCACCCCACAAGCACAGGAAGATTGGATGATTGTTCAAAAAGACACAAACAACCTATCTATTGTTTTTAGTTTGTAATCCAAGAAACTAAGCTACTTCCATTGTGGTTTTGTACAATTACACAATTTTGCAGAATTTGCATTTTAAAAAAAACCTTTCTTGCCAAGGTTAAAATGCTCACTGAAAAATCTTTTGCTGTCCTTCTTGGTGAGAGAAAGTTAGAATGAGTCAGACACAGATTTATATCCCTATCTCTGCCAAAATGGTGTTTATTCCCAAGGAAATAAGTTTAATGTCAGGAAAGTGGAAATGAACGCCATGTCATTCCTGTGCTCCTGATGGGGCCATGTTTTATGGGAATTTGCAACATGAAACTTCACCTGCTAACAGTATTTCTCATCTGCCAGGGTTGGCAAGCAAATTTTTGCCTTTGTCTTGTTCTAAAATATTAGGCGTCCAGAACTCAATGCAAAGCACGTGGGGTTGGTGGAGAGTGAGAGAGACATTATTTGTGTTTCTAATCCTGCACAAGTGAAAAAAGGAACATGGTTGTCTAAAGTGGAGCCTCAGAAGACTGTGAAAACTAAGACTTCAAAAGAAGTATCTATCTGCGTCACTAAGATAAAAGGTAAAGGTTGCCCTTGCTCAAAAGCCTGTTGTATCTGACTCTAGGGTTCATTGCTCATCCCTGTTTCATAACTGAAGAGCCAGTGCTGTCTGCATCCACAAATGTTTCCATGGACATGTGGCAGGCATGCGTAGGTACCAGAGCACACGGAATACTGTTTACCTTCCCACTGAAGTGGTCCCTATTTATCTACTTGGAATTTCTTGCTTTCGAACTGCTAGGTTGGCAGGAGGCACCACTAAGCCCACCCACAATAAATGTTCAAATGATTATGACCAAATCTCTTAGAAGAGAAACACAGGAAACCCCACACAAAAGCAGCCCAAAGGCCACCAAGACCAACTTTCCATTTTCAAGAGCTTTCTCCGAGAAACCTCTGGAAACACAAAGCTATCATTCAAGTATCAGATGACTGCTGATGGACTGTCGGGTGACCAATCCATTAACATTATGCGTTTGAGTTCAACGGGCACTGTGTTTAACTGTTCTTGAACATGGTGTCCCGGACTGAAAATACAGCACTCTGGAGGAAGATTTAGTACAACATACACAGCCATTAATTCCCATTTCTCAAAGCAATTTCTGTTGTTTCTGCCAAGGAACAAATAGAAGCATTGGTCTGTGCTCTTGTTTTGGAGTGTTAAAAAGGAGCAGGTATATAGTTAACTACCTGCCTGGGATGAGAACTGGGAATCCAGCCAAGACAGAAGTGATATTTATAGGCAAGAGGTGTCATTTGAAGGGAATTGGGTGGGTTATGATGACTGTTGAGCTGTAACTGGGACACAACTCAGTGGTAGAATGTTTATATTGATAGCAAATATCCTAGGTTCAATGCTCAGCATATGGGAATCTGGGGAAGAATCACATCAGAAAGACCGGAAAGCTGCTGCCAGTTGGTGTTGACAATATTGGGTGGCATGGACCAAAGCTCTTACTCAGGAGAACCAACCAAACAAATATAGCTGGCTAGCAATTTAGATATTATGCAAATTAATTTTGGTGACTAATCTGGCAAGTGTATGTATGTATTTTGTACCATTTGTGGGTTTTCATGATTATTGCAAAGAAACAAAACAAATATCTGAAAAAGTGTGTGTATTTAAGAGCCCTGGTGGTGCAGTGGGTAAACTGCTGTACTGAAGCCAAAACATTGTGAGTTCAATCCTGATGGGAAACAAGGTTGACTCAGCCTTCCATTCAACCTGAATATCCCAATAGTGATCCCTCTGTCTTTTTGTTCCTGTTATCCAGTGATGGCATGTTACTAGTTTGGACCAATTCGCCCAAACCGGTAGCACCCCATCAGGAAGGGTCGCCGGGGGGATGGTAAAACCTCAGGTGACGGGTTCGATCACTTCTCCACCCCCCTCCAAAAATGTATTTCTGAGCAGCCAAAATGGCTGCCCGGAACTGCGCATGCGTCAAACCTCCGTTTGACGCATGCACAGTTCTATTTTTTAGTGTGTATGCGTCATATAGAGGTTTGATGCATTCACACTAAAAAAAGAACTGTGCATGTGTCAAATGGAGGTTTGACGCATGCACAGACATTTTAAAAAATATTTATTTATTTATTTTTGCTCCGCCCATGACGTCATGATGTCCATGATGTCACAGTGGGGTAGCGGGAATTTTTGACATCCCACCACTGCTGTTATGCTTTTCATTTTTGGAAAAAACAAATTGTCCCGGGGACTGCTCTGAAAAAAGTAGCCCCTTTAAGTCTAAGGTCTCCTACTCCTGGTTCATAGAACATATATGGACACACTGGATTGGCTCATTGCCACGGCTGCTTTTTTATTTTCATCTTCTCTTTTCCCCTCTTGTTTGAGCACTCTGATGAACAGCAGCCAAATTACCCATTACTAGCCCTGGTCCCTTATCAGCTTCCAGGAGACACCGAGCCAGAAAGTGAGGGAAGGAGGAGAACATATTCTCTTCCCAGTGCACGAGCAGGAAGCAAAAGCATGATTCACATCAGTGTTCTCAAATGTTTCCAAAATTTGACACATGGCTTTTGCTTCCTGCCAAGAACAGTGAGCAGATCTAGAGCTGAGAGAAATGTTAAAAGATGTGGACGCTAGTGTGAGGGAGTGAATTGAATGTCAAAGTACAGGAGACTTATCTGGGCCCAAACCAAAGGCAGCCTCCAGCACTGCATGTTTTGATAGGATTCTGTTCCCTCCATTTCTCAGCTTCACAACAACCCAGTGGTGTAGGCTAGGCTGGAAAACATCCTGGCACACTCAAACATCTTACTTTAGAAAAAGAAGAGGACACGAGAAGATACATAGAGGTTTTTTTTTTTTTTTTAAAGAATACCCTTTTTGGGGCAAGACTTTCTATTGGAGAGGGTGGGGAGTGTAAGGAGAGCTGAGATCTAAATTATGCTGGTCTTGGACTATAGTAAAGATTGATTTGAACTGTGGTGCTGGAGGAGACTCCCGAGAGTCCCCTGGACTGAAGGAAATCACCCCTGACTGCTCCTTGGAAGGACAAATACTGAAGCTGAAGATCAAGTACTTTGACCACCAAATGAGAAGAAAGGACTCATTGGAGAAGTCTCTGATTCTATGAAAGATCGAAGGAAAAAGGAGAAGATGGAGGCAAAGGATGAGGTGACTAGACAGCATTGTTGACGTAGTGGGCATAGATCTGGCCGGGCTGCGGAGGATGGTGGATGACAGAGGAACCTGGTGTGTGGTGGTCCATGGAGTTGCAAAGGGTCAGACTCGACTGTGTGACTGAACAACAACAACAACTGTCATAGAAGGGGCCCCTTTTTAAAAGGTGCTTTTTCTGTTAGCTTTGTACCCATTTAAATGTGTTTTACTAATTTCAAAATGGCGATTCCAGATATGTGGGAGGGAAAAGAATGTAAACAATATATTCCTCATGGTTTTACTGAATGTGTGACTGACATGCCTTCCTCTAAGATCATAGGCTGAAATCCCTAAGGAGGAGGGCCAGAGGTGTAACCCAGTGACGCAGAAACACACACACACAACATTTCCCTTCTCTGGAATGCTGTGCAGCGATTCTGCAAAATGTGAGACTTGTGGAAGGTGGGGGGGGGAGGCTTTCCCTGGAACCTTTAATGGTTAATTTTTGCTTTGAAATGCTTGTTGATCTTTTGATGAACTGTATCCTGCATGTTACAATGCTTTCAATATATTTATTGAAGAAACTTGGAGTGGTTATTTGGCCTAATGCTACCTTTTCTACACATATCCGGGGCCTGAGTTGTCCAGCCAGAGAAGTGCAATCCTATCCAGAAGAACGTTGGGGCCTACCCGAGAGGCAGGTCCCTTCTGTTACAACAACAAAGATTGATTGATTGATTGAGATCTAAATTACTCTGGAGAAAACCCAGTTTTGGATTACAGAGAGCCAGGTTCTGATAAAGCAAAACAGAAAAGCAATCACACTTCTATCCCACCTCATAGTGCTTAGCGCATTCTCTGGGTGGTTCACAACATGCTGGGTGCTCATTTTACCAACCTTGGAAGGCTGAATCAACCTTGCATCCTGGTCAGGATTGAACTCACAACCTTTTGGTTGCAGGACAGCAGTTTAACCACTGCACCACATGTTGATACCCAATCATGATGCTTACTGGTTGACTTGAGCAATCCCTGTCTTTCAGTCTGCCTACACTGCAGGGTTGTTTTGAAGCTGGAAAAAACCTGAAAGTTCAGAACTGTGTTCACTGTTGTGTCTCCTTGCAGAAAGCTAGCATCCATTTGTGATAAATTAACCCACTCTCCCTAGTTAGCATGATTGACCCACAACATTCCAGAGAAAATACACCAGAAGATTAGAAATGGTTAATCCTCTCAGCTCTGTTTGTAAAGCAAAACAATAGAATGGCTCAGTCAGAGGAGGGACATGTTTTAAACAAGTCAGGGAATGATTTCTGCTTTTCCCTTTAGGTTGGCTGTTAATGCCGTCCTTTAATCATCTCCCCTTTCCCGCTTTTTAAAAAATTACTGTAGGCTAAAAATACAGAGCAATAATAAGTCGGGGCTGTTGAGTTCCACCTGATAGATGCTGTCAAAACTGTCAGAGGGTTGCAACAGTAAACATTTCAGCTGCCTATCAGTTTTGCTGTGGTTAAAAAAAAGTCTTGACCCTGAAAAAATCAAGTTCTGCCATAATGAATGCTTTGTCTCCAAATATTTGCATTTTAACTGACAAGGTTCGCTATCTGTTGATACTCATAAACAATCTGCCTTAGAAACTAGACTGCTAGGGAAATAAGCTTCTTCTTCTTCTTCTTTTTGCCAGCACACCATCTACCCTAGCAACTTCTCATCCGTCCGTCTTTTAAGGATGTTTCTTATAGTACGGAATTTATTGTTCCAACACACAGAGAATGATGAACCACCTCCCTGCATTTCTGGTGGAGAACTTCTGCCGGCCCACAGACTGAATTCAATTTTGGACAGGTTCTCCTGGTGGTTGGGGCCAACATCCAAAGACCAAAAGTACCAGCACATTTTATCTTCAAACTCTTACTGCCAATAATTAAGCTTTAGGACAGGGGTTCCCAACCTAAGGCCCATGAGCCAGATTTGGCCCATGGCAACATTTCATGTGCCCCACCCCTCCAAGGGCATCCAAGAAACAAAATGGCCACCCTTTTGAAGCTGTTGGGACAAAATGGCCATCCCAATGTGCAGGCCCTTGAAGCTGACTGAGAGAGTGTGACCTGGTCCCCGGCCTGAAAAGGTTAGAAACCCCTGCTTTAGGAGAAGCCTTTCAAGGTGAGTTTTTTGAAATGGGGAGAAGAATTATATGAATGCTGAGGAACCAGTTTCTTAAAAATATTATCCATCACTTCATCAGTTTTCTCATGAAAAAGGCTCTCCCCATCAAAGATCCTCCATCCTAGTGTGTGATTCCTCTGGCAAACTTGATAGCAATAGCAATTATGCTTACATATCGCTCCAGAGTGCTTAATGCACTTTATGGGTGGTTCACTAGGTAATTAGCATTTTTTTGCCTCCGACATGCCAGGTACTCATTTTACTGACCGTAGAAGGATGGCAGGCTGCATCAACCTTGTGTCCCCTCATGATTGAACTCACTGCAATACAGAAGTTTAACCACTGTGCCACCAGGGCTTAGACTTGATAACCTTAGCCAGGCATATCAATGTGAGGCAATAGAAGTAGTCACGTTGTGAGCATGGCACGCCACAGAGTGTCTCACTGACAACACCTGCTGTGTGGTCAGAGACATGACCTTTTGCTGAAAGATGAGAGCCAGATTTCAGAACCTTCTTGTCTTCTGGCAGACTATTTATGAGGGGCAGCATCTTAGCCCAGAGAAATCTCTAGTGTGTCCCATCCACATGTTTGTAGTTGGAGATTCTAATGCCAAGTGATGTGGTGGCCAGAGGGGAGTTAGTCTGTGTTCTGCTTTGGTTCTTTTGAGAGGTTGTATTTTAAGATTTTTCCTGTACTGTTGCTGTTTTGACTGTAAGCCGCCCTGAGTCGCCTCAGCGAGTGGGCGGCAATATAAATCTGAACAAACAAACAAAATCCTAGACCCCAGCTATGTAAGCTGCTTGCCTCAAGATTTCAATTTGTAGGCCTCCTCAATGACTGAATTAGGTTGAGGATGCTTATCAAACACTGTTGCTCGGAGGACCTCAAAGGGCCAAACTGGGACTCCAGATTTGGCTTTAGGGATGAAGGTTCCTAAGCCTTGACACAAGGTCTACAAACTCTTCTCAGCCAGAGACGAGCCAAAAGTTGTGAGGGGTTTGGAATCCATGCTCTACAATCTTATTTTAGCATGTCTTTTAGTTTTTGAGATTTCTTCAGGTGTTTCACACAAGCAGGCTAACTATTTAGGCACAAAGAGGAGGAGAGCTCAGCCAAAAAGAGAGAATGAGAGACATGTTCATTTAGAAACCAATGATGTCATTTAAATATAAATAACACACATCTCATCATTACGGGGAGGAGTGAGAGCATATGAATTGTATGTCTGCTATTTGCTCTGCTGTCTAGTTCATGCAAATAATGGAGGAATGACTTTGAATCCCGTCTTGACCTCCACGGCTCTTTATTGTACTAGAACTGTCTCAAAATGACCGAGGCGGCTAAATAGCTTAGTGAGTTAGTATATTATTGTGGAGACTGAGGTTGGGAGTTCCTTTGCATCTACAAATGAACATTAATTGTAGTAGATGCACGTTTTATGAATGTCTAGGGTTTCATTTAGTTCCTCTTTTTTTCAGCAACGTATTTCCTTTCTAAATGATTATTGTTCTCTAAATAGCCATCATTTCCTCACCTCAATTTTTAAGAAGGGAATTCATTGTTACTTGTAGCATCTTCTGTACTGCACAAGTGGTTAATACACCGAACTTGAAGACTGTAAAGTCAGAGTTTGATACCTGAGTACTGCAAGACAGAGTGAGCTCTCATCTCTGTCCCAGCTCCTGCCAACCTAGCAGTTTGAATACAACAAATTACAAGTAGATAAATAGGGGCCACTTTGGTGGGAAAATATCTTTTTTAAAATTAAATTTTAAGATATAACATACAAAATAAAAAGAAAAAAATCAAACAGCTAAACAAACATTACATTATACAGAAAAACATAAAATACAAACCAAGAAGAAAGAAGAAATTTTTCTCTGATATAAAGAGCAATTCCCATATTACTAAATTACACATTTCTTTATAATAAGTTTATGATATTAAAGTCTATGGATAATATTTAAGTATACACATATCTACTCTGTTATATCAAATAATCCAGAAATATAAAAAACTCCCAGTATAATTTTTTTTAAAAATTCAAAAACACCAGTGATATTTTCAAAGCCCCAAAGACTGTGTTTGCTTTAGCAGATATATTACAACTTCCAAAAACTCAGTTGATCTGGCACTGGTCTGCCACCTTTACCTTTATACAATGTATAATCCACAAATAGTTTCCATATTTCCCAAAAATTATTTTCTTTAATTATACCTTTTTTTGGTTCAATTCCCATGTCAACTTTATTATTATTATTATTATTATTATTATTATTATTATTATTATTATTATTATTATTATTATTATTATTATTATTATTATTATTATTATTATTATTATCATCATCATCATCATCATCATCATCATCATCATCATCATCATCATCATCATCATCATCATCATCATCATCATCATCATCATCATCAGACCTGTTTGGGACTTGTAAATTCAAGACCATGGCTTTCGTTATGGGGTCAAGCTGTCCTATGTTAAGCTTTTCTCTTTTATTTCTGCTTTCTACTTCTCCCAGCCTACTTCTCAGCCTACTGACTGCTGACTTCTCATGATGTGCCCATAATTCAACTGACCTAGTTTAATCAATCTTTGCTTCTAGAACATGTTGCTGCCTGATCTGATCTAGGATTCACTTGTGTGACTTTCCGGTAGGCCATGATGCCTGGAAGGTAAAGGGAATTTCAGTAAATCCCTAGCACAGAAAGGAGTAGATTGTAGGATCCCTGACTGTGTGTTGATGTAAAACATCTAAAGCAGGGATTCTCAACCTGTGGCCCATGGAATGGATGCAGCCCATGGCACCATTTCATGGTGTCCCCCCCTGCCTCCACCACACCAGAAAGTGCCATGTGGTGGAAGAAGGGCAAAATGGCCATCTGAGGGAGCATGACCCAGCCCCTGGCTTTAAAAGGTTGAGAACTCAAGGTCTAAAGTCAACACTAGAAGAGAAGAACATCTTTGTTTCTCTGTGTTTCCATCTTATTGTCTCCTCAACAAATCTTAACTGTCAACTGTTTAATTACCTACTTTTACACCTACTACCTTCTTCTTCTTATGTTGTATCTGATTCCAAATACTGTATTGGATATCCTCATGGCGATCAGTCATGAAGATTGTCCTGAGACTATAATGCAGTGGCCAACCATTTGCAGCATAATACCCATACCATTGGTCCAGTCCCGTAAATCACTTTCTGGTCTTGAGCCCTATTGGCACACAAAGTCCTCCTCGGGCCCCGGCCAGTCTTGATGAAGCTGCAGCCCTCCATCAAGATGGATTCAAGTGGGATTTAATCCACCTGGAAACCATCAACCTTCCCTGTGGACTTTGCCAGCCAAGGCTGCTAGTTCTCAGGGTTGTCAGGTTAGTTAGCCACTGCCTGATGATCAGCATTGAATCACTGGCAGTATCGTCTACTCTATTACCATAGCAAGACAATATGACCAGACTGGCACCTACTACATAGAGTAAGATAATTGTTGGTTGGGGTGTCAGTGCCACAAAAATATTGTGGTGAAGCCATGTGCAATCTATGGGCTGCATAATTCCCACTACTGCCAAGAGCGATTCTAACTCTTACACTTTTGTATGTATGTATGTATGTATGTATGTATGTATGTATGTATGTATGTATGTATTTATTTATTTATTTATTTATTTATTTATTTATTTATTTATTTCAAATTTGTATACCGCCCTCCTTACCAAGGAAACTCAGGGCGGTTTAACATATTGTATAAAATCATCACTAAAAGTATGGATCAAAAATTTAAGTTTAAAAAGACATATTAATAACGGAATCAAAAAGTTAAAACTCACTCTTAACATTAAAAGAAGCCAAAAGAGAGGTTAAAAGAGGGAGGGAGCTTACACCAAGTAGCTTGTAGCTACTTCATTGTGCCTTAAAATACTTCTGGCCCTCAGTTTACAATCTGGCCCATCTACACTCCTGACTTATGATTTAGCCTTCTTTTCGCCATTGCTAAGGGAAGAAGAAGAATTCATGGCCCATTTTATTGCAAAGGATTGCTGCATACAAGAAACACTTGGCTTCTTCAAGCCAACTCTTTGGTATCTACATGCAACCTGCTAGATAGTTCAGTGGTTTAACTATCTGGAGATTGAGAGTTCATTTCCCCAGTGTGTCTCCTGGATAGCATCTGGAGTTGATGATCATTCCAGCTTTTCAGTTCTAAGATATGATATCATTATTGTAACCCACTTCATTTTGCTTGAATCAATGGAAATTAATGTTAAATTTCATCAATGCCATCAGATCACTTCTGAATAATGCAGCCCATAAAAGAGATGTTGGTGTTTGTAAGATGCTCAAGGACTGGTTTACCATTGATACATCCAACCCTTCCACCCCAGTAGGTTTCTTTAAAAAAACCAACATTAATTTTAAAACATTAAACAAAGAAAAAAGAAACATACAAATATGTATACCGGTACATATAACATATAAGTACAAATCCAGTGTAAACCCATCACCTGGGGGCCATGAGTTGTTTTCCAAAACAGTTACTTAAACCAACTGTACATATTATGAATATCTTTCCCCCATCTCCAAAATATCATATATTCATTTCTAGGTTTAATACATTTAAATTTTCCCAACTTATACTCAATAAATTCTCCCCAAATATCCCCAAACTCACTTTTCTTAGTAATACCTTTTTTCAATTTCAATTCACACGTTAATGTATCATTAGTCATGTAATGAACATCCTGGGACTTTTTTTTCATTTATGGTGGGAATATAAGGAGGTGAATAAAACTTGGATACATGTTTTTTGAAGAAGTAAACAACATGTTATCACTTAGAAAATGATTGTACCCTAGAATTGCCTTGTTTTATGAACTGGGAGGATTAAAACTTCAAAAACATAAAAAAGATATTATTATCATTATTAAGATCCTGCAAGGATCTTAATTGCTAGAAATTGAAAAATGTATACCAGTCTGGCCAGGTTATCCTACTATGGTAATAGAATAACCCATACTGCCAGCAACAAAATGCTGAGTGTCAGGCGGCGGTTCACTTACCTGACCACCCTGAGGACTAACGACCTTGGGTGCCAAAGTCCACAGAGAAGGGTGATGGTCCACAAATGGATTAAATCCTGCTTGAATCCATCTTGATGGAAGGCAGCAGCTTCATCCATCCTGGCCTGGGGCCGCTGAGGACTTTTTGTGCCAAAAGGACTCAGGATCAGACAGTGACTCGTGGAACTGGATAAGTGGTATGGGGGTCTTGCTGCGATGCAGAAGGCAGATGAAAAGCCACTGCACTGAAGAAGAAGAAGAAGAAGAAGAAGAAGAAGAAGAAGAAGAAGAAGAAGAAGAAGAAGAAGAAGAAGAAGAAGAAGAAGAAGAAGAAGAAGAAGAAGAAGAAGAAGAAGAAGAAGAAGAAGAAGAAGAAGAAGAAGAAGAAGAAGAAGAAGAAGAAGAAGAAGAAGAAGAAGAAGAAGAAGAAGAAGAAGAAGAATGTATAAACATTTTGGTTTGGAGGAATGGTATGGAGATGTGGAACATGGCGATTGAGTTTCTATGGTTGAGCAGGAATTTGAACCCAGCTCTCTTAAGCCTTCCACTCTGTCCACTACACCACAGTAGCTCTTGGTGTGTGAAATTCATGCCAAATCTCGACTCTAGTCACTGAAATGCTGTGGGGAGAGAGATGTCTTTCTTGTTACAGTTTTTGTTTGCTTCTCCTCCTCCCTCCTACAAGGAGCAGATTCAATAGCAGAAAATTGTCACTTGGCTGAGGCAAAACTCACAACGTTGGCTAGTGGGTGGGTTTCACAGTTTTCATTTCCAAAAGCTATGCTTGCTGGCAATCGTATGGGAATAAATATCTCTTCCCCCCTCCACCTCCCACCCTGTTGGCACAAATCCACAAATGCTTAAGAAAATATCATGCCTTGTTCCCGCGCCAAAAGAGAATGTTGTTATCAGAGTCCCAGGAAGATCTGCTTGCTCACCCCTGTTTGAGTTAGGATTAAAAGATGTAAGCAGTAGCTGGGGAAAGGAATAAAAAAGCCTACCAGGGCATCATCGGAAAAGACGCACAAATAAGAACTGTTGTTTAGGAAGAGAAAAAGTAGTTTGAATAGTTTTCATTTCTTTCTTTCTTTTTTTAAAAAGTCAATGTCAGATTGATACAGTATTTCCTTTAAAGATTGGCATGTCCTTAAGCAAAACTCTAGCTGGCAAAGAATAGTTCAGAAATGGATGGAAGGAGCCACAAAGGTCAGAATGAATCAGGACCAGGAAGTAAGCCTTGTTTGCCAACATTGCTAATGACACTATGGCCTGTGTGTTTGCCCTCATCACCCACTGGGATGTCAATATCAATAGTAATTACACTTCTATACTGCCCATAGTGCTTAGTGCACTCTCTGGGCGGGCCACAAGTTAATTAGCATTCCCCTCCCCCCAAAACATGCTGGATAATCATTTTACTGACCTTGGAAGGATGGAAGGCTGAGTCAACCTTGAACCATGGTCAGGATCGAACACACAATGTTCTGGCTGCAGCACAGCAATTTAACCACTGCGCCACCAGGGCTCCTCTCTTCATATCACAATGACTCAGGCATTGTTCCCTGGGTTATGCTGGTTAGATGGCAAAGTCTGCAGAGTAATTCCTTCCTGTGCAGTCCAATCGTGTGAAGAGCCTTGGGCCTTGTGGTTGTGAGATTTAGAAAGATTCATATAACCCTTCCCAAAGTAACTAGTTATCCCTAGTGATTAAAAAATAATAATCCTCTGCTGCCCCATTTCTCAAAAGTAACTACATTTAGTAAAAGTAAAGGTCTCCCTTGCTCAAAAGCCAGTCATGTCTGACTCTAGGGGTCGGTGCTCATCTCCATTTACAGCCAAAGAGTCAGTGCTGTCTGTGTCTGCAGAGCTTTTGAAGGTCATGTGGCAGGCATGACTAGATGCTGGAGAGCATGGAATACTGTTATCTTTCATGTTAAAGCAGTATCAACTAGTTGCTATTTCTTGCTTTTGAACTGCTAGGTTGATAGGAGCTGGAACAGATGATGTAAGCTCACTCCATCACGGGCCTCAAACTGCTGAGCAGTCGACACCAAGCTCAGTGACTCAACTATTGCACCACCGCAGCTCTTTAATTTAGTTACCTTTAATTGCTTTTGTAATAATCTGAACACTACAAATTTCTGCCCTACTGTACATTGTTTCCTCAGCATCCCTAGTGACCAGAGCAGAGCAATACAAGGCACCACACAAGCAAACGTTTTTTTAATCTGAAATCTTTCAAAAATAAATAAATAAATTGCAAAGTCCTTAAAGTGCAGTCTTGGTTCATCCAACTGGTTTATAATCTTGGCCGAAGGGATCAATATTTGTTCCTCAATTATTATTATTTTGTATCAGGGCTCCCAATTAGATGTCTCAAGCAAAGCTCATGTCATATTCACAAGAGCCTACCAACCTTTCAAATGATCAATATTTTCTTGCAAGAATATGCAGGTCCCTAAAAGAATATTTGTGGCCCATCTGGCACTACCCTGGGAGCCAATCAGCCAGTTGGACTGCTTGTAGCTGGTACACGTTGGGTTTTGTAATTCTCTAGCTCTTTTGGTTTGGTTTGATCCGGTGTTAGAAAGATTAGGCAGCAAGGTTGCTGCCCAAGGTATTCGCAATCTTCATGGAGGCTCGTTCTGTGTCAACCTCCCCTACGTCACTTGGAGGATCCTGAATAGCCTAAGGGCTGGAGTCTCTAAATGCAAGACCAACAGGTTCAAGTGGGGGCTGCTGGCAGACAACAACAGGTGGAGAGATACAGAATCCAGCTCATTTACTGGTATGCCAATTGCTACCAGAGGCATGCACAGATGAGGACTTGGATTTGGGCAATGACAAAGCAAAGAAAGAGGCTTCATTTTGGCAGTCCAGGGTTTGATCGGGACACAAGAATTCTTACCTTTGCAACCCTTCAGGAAAGGGACAACAGTATCAAGGAGAGAAGTAGCAGCAGGCATCAAGAGAACTAAGCAAGAGAAGGACCTTCGACTTCCTCTGAATGGATACAAGCCTCAAGTCCACCAACTCAGATCCAGGAAGAGCTTTATGGCAAGAAGAACCATTATTGAGGGTTCACAAGATCAAAACCAGATTAAAAGATGGAGGAAGGAGTTCACTAGACAAGGAACATCATTAAAGGACGATATGGCGGAGGGACTCAACCTTCCCTACATCACTTGGAGGACCCTGAACAGGCTGAAGGTCAGAGTTCCTAAATGAAAGGCCACTATACCCAAGTGGGGGCTGCTGGTGGACAACACACTGTGTGAATGTGGAGAGATTACCACCAGATACATGTACCAATGAGGATTTAAGTTTGACCAATGACAAAGTCATGACAGTGGCTTTATTTTGGCCATTTAAAGTTTGACCTGGACATGAAAGAAGAAGAATCAGTTTTCCTGCAGGAGTGATTTTTTTTAAAATGGAGTGAGTCAACTTATGTTTGCCTGAGCTGCCATCTAAGCTACACAGCCTGGGTTTGCTGAGAATCCTGCAGGGAAACCCGAAGAGTACCAGGAGGGAATGATAATTACCCGTCTCAGGGGTGAGTGGATAATTAATGCTCTCTCCAGAAGCACTTGTGGTAGATGTCATGGGATTCCATGCCAACCACAGAAGGAATGGAAAACCCCTCAAATCATAATTTGTTTCTTCAGTTTATGAATGGAAAAACATCAGCAAGAATGGAGAAGGGACGAGTGTATTAGGAAAACAATCTGCATGTCCATTGAAACATGTTTTTATGTCATTAAGGCAGAATACTACAGCTTGGTAACATTTAGGTAAAGGTCATTCTTGCTCAAAAGCCAGTTGTATCTGACTCTTGAGTTCAGTGCTCATCTCTGTTTATAGCCAAACAGACAGCACTGTCTGTGTCTGCAAACGTTTCCATGGATATGTGGCAGGTATGCCTAGACCCCGGAGTGCATGGAACACTATTTACCTTCCCACTGAAGTGGCCCCTATTTATCTACTTGCAATTTCTTGCTTTCTAACTGCTAAGGTTGCAGGAGTTGTAACATTTAAGGTAAGGTAAAAGTCTCCCTTGCTTGAAACCCAGTCTTGTTTGACTCTAGGGTGCAGTGCTCATCTCTGTTTACAGTCAATGAGCCAAACATCTGTGTCAGCAGACATGTCCATGGTCATGTGGCAGGCATGTTGAGACACCAGAGCTCATGGAACAATGTTACCTTCCAAAAACAATGCTACTTCCTTCCTTTCTTCTTTTGGATTTTGACTTTTCTTCTGCATGCTTCCTTGATGGGTGTTATCCTAGGCAAAGACTTCTGTGTATTTGTGCTCAGCTTCTTGTTTTCTATCACATCTCCTGCTGCACCTTTTTATGATAAAAGGTGGACTTTGTACCTGTCAAAGTATTTATGCCACAAGTAATCAAAAACATTTTCACCTCCCTGTTTGTACACCTGACTTTGAAAATCTATTGGCTGCAAAAAAAATTTTTTTAAAGGAGTTCCATTTCCCAAACTGCATGAAAAGCAATAAAATCCTCCCAAATAAAACCCCAGAAGCAGCATGATTTCTAAGTGGCATATCTACTCTTTCTGGGCAAATGGCCTATAAGATGTTTAAGGAGATTTTGGCCTCAAATTTGTTATGCTAATCTCCTCAGCCAAGAAGTTTCATCAAGCCCTAATTTGTCACTTCTATTTGAGAACATTTTGGCAACCTCAAAATTGCTCTCTCTTTCATTGTTATTTTGGCAGTGCCTGGGTGGGGAAAAGCAATGCTTGCATCTATGTTTTATAGAGGGATTTCAGGAAGGAGTCAGGAGTCAGGGGCAGGAGTTGGTGTGGTCCTTCCTCCCTCCCTCTCTTCCAAAACTCTATACCTGGGGTGCCCAAACTTTTTGGGCTGTGGGATGGTTCAGCTGACTGGTCATATGATTCCTCCCACCAGAAGCGGAAGTAAAAAGTGCCCATGTATGCACAGAATCCTGCCATAAATGGACCCACAGCTGTCATAAATGTGTTTTACTTCTGCTTGCAGGAGCAGTGTGGGCTGGATGAATTGGCATCTGGGCTGGATCTGGCATGTGGGCCAGAGTTTGGGCACCCCTGCTCTATACTCCCCCCTTATCCCCCCAGGCATTACCCTTCCCTTGACTCAACTCTAGGATCCCTCCATGAGATGCTTACTCTGATACTCTTCAGAAACAGGGCTCCCTCCTTCCTACTATCTGGGCACTTTCTAGGGTCATAAAGGCCTGGGGTCACTACAGGTAGGGAGTTGGTGGGGTGGCCCTTTCTCATCCTGCCATTGCTTCTAGTAATTGAGCCTTTGGCTTAAAAGAAGCAGTGGCAGGAGAAAAGGAGGACCAGGGGAGAGGTGGCTGAGGAGGAGGAGGAGGAGGAGGAGGAGGAGGAGGAGGAGGAGGAGGAGGAGGAGGAGGAGGAGGAGGAGAAGAAGAAGAAGAAGAAGAAGAAGAAGAAGAAGAAGAAGAAGAAGAAGAAGAAGAAGAAGAAGAAGAAGAAGAAGAAGAAGAAGAAGAAGAAGAAGAAATTATACCCACTGGTTTACTCATAAATGGGCACAGAGTTAAGAAACCTACTGTGCCCATGTTGCTCTTCCCCAGTACATGCTCACTGAGCCCCCAATTCTTCACTGATCTGTACCTGCCAAGATGCCTGAGCTTAGGCTGGCTCAAATACAGAAGGGTGCTTTAGGTAAAAACATCAAGCATGACATCTATGTGAGTTGAGCAAGTGTTCACCCTTGAATTACCAGTGCTAATTTCCCTTTAATCAGCTGAGTTGTGCTGCTAATTATATATCCTTCATTGCACATATGGATTTCAGCCATTGTAAATACATTGGTTAGCTAGCATGAGGGTTGACCAGGGTAGGATTTCCTCCTTGGATTTCCACTGCAGTAAAAAAATAAAATATCCACCAGAAAATAGAAAGGGGACAAAGTAGATAGCTTAGAAAAGAGGACATGTATTCTTTGTTTTTTATTTCATCTTTGTAATTTTGCTGAGACTCTAAAATAAAGCAATTTTTTAAAAAGACACTATGAGCATTTATTTTTCCTACAACACCAAATTAAATTAAATTAAAATTCTAAATATCCTTTTGAGGCATACATGTGACACAATCTAGGGAAAGGAAGGCAAAAAGCAGCAATTGTTAATAGGATAAATTGCACCAAAACATCAGTAATAGTTTAAGCAGATTTTAATATATATATATATATATATACTTCTGTCCATATCTACTTTGTAGCAGATTACAAATAACTAAAATACTTTTTTTTGTCATTTCTCCATTTTCTCTCCATTTTTGTGGGCTCAATAAAAATTTGGTAAACAAGTAGAACAAAGAGACAAAGTAACATACTGTAGTATGAATTAAAGCAGGCTTAACTTCCCTTTCAGTGAGAATTTCTTACTACTAAGCATCCAACTTCTTCTTTTGAAATCCTTCCATTTGGGGGACTGAAAAAACAAGAAACAAAATATTTGACAAAACTCTAATTTTGTCTTTTAGCAAAGCCTGCCTTAAGTCAGTCAGCAAAGCTCAAATAAATGAATCATTCTCTGGGGAGGTTTAAAAGTGGGATTGTCCTTAAACCCATATAATGTTGACCTGTACAGGTAAAAAGATGACTTTGGTTTTATTTCTGTATTTATCCTTGCTTTAACATAGGTCAGTGATGGCAAACCTTGGCACTCCATGTGTTCTTGGACTTCAGTTCTCAGAAGCCCAAGTCTCTGTGAATCTGTATGTGCAGTAAACCCATTCATGTGGATTCACAGAGACTTGGGTTTCTGGGAATTGAAGTCCAAGAACACCTGGAGTGCCAAAGTTCATCATGACTGATGTAAGTCATATATGGCAGAAGGAGCTTATTAATATCTTGTGCAAATGACCTAATATTAATTGGAGAGAAAAAAAACCAAGAACACTCTTAACATATAAAGTACTGTTCCCCTGCCTCTTCCCTCAAAATTTGCTCTTTTGGAATAGTTCTCCATGGTACCACCTGAGTCTTAAACTAATACAGCACCCTCTTCCTCTCACTGATGGGAGAATAAACAAGGGGTGGGTTTCAGCATATCAAGGCCCAGGTAAAACAGCAAATAATCTTAATAATGCTGGATGAGAATGTGGTGAAGTTCATTGTACTGTATATATACATGACCCTTGGCTTTCCAGACATCATAAAGCAGTCGAGGAGGAATTGGTGGAATGGGTAAGAGGAGTAATGAATGCCTCCTAGTATCAAAGTTTTGCCATGCCTTAAATCAGGGGTTCCCAAACTACAGTCTGGGGCCAGATCCGGCTCCTGATGCCAATTCATCTGACCCACAAAGCCCTCATTGCTCCTGGAAGCGGAAGTAAAATGCACCTGTATGAGTGTGTTTTACTTCCACTTCTGGGAGCAATGAGGGCTTCGCAGGCCAGACGAATTGGTGTTGGGGGCCAGATCTGGCCCCCAGGCCATAGTGACCAGCCCGCTGAACCATGTGACTGGCCCATGGCCCAAAAAGTTTGGGCACCCCTGCCTTAAATGAAGATGAAGAAGAAAGACCCAATGCTGGAAAAGCTCTGCTTGAATTCTACCAGACTGGGTGATTTTTGTCCAATTTCCCATATTCTGCTCTTGAGCAAGATATTGGAGCATGCGGTAGCTTCTCAACTCCAATTATCCCTATATGAGATTGATTGTCTAATCCAAGGTTTCCCAACTTTGGGCCCCCAGAAGTTCTTGGTTTTCAATTCCCAGAACCCCGATCAGCAGGCGTGCTTGACTTGGGCTTCTGGTAACTGAAGTCCAAGAACACCTGGGGGCCCAAGGTTGAGAAACTCTGGTCTAATCCATTAATGAATTGTCTTGGTCCATGGCAATAAATTTGGTCACTTCAGTGGATGATTTATGCCAGCTAATAGATGAGGATTATGTCTCTATTGGTTCTACAGCTTTCAGTACCATCTTTTTGTTTACAGTGGTCCAATCCTAACTTTGGGGAGGCAGTTAAATCAGAAGCTGGCATTAGGGATCACAGGCACTGGCCTATTTGGGCCTTGACGCATCTAGTCTATCTCCTGTGCTGTAACAGATACATAGAATTACTTGATGAGATTGACTGGAATTAATAGATTATGTAACACCAGTATGTGAATGATGACCAACTGGATTTCTCTCTTTCATCCAAAGTGTTTCAGTTCTGAACGCCCTATGAATGGATATGAGCATCCAGTCTACCAGCTCAGATCCAGGAAGAGCTTTATGACAAGACAAACAATTTTGAGGGTACACAAGATTAGAAGATGGAGGAAGGAGTTTGCTGGACAAGGAACAATATTAAAGGAGAATATAGCTGAAATCTCAACCTACCTTACATCACTTGGAGGACCCTGAATAGGCTGAGAGTTGGAGTCCCTAAATGCAAGACCACCATGCTCAAGTGGGGGCTGCTGACAGACAACAGCACACAGTGTGATTGTGGAGGGGCACAGTCTGTGGATTGCTGCCAGAGGCATGCACTAATGAGGATTTGGGATTGGGAAACAACAAAGCAAGGAAAGTGGCTTCATTTTGGCAGTCCAGGGTTTGATTGGGACATGAACCCAGTGTCTGATGAGAACAATATATCTGATGAATGTGAACAAATTGGAACTTAACACATACATCACAAGAGGCCCTCATGGTTAAAGGTGTATCAGGGAATAGAAATTCAACCTGTGCTGGATGGAAGTTAATGCTTGCCTTGAAAACCAAGCTGTGTATCTTGGGAGTATCCTTGAGTCTGGATGTCTATGTTTTGAGGATGGCCAGGAGTGTGTTTGCTCAGGTAACCTTATTGCACGGTTGTGCCTGTTCACCAAGATCTGCTATGAAATGATTTCTTGGATCCTCTTTGAGATAATATATGACTACAACTTTAAGACTTCAGAATTCTTCTTCCTCTGTGTCCAGGCCAGATGTGAAACTGCCAAAATGAGGGCACCTTTTGGTGAATTCATTCTGCAGTTCCTTTTGCCTGATCTAGAGTGAGAAAGATTAGCAAGGGATGCCTGATTGTGGTTCAAAAATACCACAATCTTCTGTGTACTTCAAAATTATTGGTAAGCATTCATACATGGTAGATTTTTCACCTTTTTATAAAACAAACAAACAAACAAAGTGTCCCTTAATGTTACTTTAGGTATGGATGCTTTAAAGAAATACTTTTTCTAGGGGAAGAGGAAGCCTTCCAAATTGATCAGCAGTAGAGGAAAAGTATTACAGTATATTTTTAGAGCACTCTGTCACTAGTCACTACTCCATTTACCTTTCAAGGTATTCTGTGGAGGAACACAATGGCACAGAGGCTGAAACCCAAACCATAGCAACACAGATAAGAGCATGAAAACAACAGCTGTTAGATAAATGAAACACAGCAATGAGAAGGGGGGGTGTTTTATAGAAGGCACTGACAAATGTGCTTTTCAATATTCCATACCAACATGATATTTTGCAAAGAATAGGATGTTGGAAAATAATGCCTCAAATGGCAAAGCATGTATTCCACGTAGTACCTGATGATGATAAACAAGAGGAAATGAATAGCATGGTTGTTGCCCAATGGAAAGGTTTGCCAATGAAAACTGGAAAGCCCCTCCCTTCCCTGGCCTGCAAGACAGGCTGCTGAGGCTGAGAATGGCTGTTGTCTTGCCCCCAGATTGCCATTTGTTTGTGAACTTTTGTGTGGTCTGTGACTTTAGTATTTTTAATCAAAAAGAGTGTATTGTTTCTTTTCACTGTTTTGTAATACTGTATTATATTGTTGTCATGGTATTTTGCTGTATTTTATTGTATGCTATTGTAATTTACTGTGTTTATTGTATGTCTCTGTAGTTTGTTGTGCTGTAGTATTTGACATTGTGGTTCTGTGAGCCACCCTGAGTCACATTTGCTGAGTAGGGCGGCATGCAAATCTAATAAATGAAATGAAAAAATGAAATGAAAGCAGTTGTGCAAATCTGTTCACTTCATTCAGAATTTGGCAATATTACTTTTTTTTAAAACTACATTTCCAAAAATCCCTGGGAATGCATTACATTCACTGGGAACCGTGGCAACTGGAGTCCAAAAATGACACTTCTAAGATCTGGCTTCATTTTGTTCTATGTTTGATTTTTTTTAAGTCCAAGTCTTTATTATGGACTGCTCTTGTCACAAACTTAACCAGTTCTTTCCCATTTATATTGAGGGATACAGTACTTAACACTACCCAGAATAAACAATTAAGTACTCGTGTGGTTACTTACTGTGCTGTTTGTTTCTTTATTACTTTCTGTTAATGCATGAAAAATGTTACCTTGATAAAAGACTGGCATGAAACTTGATAAATCCCTGTCAAAAATGTCTATAAAATCCATTAAAAGCAACATAGTAACTATTATGTGGTTCATTCCCCAAAACAGATTTGTTCCTGCTTGTTTTTTTTTACTTCTGAAATTTGACTCTACACAGTGTTGCTAAAAGTAACTAGTGACTATGTTACTTGCAACTTCCAAATTCTGGGAAGAGAATATCAATAGCAACAGAGGTTCACGTCACCCTTCCTTCCTTCTCTTCCTCTTCACAATAATGAATATAAGCTCTATACAATGTGAGGTCATTGGGCTGTACCCTGTTTGAATTACTGTGCATAAAGTTACCATGCAAGTAGTTTTTGTAACAGGGAAGGGTCTAGTTGTAGCATGCAAGTAAGCAGTTGTGCAACCAGCCACAGAAGCAGGAGTGCAACTGAGCACATGAACAGGCCTTTCTATCTGGTAAGAGCTGCGTCATGCATGCAATAGTTTGCCCATTGTAATTCACAAATAAAGTGGTTTGCCCATTTGGAGATAATGCCATGGGATTTCATACCATGCAAGGCTTATGTGGAAAGAGGAGAAGGACAAAGACCACAAAGCAGACCCAGAGAGAAAGGTGGAGAGAGAACATCAGAGACATATTACAAGAACATCAAATAACACCAGTGGAGGTCTCTAGAATTGTCAGAGTAGGAACCTTGAACAGTATCTCCCTTGACACCTGAAGGGATAAAAGAGGAAATAAAGAAGAAGAGGGAGCTTAGTGGTTAAGACACTGAACTTGATGACTGGAAGGTCGGCAGATCAACAGCTTGAGCCCTGAATGCTGCATGACAGGGTGAGCTTCTGTCTCTGTCCCAGCTCCTGCCAAACTAGCAGTTCAAAAGCAAGAAATTGCAAGCAGATAAATAGGAAGCACTTTGGTGGGAAGGTAAACAGTGTTCCAGTGTCTAGGCATGCCTGCCGCATGTCCACAGAAACATCTGCAGACACAGACAGCGCTGGCTCTTTGGCTATCACCTGAGATGGGCACATCACCCTAGAATCTGATACTACTGGTTTTCGAGCAAGGGCAACCTTTAAAAAGATGAGACATTTCATTCTCCCTGTGGTATAGAACTGTTTGTCAGAGGTGAGGCTGGAAGACTTGGACACATGCAAGATGCCAAATAGTAGGAGATGTTACTGTTTTCCTCTATAAGTTTTAGTTCTTTGCAGATAAATCTTTAGTAAGTATTCTGGGAAATAAGGCCTGCCATAAGTTTCAATGGGACTTAGTTGAAGGTAAGAGCTGTCACCTCCAGCAATTATCCGTTTGCAGGTAGTTGTGTGTGTGTTTAAAACAACAACCTCCCACTCCTTGAAGAATGACTTGATTGTGTTCACTGCCTCCATTTATGAAGAGAAAGATAAACCATTAAAGTCACAGTAGAGGGAGCAAAATGAATTGACAGGTTAGTCTACTTGAGGCTTAATTGTTCCAAGAATGCTGTGTGTGAAGAGGGTACTCATGATGAATCGCTTGCTGTTTATGAGACATCCTTTCCAGAAACATGTTGACAGAGAAAATGATTTTGATGGTTAATGCCAACAAGGGTTTTGAATATAGTGATGAAAACTGCACCAGAAACTGAAGTGAGATTCTTGAACTGGGAATTAAACCCCCATGTTTATTATCTATATATAATTTAATCAAAACTAAGCAACCTTCGTAAGTGTGGCTTACAGTTGAAGCAGGGATCCATTTTTAGATCTCCCCTTTTCCTGTGACATCTCATCCCATCAGCCTTTCTTGTTCTGGCCTAGAACCTGTTTATCGGCTATCTTCTGGCCTGATAGACCCACCATGAAGTACTGAGGGAAGCTTTATCAAGTCACAACCCCCCCCCCCCGCCATTTAGTATGTGTGAAAAGGATTCCCTTTGTTTACTTGACAAGGTCTTTGCCTCATCCTGGGGTCTCAGGAAGGACCACATGGCAGAAGAAGTAGGGACCAAGGGCTAGTAAAAGGAATAAGGGTTAGGAGGATGAACACATGGGGCAAGACAAAGGTGCAGGTGGAGTTGAAAGAAAAGAGGCGATGTTAAGAGAAGTTACAAAGGGAGCAGCAGGGGAAGATGAACTGGAGATGCTTTAGAGGAGTTGCTGCTTGTGTTTTGTACCTCAGTGGAGGTGAGATGGAGTATCTTTGAGATCTGTGTGCTACAGAGTTGGTGCACTTAACTAAAGACTATGGATGCAAGTGAGGAACATCTACTTTTGCTTCTACAGAAAGTCAGGGCTAATGACTCGAAGACTGGAGGAGGTTCATCAGTCTGGATCCACTCCCACTCAATGCCAACTCTTGTGACTATTCAAAGGGATACAAACAACCCATCCACTGCTTCTATTTTTAACAGTCTGAGCAGCAAGATAGCAGCTATTACAGTTTTAAGTTTTGTTGTACTTACAGAAATGCAGATAAGGTACACATGCTCTTTGTTGGCTGGATGTCATTACAGTGAATTATTTTGTATTAGAAGCATCCTTTGTGTTTGTAAATATATGTGTACTTTTACACTATGTTTCTGAAATCTGGAAGTGAATTGATGGTCAACACAGTTTGCTTTTATATGCTACTACCATTGCGTAAAGTCTTATACTTTAAGACTGGAAAGATTATACTGTACAACAATGATTTTGCTACTGAGAATAACACATGTGATTTACATGATATCAAGTGTGCTGATTCCAAATCTGAACTCAGAATTTGCCTATCATGTATAAGTTATAGACATGCTATAGCTGTTCAAATGGTATTGAGTAATGTATTTTTAAATGGGAACATTATAACAGGTGCAGCTACCACTATGCCTGCTGCTGGCTCAGCTGAATCACGTCCCCTGGTGGTATGCACATTCCAGCAGTGGCTGGGCATGTCTGGACAAGTCAGTGAGCTGACATCAGAAATAGGCAAATGAGGCGAGCTGGACCAAGGACTTGTCTCTAGTGTGAAACCATCTTATTGGATAGTACACCTAGGCTATAGTGAGTCTGTATTGAGCTAAAGATGAGTAGGCGCAGCTGTGTTAATAAACTGGACAATTTTTGCTGCATTTGTGGCAAATAGACCCCATGTGATCAACACAAGAACCTAACCAAGAGGGTAAGATTTGCTAACTTAAGATTTTGACGTCCTAGGCAGAATTGGACTTTAGATTTGGATTCAGCGCACTTGATTTAGTATCATCAACTGCAATCGTATAGACTAAGTAGCAGACTGAGTAGAAGATTTTACTGTCTTAGCTGCACATGAAAATCTATTCTACTAGCACCAATTTCAGATGAAAATTTTATTTGGATATATATTCTATAAGCAGTTATGGTCAGTCAAAATTTTTACTACCACACTGTGGGTGGAGCTGACGCCATGGGCGGAGCCAATGTCATGATGTCATGGGTGGAGCCAACGACATGGGCAGAGCCAAAGTTCTAAAAAATACATAAAAATACAGTACACATAAAAATACAAATTAATTACACATAAAAACACATAAAATACAAATTAAATAGACATAAAAACACATTAAAATACACATTAAAATAAAAATTAAATAGACATAAAAACACGTAAATACACATTAAAATACAAATTAAATAGACATAAAAACACATAAATACACATTAAATAGACATAAAAACACATAAAAGCACACATTAAATACATATTCCACCCACCCACCCCAAACACAAACCTGAGTCACTTACCCTCGGGAGCAGAGGTCAACGGTGGTGGTGTGGTGGTGTGGCAGCATGGTGGCATGGTGGCGCAGCGGTGCGGCCTGGACTAGTGGTGTGGCCTACCACGGCCCGGCCTGATGATGCGCCACAGCCTGGCCTGGTGAAACGGTGCAGCATCGAGTGGCAGCAGTGAGTAGCAGCATCGAACATTGGCATCGAGTGGCTGGCAGTGGCGGTGTCAAGCAGCAGGCAGCGGCGAACGGCACCAATGGCGTCGGCAGCAAGTGGCACCAGCAGCATCAGCGGTGAGTGGCAGCGGTGTGGTGCAGCAGTCATATCCGACTCTAGGGATCAGTGTACATCTCTGCTTATAGCCAAAGAGCCAGTGCTGTCTGCATTTGCAGATGTTTCCATGGACATGTGGCAGGTATGACTAGACACTGGAGTACATGGAATGCAGTTTATCTTCCCATCAAAGTGGTCTCTATTTATCTACTTGCAATTTCTTGCTTTCCAACTGCTAGGTTGGCAGGAGCTGGGGCAGAGACTGTGGCTCTTTCCATCATGCAGTAGTCAGGTCTTGAACAGCTTACCTGCTGACCTGCCAAACTTCCAGTCATCAAGTCCAGCATTTTAACCACTAAGCCACCACAATCCTCTATAAGAATACTAACTGTGTATTGTCAAGTGGATTCTGACTCAACACAATCTTTCTCCGGAATTTTTAGGTGTAGAGTACTTAGAAATAGTTTACCTTTCTCAGCTTCTGGGGATGATTTGAGGCTGCACATATTGCCACACACCCTGGCTGTTCTCCCAGAAAACACAACTGAGTCATCAGAATCCCAAACATTGGATCCAACTCAACTGTACATCCAGATCACTTTAAGTTAATGTATATGTCTACCTCGTGATTATATTTTGTATATTCCTCTTTCATTTCTTTCTTTCTCCTGCTTTTCATTTTTCCACCCCTTCTTCTACTGGCTTGAAATAAAAACCAAGAAGGAAAAACATTCCAGAATTTCACAATGTACAGAAATGCATACAAAATGCACAAAAAAGCAAGTAAATTTTTCCCTGAGAACAGCTGTGGATTCGATTAGCAAACAAAGAGGAAGGGAAATAAATATTTTCACCCTCCTTGCTGATATAGTGTTATAATGGGTTGATGAGGGGGAAAAACATTTATGCTTTCCATTCCTTGTAAAGAAGAAGGGGAAGTGTAAATTGAAAACATCCGGTACACTGACAGGCTCATTAGCTCTGTCAACAAACCAGATGTTGACAGAAGAAGCAGCCTTTGAAGGCTGCTGTCTCTGTTAAAATGACATCTCTGGTGTTTTTTTCCTCCTCAGCAATCCTAAAAGTAGAACTCCCAATGGGGTTTCTAAAAGGATCTCTGAGGGAGAAGTTAGGCTGCATCAGGGTCATGTGGACACTTCTTCTTCCATGTCTAGGCCAGACATGAAATTGCCAAAATGAAGCCGCCATTTAGTGAGTCCATTCTGCAAGTTTCTTTGGCCTGACCTAGTGTGAGAAAGATTAGCCAGCAACACAAGGTTACCGTTACCAGGGTGTGCCCAATTGTGGTTCAAAAATAACAATCTTTGAGGAGGCTCTTTCTGTGTACCCATACCATGAAGACTGTCCTGAGAATATAATGCAGTGGCCCTTCTGCATTGCATCATGACACCCATACCACTGATCCAGTTCTGCGAGTCAACATCACCCTTGGGGACCATCACCCTTCCCTGTGGACTTTGGAACTCAAGGCCATTAGTCCTCAGAATTGTCAGGTTAGTTAACCACCACCAGATGCTTGATGTTGAGTCGCTGGCAGTATGATGTACTCTATTACCATAGCAGGATAACCTGGCCCGACAGTCAATATGGACACTGAGCACCCAAAACGACCCCAGGGAGTTAGAAAGAGTGTTCTAAGCATTTGTTTAGACATGTTCTCAGATTCACGTGTGTCCAATGTAAGAGCTAATGATTGTATGTTGCAGTTGGTTCCACCTTTCAGGGTTGGAAGTTCAGACCTCTGTATGTCACTGGGTGCTCACAATAATTCTCCAAAACTGCTGACATTGTAAGTTCGATCTTGACACAGGGATCAAGGTTGACTCAGCCTTCCATCCTTCTGAGGTTGGTAAAATGAATACCTAGCAAGTTGGGGGCAAATGCTAATTAGTTTGTGAACCAGCCAGAGTGTGCATTAAGCTATTGTTATTGTTATTCATTCCATACTCTTGGTCGAATTACTTGGATTTAGGCAAGCAGAGCAAGGACTTATTTGAGGCATGGAAAGTGTGCCCTGATCTTTGAAAATCCCATTCAGGGCCTCTGGAGTTACTCAGATATCAGTCAGCCTTGCTCACAATTTAACTTTGCAAGCATGTTTATACCTTTGTTTAACTATGTAAAAATTTAATGCCAGACTGGGCATCAGGGAAGCTTGTTTAATTGGAAACTTTCAGCCCTTAAATGTCACAGTTTGAGACTGAAGTGTAATCATTTGGTTTGGGAATTCATGAAGTAAACACAGGTGTTATCAGGAAACTGATGCTGCTTCAGTCCAGAACTGGACTTCTTCATAATGGTTACAAAAGCATTTCTCCATTTATTCGTGTATTTAAAATGTTTCCATCCCATCTGTCTTCCAAAAAGGTCCCAAGCAGGTAGAGAAACTCCGTTTTTAAGAAGATGGATTTAGGGTCTAAATTCTCATTTTTGACACCCATCAAATCACAGCAAAGCTTGCAGTCATTGTAGCAACTGGCATCTGTCCAGGAAGGAAATCCACAAAAGATGGCCATATAGCTGTATTCCAAGATCACCTCAGTCTCACTTGATACACTGCCTGAAACCCAGTTATGTAACTTATATTATGGAAAGCTGATGATGTTTGCAGCTGTGGTGTTTTCCTGGCAATTAAAAATGTCTGATGTATGCTGCAAAAGATCTTGAAATTCCCATATAATCTCCTTCATCATGGAGAACCCCTTGAGGATTGTGGAATGCGCAGGGGAAGTCTTTAGTTCATGAAAATCATCATTGTGTGGTGGCTTTAATAGTGGCCCCTCTCTCTTAAATTAAAGGCTCTTAGTGGTGCAGAGCAGGTCTGCAGTTCGAGACCTGAGTGCTGTGTGACAGAGTGAGCACACATCATCTGACCCAGTTCCTGCTGACATACCAGTTTGAAAGCAAGGAATTGCAAGTAGATAAATAGGTACCACTTTGGTGGGAAAGGAAACAGTGTTCCATGTGCTTTGCTGTCTAATCATGCCTGCCACATGACCACAGAAATGTCTGGATGCAATAATGGTTCTTTGGCTGTAAACAGAGATGAGAACCACCTCCTAGAGTCAGACATGACTGGCTTTCAAGTAAGGGAGACCTTTACCCTTACCTAACCCCATTTTGTCACCCTCTAGAAGCTTTTCCATTATGAAAGTTATCCCACAGGAACCTTGGGAGCTTCAGGTGAGGGGGAACTTTCTAAAAACCCACCATGGCTGATGACACCATCAGCCTTGTGCAGTATAACTTACACTACTGGGTTTATTTATTTATTTTTATTTATTTATTATTAGATTTGTATGCCGCTCTCCTTGCCGAAGCAACTCAAAGCGGCTAACAGTGTTACGCAGTGTAACATATGACATGAGTTTCCACCCGGTGTATATTTGATAAAGAACTTCAGTCATCTAAACTGTCCCAACCCACAGCAGGAAGTTAAATGGAAGAGGTTGGATGGCTTACTTTTAATATAAATTAGAACAGGTTATATCCATCTACTTGAATTTTACAAACATTAGATCTACCTGACAGCTCTTTGGTTTTCTTTTTAACCTTTATGCAGAGAATACTTACAAATCTGTGAAAGACACAAAATTGTATGGAATAGCCAATATCTTGGAAGACAGGAACAGAATTCAACAAGATCTTGATGTGCTTGAACACTGGGCTTCTTCTTTTTTCACGTCTAGGTCAGACTTTATACTGTCAAAATGAAGCCACCTTTTGCTGAATTCATTACATAGTTCCTTTCTCCTGACCCGGTGTGGGAAACAGCGATTTGACATCTTAGAGAACAAACAAAACAAAAACAAAAATGCTGTAGCACTTTAAAGACTAACTGTTCTATTTTAATGTCAGCATTCAAGGATCAAGTCCACGTTGCTGGATTTAACATGAATAAGTACAAATTTCTACACCACAGATGGGGGGAATGTACAGTTACAAGATGAGAGAGCCTTGACTTAGTAATATTATGAGGGAAGGTTCTGGGAACTTTTATAGATTAGAAGCTAAATATGAGTCAACCGTGTGATGTGGCGGCAAAAAAAAAAGTCAATGCTATTTTAGGCTGCATTAACAGAAGGATAATCTCAAAAACCCACAACATACTAGTCCCCCTCTATTTGGCATGAGTTAGGCCTCATCTTGAGTACTGTGTCCAGTTCTGGAGACCTCACTTTAAGAGAACAACAAAGATGATCAGGAGACTGGAAACCAAACCTTATGAAGAAAGAGTGAAGGAACTGGGCATTGATAAAAGGAGATGATTTATTATTATTATTATTATTATTATTATTATTATTATTATTATTATTATTATTATTATTATTATTATTATTATTATTATTATTATTATTATTATTATTATTATTATTATTATTATTATTATTTCATATCAGAAATTATTCAGGGGTGAAAGGATTTTTGTGGGAGAAACTCCACTCAGAGAACACCTGAATGAGACTCCTTTCATGTCAGCGCTCCATCTTTCAGCGATCCATCTGAGGCGCTTGTTTACCTCTGGAATGAGAGGTCGGTGGTGGCCTTGGATGTAATCGCTCCACTACGGCCTCTCCATCCTCATGGGCACCATTCATCCCTGTGGTTCACGGAGGAGCTTAGGGTGCTCAAACGGGCTAAGAGACGCCAAGAGCGCAGCTGGGTGAAGACATGAAGTGAGTCTGACCGAACACAAGTTAGAGATACTATTAAAGCCTACTTACTGGCGATGGAGGTGGTGAAATGTCAGTATTTCACCTCCCTCATTGCCTCTGCAGATAACTGCCCAGCTACACTGTTCCGGGTGACAAGGTCCCTCCTTGGTAAGGGTGGGCTGGGCCCCGGTTGGCAGGGGTCGGCTGAGGCTTTTGCTGATTATCTGACAGAGCAAATCGCTCAGATTTGCCTGAAGTTGAATCCTGGCATGGAAAACATAGAGCTGGGGTTGTCTGAGGTACAGTCTGGCCATGTTATCTGGGATCGGTTTGATCCAGTTGTCCCTGAGGAAGTGGACAGGCTCCTGGGAGCTGTCCATGCTACTGCCTGCACATTAGATTCTTGTCCCACCTGGCTTGTCAAATCGGCCAGGATGGTGACTGGCAGCTGAGTCGAAGCAATTATTAACTCCTCGTTCCAGGAGGGTTTTTTTCTGGCATCTTTAAAACATGCATTGGTGCGCCCCCTCCTGAAGAAGCCTTCCCTCGACCCAACCATAATGGCCAATTTTCGACTTGTGTCCAACTTACCCCTTTTGGGTAAAGTATTGGAAAAGGCAGTGGCATGGCAGTTACAGGAGATCCTGGATGAAGCAGATTATCTAGACCCATTTCAGTCAGGATTCAGGCCCAGATATGGTACGGAAACTGCATTGGTCGCACTGGTGGATGATCTCTGGAGGGAGCGGGATGGTGGATATCCATCCGTCCTGGCTCTTCTTGACCTCTCAGCGGCGTTCAGTACTGCCGACCACATTATCCTTCTGGGAAGGCTCCGAGGATTGGGGATCCAGGGCACAGTGTTGGCCTGGTTTTCCTCATTTCTGAGGGGCCGGACCCAGTCCGTGTAGTTGTAGGGCGAGATGTCCAGCCCTAGGCTGCTCCAATATGGGGTGCCTCAGGACTTGGTGCTCTCACCTCTCTTATTTAACACCTACATGAAACCATTGTGTGAGATCATCTGTTCCCATGGGGTGAGGTATCATCTGTATGTATGGATCAATATCCCAAGCTGGCTGGATGATTTGACCCCCAATGCCTCCTAGCTGCAATGCCCCTAGGTTTTTTAAAAAGCTTTTTAAAGTTTTTAATCTTTTGATTGGTTTTAAATTGTTGTTGTTTATATGTTGTGAATCGCCCTGGGTCCCTTTGGGGAGGAGGGTGATAAACAAATATGAATAAATAAATAAATAAATAAATAAATAAATAAATAAATAAATAAATAAATAAATAAATAAATGTCCCCAAGAGCTGGGCCAGAGACTAAGAGGTGATATGATAGCACTTGAAAGATAGACATAAAAAAGGATGGATAGGATCTATTCTTGACCATCCCATAGTTCAGCATTTCCCAAACTATATTCCATGGAACTCTGGGGTACTTCAATTCCCAGAAGCCCAAGTCAGTACTTTGGCTGTGTGTGTTTTTGTGTCAGAGATTACTCTGGGTTGAAAGGATTTTTGCAGGGGTTGCCTGGATGAGGCTTCTTTCATGTCCCCTATCGTGCAGCTCTTGGGGACTTGAACCCCATGATTTCAGTCTCCAAGTATAGTGCTTTTATCCACTGAGCAACTGGGGAGCTTTGGGGAACTGACTTAGTCTTCTGTGAATTGGAGTCCCAAAACCAGAGTTTGGAACACCCTGCCGTAGGTAATAACAGGCTGAAACTACAGGAAACCCAATATAAGCTGAACATCAGGGGAAACTTCTTAACTGTTAGAGCTGTATGACAATGGAACTAGTGGCTTTTGAAGGTGGTGAGAATGTCGGAATTCAAGAGAAAATTAAAAGACTGAGTCTATCAGATCTGCTTTGGTTTGTATTCCTACATTAAGCAGTGGGTTAGACTCAATGGTCTCCTAGGCTCAATCCAACAGAGTTATTCTTTGATGGGAACGTAGGAAGATGTCTTTTTCAAATATTTCTCTATTTAACCTCTAGAACACAGAAGTTAGTCTTTAACATTCTTTGTCCTTTTTTGCTGTTCCAGATTGTTTACTTGCTGATTTATCTGTTTTAGAACTTGCTTTTTCTTTTCTTTTCCAGATTATCAGTTACAGAATCTTCCAACCAGCACAGATCCCTGAAAGATCTCTATCCATGGGTTCCACCTCAGACCCATTGCCTGGCATATTAGCACTGCCCTCCCCTATTGGTATGTTGGAAGGATTAGTAGGCTCCTACCATTTCTGGGACTGCGGTGGCTCAAGTGGTTAAGATGCTGAACTCGCTGACTTTAACGTCATGAAGGAGTTTGCTCCTGCCAGTTCGAAAGCAGTTCGAAAGCAAGAAATAGCAAGTAGATAAATAGGGACAACTTCAGTGGGAAAGTAAACAGCATTCTGTGCATTTTGGTGTCTAGATATGCCTGCCAAATGTCCACAGAAACATCTGCAGACTCAGACAGTGCTGGCTCTTTGGCTATAAACAGAGATGAGCACTTAACCCTAGAGTTGGATATGACTGGCTTTCGAGCAAGGGTGATCTTTACCTTTACCATTTCCGCACTTGCAAAAATTTCCATCTTAGAACTCTGAACACTGCAGTACAAATAAGGAGGACTGTTTTAAACATCTGTATTGGTATTCTTATCAAGATAAGTATCTTCATTTATCCCTTCTTTTTTCTTCTTTCCACCAAACCTTAAAATTGTTTATTTTCTTATTGTTGCGTGTTTCCTCAAGTTAAAATCATGACCTATAAAATGATGTCAGACTTTGTAGGCATGTGTGTGAGAGAATGAGAGCAAGAATGGGCAAGAATCTTGCGTTGAATGATTGTCATATTTCAGGCCAGCTCTATTTAAATAAATCTGGAATTGTAGTTTCTCTCCACAGCAGATGGCTTTGGAAATAATGAAGGCTGAAGAAAGCAAGCCATCCACTCCCCCCCCTCCACCACGCATCTCGTCCCCACCCCCTTTAGTGCTCTCTGTTGCCATGGTAGACCATGAGGTTGAAATGGATTCTGCTTATTAAATTTGTGAGCTGTTGTGTACGCAGAATGAATGGTGCTCAGTCATAAAAGAGGCCCAGCCTCCTGACCGCACTGGGGTAGTTTTTATCTTAGGAAACCAGGCACTCAGACAAAAGCAAGCGAAGGTCTCATCAACCTATTAACAGCAACCTCTGAGAGTTCCACCGTAGGGGCTTTTTTTTTTTAATGCTGAGTGCAAGGTGTTTTCCAGGAATGCTAACAAAAGGCAACCCTCCTGACAAAGGCTGCTAATAAATGGTTGTTTATTGGCTCATGGAGGAAGTATTTTTTTTAAAAAAAGTCACACATTTCCACACAACTGTCTTTGGTGTGTGTTTTAATATGTTCAGATCCAGAACATTTTGGAAATGAATGGAGGAGTTGAGTGGAGACTGTGGGTGAGCCAGAGGTGTTGAGCTGAGAAAACCCCGTCACATGTTAGTGCCTTCTGAATGGTACCCACCACCCTGACCATCATCATCTCCTTCTCCTCTTCCTCCTTCTACCACCCCTTTGGCTGTTGAGGGAGGTACAAGGTTCCTGCTCTGGCACTTCTAGCAGCCACCATGGGGCATTATTTGGTGTTCAACTGATAAAGAAAATGCCTCAAGGAACATCATCTTCTCTTCCCTGGCTGTAAGGCTGCCTTGAGAGTTGGAGAAGGGGCTGAGCTTGGAAAAATTACTATTTGGATGTTATAGTCCAGAAATGTATTCTGAGAATATTCTTCCAAATTTGGGAAGGAGAATTAACTTACAGTTTAAAGGATGGCTGAAGGTGGACAATTTGAGGAGATGGAGATCTAATGGGGAAGACTAATATGGTGCAACAATAGAAAACAAATGAGAAACTGAGCCCCCTTGGATGCATCTGGAGTATGGCTCACTAGTCATTATGTCAGCTAAGGTTGGTGGCAGTTGCAAGCCAAGAAGATCTGGAGGGCCACAGCTACTTATCCTCATGTTTGAAGCATCAGACTAGAACAGGGGTGGCTAAACTTTTCAGGCCCTGGGCCAGTCATGTGGTTCCGTGGGCCGGTCACTATGGCCCACAGGCTGGATCCAAGCCCCAACACCAATTCATCTGGCTCACAAAGCCCTCATTGCTCCCGGAAGTGGAAGTAGTTTTACTTCCGCTTCCGGGAGCAACAAGGGTTTTGTGGGTAGGATGAATTGGTGTCAGGGTCCGGATCCAGCCCACAGGTCATAGTTTAAGCACCCCTGGACTAGAAACTCCACCTAACCTTGAACTTTACATTCAGCTGGAGCAACCTCACAGGTGTGTTGTTTAGGGATAAAACAATGACCCCCCCTTGCCCTCCTGGGAGTACTAAGTTCCTCAGGGGAGCTCTGTCTCTAACACCCTCCCCTTTTCCAAGCACATCTGAGGACGATTTGAAAGAGGACTTTTCTTGTAGCTGTCCCCATATTATGGAACTCCCTTCTTTGGGAGGTGCGTGATTGACCCCTTCTCTACTTTCCTTCTGCTGGCAGCTAAGAAATGTAACTTCATTAGAAACGTTTTTGGGAAGGCATAGGGCAATTAAGATGATTTATAGCTTCTAAATAATGTTTTTGAAACATCTGCATATTATGGTTTTAAATGTTAATTGGTATAGTTTTAATTAATTAAGGATTTAAAATTTTTGTATGCTGTTTTAGGTCTCTACTAGGGAATACAGGCTGGACGGAGGGACAAACAAGAAGGAGGAGGAACACGATTCAGTGGTAAAGATTGAGCTTTGGATGCAGGTCACATTTTTAATCATTGGATCTGGATGCCTGATTCCAAAAGATCAGAGGGCAAGTATTGGTAAAGCCTATCCACAACTTTCTCCAATTTAGGTAAAGGTAAAGGTTTCTCTTGTTCAAAAGCCAGTTGTATCTGACTCTAGGGTTCAGTGCTCATCTCTGTTTCAAAGCTGAAGAGCCAGCACTGTCTGCTTCTGCAGACGTTCCCATGATGACTAGACAGGCATGACTAGACACGGGAGTGCATGGAACACTGTTTACTTTTCCACCAAAGTGGTCCCTATTTATGTACTTGCAATTTCTTGCTTTCAAACTGCTAGGTTGGCAGGAGCTGGGACAAAGATGGGAGCTCATTTCCATCCCGTAGTACTCAGGAATCAAACTGCTGACCTCCAGTCTTCCAGTGAGCATCTTAGCTACTTGAGCCACTGCAGTCCTAACTTGGGACTCTTCAAATATCTCAAAACTCTAAAACCCATGAGCAACAACCAACATGGTCAGTAGCCAGAGATGATAGGAATTACAGGTCAAAAGATCAGATAGGAGCCAGGTAACACTTGGAGAAGTTACTTTTTTTGGTCTAGAGCTATGAGAATCTGCAAGAAGTTCTGGAAGAGGCAGTCCACAGCGATCAAGTTTCTAAGCTCTGAAGCTAGATTTGAGTTACAGAAAGTTAAATGGAGTAGTCTGACTTAGAGCTTAGAAAATTGCTTCTACCACCTTCTTGGAATCTCCTTCTGGATTAAACCAGGATGCTTTCTCTGTTAGTGCTGTTTCAACTGCGCTGAGAGACATTCCTTAATAAACAGCTCTGGTCCATTTTTGACCCTGTTGATTTTACATGCTTATTCATGATGAAAAATGCTATACTGGGTTCTAAATATATTCTGAAAAATAAAAACGATGACCATGCTGGTATCAGTTTTATTTGCTTTTTTAATTTTGCTTCTGGGAAACCTTGGCTAAGATCTAACATGCATCACTTAAACCCATTGAAATAATAGATGTAAGTGAACTTGTTGGAGCATATTTTATCCAACCCAACGTTTACCAATATGAGTTCTGGATCAAGAGGTTTTGGCTTTTAATACAGCTTAGTTTATTTGATCAAGTAGGATAAGGCAGGCAAGCATCCAATAGGTGGTATTCTTGGAATGCTGCATTGGGTGACAAAATTCAAACACCTTTTATAGGATTTATATGAAACAAAACTTGGCATCTAGCATTTTTCCAGACTAATATTCTCATGCAAAGATATTATCACAATTTGATGTTGTCACCATAAATCTCTTTTGGCAATACAATACAATGTACATCGTTACACTTTTGTTTACATTGCTTCCTGTTTTCCTCCACACACATGTGCTAATGGGATATCTGATACTTATAGATAACATGTTGTTGTTGTTACTGTTGTTTGTTTGTTATTATATTTAGATTTATATGCTGCTTAATCGACAATGCGACTCAGGGCGGCTCACAACCATAACACAATACAGTACATTATTACATCAATACAATATATAAAAAACATGTCAAAAGCAATACATAATTCAAAAGCAATATTCTGTACATTCCAAACCAATACTGGAGGGGCGGGAGGATACATTACAAAAACCTCAGACTTGTCCACTTCCCTCCAGGCTAAATGGTTGAGGGAAAAGTCCAGCGGCAGTGTTGGCAGCATTCTTGTGGCCACCCCACCGCCCCGCACAGCTGTTCCTTCTTCCCTCCAGGCCAGAAGCTGGCCGAGGGAAAAGTCCGGTGGTGGCAGCGGCAGCAGCATTCTTGTGTTTCTCACGGCATTCGGAAATAGATCATCTGGTTCACATGAGACAATGCTACTATATTTTATATCAAATCTCTAATTCTGAATTATTCAATATTAGTCTAATATTGTCGCAACAAACTCAACACAATCTAGGGATTTGCTCTTTATCTTGTGGCTAAAATAAATTGTATTAGTTAAACATGTAATAGTATGGAACTGCCTCCCAGTTCTGCTTAGGGCCTAATTTAGCACTCCAGACCTAGATCAATGGGTCAATCAGATATGATATGGATCTTGCATATATATATACAAATGTTATGTAATTACATGACATTTGAAGACTTGGCAGGCTACTCTCTTGTAGATTTGAGCCAACACATTTCCCATTTGTTTTTAAAAGCCATACAATAGCCTACCCCTTTAAAAAATACGATTTGTTGAGTGTTCAATCCTCAACAGATTTAAAGAGCTCTGAAATGCCTGTCTTCTATGGCCATTCTTTGTCTAGTTATTTTAAAAATATCCAAGGTGGTTTCTATGAACTAAGACATTGTGAATGTGATAGTATAGGTGAGGTATTTTTTTTGGGGGGGGGGAGTTATAACCTCTTCTACAATACCTGTTGGGATAGTGACAACCTTACATGGCTATAATGATAGGTATAAGTGGGAGAGACTTTCTGCAGGCTGTAGTGACTGTCTTTTTGCCACTAACCAACTAGCATTCTTTTTTCCAGCCTCTGATGCAGGCAGACAGAAACTTATCTATTCTACGTGCTCCCATTGCTGACTCTGGAAGGGGAGACAAAGAGTAAAGAATGAGACATGCAGAAAAGGAGTATACACAATCTCACACTGTCCTCTCAATTTCACCACTCATCACCGTAGTCAACTGCAACTCATATCCGAGAATTAATTTTCCCACCTGAAGCAGGAAAAATGTAATTGCCGTGAATTTGTTTAAGATGGATCCCAGCTTGCTATGAAGTGACCCATACACTATGATCTCGAAGCCATCTCCCACTAATGTAAAGGCAAAGGTCTCCCTCGCTCCAAAGCCAGCCATGTCCGACTGTATGGTACAGTGCTCATTTCTATTTACAGCCAAAGAGCTGTCTGTGTCTGCAGACATTTCCATGGTCCATTGCACAGCACTTGGGTCTTGAACTGCTGACCTGCTGATGATCCAATCATCAAGCTCAGTGCAAGGGTGTAAATTGCAGTTAGTTCATGAGTTTTGCTTGTATTCCTCATTCTGTAAAACTCTGCATGCTGCTGCTCCACAACTGTGTCAAACTAGCAGCAAAATGCTGCTGCATTACAGTTATGCTGGCATCGTGACACAATAGGATTCTGGCTACTGATAAGTAAATAGACTAACAGACTATATTCAAATCTCCAAATCTGTATGCATTAAATTCACCCAGAGAATAACCCACCAAATCAAAGGGTCTCCTTTGGTAAGTTACCACTTATTTCTTCTTTCATGTCCAGATCAAACTTTGGACTGCCAAAATGAAGCCATCTTCCTGGCCTTATTATTGGCCAAAACCAAATCCCTATTGGCACATGTTTCTGGCACCAACAAATGAGCCGGATTCTGTATCTCTCTACAGTTACACAGCATGTTGTTGTCCGCCAGCAGCCCCCACTTGAGTTTGTTGGTCTTGCATTTAAAGACTCTGACTATTCAGGGCCCTCCAAGTGATGTAGGGGAAGTTTCCCAGCCATAACCTCCTTTAATGTTATTCCTTGTTCATTGAGTTCCTTCCTCCATCTTCTAATTTGGTTTTTCTCTTGCGTACCGTCAAGAATGTTTGTTCTTGCCAACCACTTCCTTAATACCCATTGATTCAATGGGCCCACTCCTGTTGCATCTTGCAAGTGGATCCCCCCTTCCAATCTCAGTATAGCCCAGGGGTGGCCAAACCTTTCAAGCCTTGGGTCAGTCACATGGTTCCTCCTGTATTTATGGCAGCCACAGGTGCATTTATGGCACTGTTTTGCACATGGACATGTGTGCATCCACTGTTTTGCACATGGACATGTGTGCGCATGGACTGGGTGCATCCACTTCCGCTTCCAGTAGTGGAATGGGCGGCATGGGCCAGATGATTTGGCACTGCAGTCTGGATCCAGCCCACAGGCCATAGTTTGGCTTCCCCTGGCATAGCCAATAAATAAATAAATAAATAAATTTATAGCACCCTGGTGGTACAGTGGTTAAACTGCTGTACTGCAGCCAGAACACTGTGAGTTTGATCCTGTTCAGGGATCAAGGTTGACTCAGCCTTCCATCTTTCTGAGGTCATTAAAATGAGTTCTCAGCATGTTAGGGTCAAAATTCTAATTAACTTATGAACTTCCCAGAGAGTGCACTAAATGCTATGGGACAGTATAGAAGTGCAATTGTGATGAATGAATGAATGAATGAATGAATGAATGAATGAATGAATGAATAAATAAATAGCCCCCACACATTTTCAGCCTCCACATGGCCCAGGCTTTGGTTCTCTAGCTGTCAGAAGCAGAAAGGGAAATGGCACCATTCCATAAACTCAAACTTGATTAGAATAACAAAAGCCCCTGCCACACTTCTGGGAGGAGATATTTTCTTCCTCCACTTCCACCCCCCCCCCCTCCAGACTGCAGGCATCATTAAATAAGTGGGCACAGCTAATGGGCTTTAGACACTCAGAGCTTGAGCTTTTCTAAGCCCAGCTGTCATGAAAAGGAGTTTAAAAAACAAAACACAGTAAAAAAAAAAGTGTTCAGACCCAACAATTTCACTTTGTTGGGCACTCCTCACATTTTCCCCTCCTGCCTAAATCTCTTTTTATTTTATTTTTTATACCAAGAGGGAGGGGAGATAGAGTTGGACTGAGCGAACTGGAGAGCAATTAATGTGAAACAAAAGGGAATGAATCCGCAGGGCTAATTATATGGGGTATAAATCCAAATAAGAGGAGTTGAAGAGAGTGAACTAGAAAGGGAGGGCTTGGGTGGGGAGGGGGGAGAGGAGGATGGCAATGATGTTGAAGAAAGTGATCAGCTGGTGCGACAACACATATGTATACATTTCTTAGAGCAACATAAAGAAGCCAAGAGAAAGTGGGGGACTTGGGAAAGTCCCCAAGTGAGCCATTCTTTGGACGTCTGTCATTTTAGAGCAGCCCCCCCCCCCCCGGCACCCTCCCTGCCTGCCTGCCTTTTTCCTTTCCTCCAGGCCTTGTACTCAAATGGTGAGCCAAGAACAGAAAGGAAAGAAGAAGAAGAAGAAGAAACTCAGATGTCCCCTGGTATTATTTAATGCAAAGACATGAACAGTTTGCTGTAAAGTTTAGTGACTGCAGGCTGAATGAAGAAAGGTATCTAATGACACACACACACACTCCTTGTTCCTATTCCTATTATGTGTTATGTGCTATGTACCATAAAGCGGCAATCAGCTTCTTCTGCTTCTTCTTTGCCATGATAATTTTTAAATGAATGAATTTTTGATTATTATTATTATTGTTAGTATTCTCTTTGCAATGTGTTATGATGTGATATGATTTATTTGTTGTTACCCCATTGCATTTTATTTTGTTGTAATGTGTATATGCTTTGTTATATTTATATTTTATATTGTAATATTTTTTCATGTAATGTTATATTTGTGGGTTCTGAGTCAGTTTTTACCAAGTAGGCGATTGCTGGGACTGCCGGGGTGTTGGGGTCAGTGATGGGATGACAAAAATTCTACTACCACACCATGACGTCACAAAAGTCGTGGGCGTGGCCAATGTCATGATGTCATGAAATAATAAAATAAAAATAAATAAATAAAATAAAAATAAATAAAATAAAAATAAACACACACACACACACACACACACACACACACCCCTCAGCCCACCCACCCAGACAGACAGCTACAACACAAACCCATAAATAACTTACAGAAATAAAATAAAGAAATAAATAAAATAAAAATTAAATAAAAATACAACCACCCAGCAAAAACACAAATAAATCACGCACCCACCCAGAATAAAAAACCCTCACTTACTTACCTTCCTTGGGGCCAACGAATCCCCACGGCCCGGAGCCACCCAGCAAGGCACGCCGCCCCCGACTGCGGCCTCCTCCTCCTCCGAAGGCCGCGGCCACAGAAGCCACTGCCTGCAGCAGCCGGCCACAGCTGCCGCCACCACCAGAGCTGCTGCTGCCCGCAGCCCCTGGCCACCCGTGGCCGTGGCCGCAGCCGGAGCCGGGCCAAAAAGGCACCGGCCCAAGGAGGAGGAGGAGGCCACAGGCGCCCAGAGGAGGAGGAGGCTGCAGGCGGCAGTGGTGCGCCCTGCCGGGCGTCCCCAGGGCATGGGGGCTTGTCGGCAGCGGATGTCCCAGGGAGGCTCGGCGGCAGCGGACGGCCCAGGCAGGCCTCAACATGCCCCGGGGGAGGTGCCCTCCTCTGAGGGCTGGTGCCGCCGCCGCGAAAGGTGTGGCTCCGGCTCCAAAAGAAAAATAAAATAAAATTGGAGCCAAAATGGCTCCAATTGACTGAGCATGCACAGAAACTCAATCTGATGCATGCACAATGCATCAGATTGAGTTTCTGCGCATGCACAGTCAATTGGAGCCATTTTGGCTCTGATTTTTTTAAAAAAATTCTTTCGGTGAGGTGTCCGGAACCGGACGCCTCAAAAGTTGACTCCCCTCCTGGAGAACCCTCCGGGATTGTTCCTACCGGTTCCAGGGAACCGGTTGGAACGAGGCTCATCCCATCCCTGGTTGGGGGAGAAACCATGCACATGCACAATCTCTCCCCCAATACCCCAGCTGTCAGAAACAGCTGGGATTGGGTCCCCTGACCTACCCAGAGGTGGAGGGGTGCCGGAGAGCCTGAAATGGGCAGTGGGGGGGGGGACTCTGTCGAGACATCATTTTTTCCACCCATTTCGGGCTCTCCACCACCCCTGCCACCTCTGGGTAGGTCGGGGGACCCGGAGGTGTTTTTTTTTTTTTGCCCATTTCGGGCTCTCCGCCACCCATGACATTTCTGGGTAGGTTGGAGGACCCAATCCCCGCTGTTTCTGATGTCCCCTGACCTATCCAGGCACCCCTGCATGGAATGCTAAGCCCCTTAACGATCCAGACGGAGGTTTCTGGAAAAAACGTTGGGAAAGTTTTCCCAGCTGCTATTCAGAAACACCCCACCCCACCTGGCTTGCTAAGGGGCTTTGCCATCCAGGCAGGGGGGGGGGCTTCTGAAGAGAGTTTGGGAAAAGGGCCCCAAGCCTCTCTTCAGACCCCCCCCCCCCAAAAAAAAGCTAAGCCCTTTATTTTTCCCAACCCCAGTGCTGATGACAGCATGGAATCAGCACTTGGGTTCAGGGAACGAACGGGGGTGCGTGCCTGTTCTTTTCCCCAACCCCAGTGCCGATGCCAGCAAAGGTTCACTGCTCTGGTTGGGGTACCAATTGCCCTTTGCATGTGACGGTAATGCGCATTTCCTTTGCAAGCAAAGGGCGATCCCACACTGGGACCGCTGGTTTGCTTGGGGAGGGAACACGTGTTCCCTCCCCAAACAAACCAGTTCACCCCCCTGTTCCCTTTCCTGTTTGGAAAGGGAACAGGGCTTTTTTTTTATGTTGTGAGATCAATGGATCGCACAATGTTAAAAACCAGATAAAGTTATGACTTGTGGAACCAAGTCATAACGTTATCAGAGGTATTATTGTATTATAAAAACAACTAGCTGAAACCAAACACTTTAAAATACAACAAAAGCACAGGTCTGTGCCTTCCCTTTACAGAACAGAGAAGTAGAGAGAAACCTCTGCATTTGCTGGGGGCACACCCACAAGCAATAAGAATAAGAGAAGTGCCCGCAGTGACCTTTTGTTGCCTTGATAGGACCAACAGGCTAAACTTTATGCCGGATCTCCTCTCCAAAGGCATGGGAACAAATGAATTTATGTACAGCAAATGGCAAACACGGCTTCAAATCTGCAAATGGAGGGGGCAGCCATTTCTCCCTACATCTGTGCTGCTATTCCTAGAAGCGAACTTGTGGATTTGAGTCTCATTGGAGAGGATAGGCTGCAGTTAGGTCAGGAGTTCTCTATGTGTGCCTTCTCCAATTTCCAGATGGCTATGCTTGAAGGTCACTCCTCTTCAAATCCAGTCATTAAGGAAGATCCTGAACTGTTTCCCAAAGCTACACATTTGAGTGAAAGATTCCATTGCTTAGAAGCACTAAACTCGCATTGAACTTGGAAGACAAACAAAATGACACCAGTATCATTTGGGTGCTCTTTCTCTAATTAATTAATGTAACGAAAGGCAACAGGGAAAGAGAGTGACTTACCATGAGATACTGTATGTACTTGAGTATAAGCTGACCCGAATATAAGCCAAGGTACCTAACTTTGACCTGAATACCCAGGAAAATAGATCGACCCAAGTGTAAGCCGAGGGCAGGAAATGCAGCTGCTGCTAGTGAGTTTCTATAATCAAAATACATGAAAACAAGGTAGAATTAATTAAATTGTTAGCACCTATCAATTTGACACTGTCTTTGGACCCTTGTGGTCATTGACCCAAGTATAAGCCGAGTCCCCTTTTGGGGTCTCATTTTGGTGGCTAAAAAACTCAGTACAGTATATTGACTCAGTAAAAGAAGATGTGGCATTGAGTTTACAAGAGCTGGCTAGAACTGTTGAAAACAAGACCTTCTGGAGTTCACTATTTATAAATTGGAATTGACTTGGCAGCACATAACAATGACACTGATTAAAGAAAATGATAGAATCATGAAATTATATATCGGGAAGAGCTGTATACAGAAGTGCTAGATAGTTGGATAGCAGTTTAGGTATCTGGTTGTGGAGTCAGAAGCTGGGAGAATCATTCCCCTCCGAATCTACTTGACAGGGGTTGGATTGGATGATCCATAAGGTTCCTTCCAGCTCTATAGTTAAGCGGTGTAGTTGAAAATTGAGAGATATACCCTGGTTGAGCCATTCCAATTCTTCTGAGTTGATCTTTGTTAATTTCCAACTTCACTCCCCTCCCTTCACTCAACATTTTGTGTCCAACTACATACTAATGCCCCATCACCTACTGTAGCTCCTGCACAGGAAAGATGCCATACTGTGTAAGAATTGCAACAATCCTGTGCAGTTTGGCATCTCTTCAGTCCCCTTTCAGGAGAAAGCTGAGCAAGAAGGATGCCGTTCTACACCCAGATTTTAATAAGGTGACCCAGTGCTAATTGGTAGTCTAATTGCCTTTTATGCTCCATTAAGGGCACTTCCATAAAATAATGCAGAAGGAAATGAAGGTTTAGAAGAAGGCTTAGAAGTGCCAGTCTTGTCCAAGTGAGTGAAATTAAAGAGGCTGCAGACATGGGTTTACGGGCCAGCACTCCCAGAATTCTCTGGGGCTATCCTTGGAGAATTCTGGGAGATGGAGTAAAAAAAAAAAGAACAGCACACACATAATGGTAGGAAGAAGGATCAGTTTAGTTACTGTCCCAAGAACTCTGCTATCTCTGCCTGTAAGCTGAATTCCCTCCCCTAAGGGAGGATAGAGAGATCTATCCTATCTTTTGTGGAATATTGGAAACCAAGGGCTGCAGTCTTAGATGGTATTCTCTACCATTTTTCAGCCGCCGCCCCTCTCCCGGGTTGATTGGTATTTGATCATTTAAATTACGTCCCCAGACAGAGTTGCTCCCCTTTAGGAAGGGTGTCAAGACATGGCTGGCGGGGCAGGTGTAGGGCTCTAGTCATCATATGATGACTCCAGTCTGTTGTCTGATTTGATCCCTCCTTTAATTTTAATTTTAATCTTAATCTTACAATTTTGATCTTTTTAACTTGTTGAATTTTTAAATTCTTTTAGATTATTTTAACCTAAATTTTATAGGGTTTATGGTCATTGATGGCCTGTTAATCTGCCCTGAGTTGCTCTGTGAATAGGGCGGTATATAAATATGAAAAATAAATAAATAAATAAATGGTTTCCTGACATTTCATGGTCCCTTTGAATTATTTTTTTAAAACAACAGTTCCTTTTATGAATTATATATGTTCTCTGTATTATAAAATCCTTGTCAGAAAAGAGGGGAATAATGATAAAAAATAATAAAATATCAATCCAACATCCCCCCTTTTTTTTGGGGGGGGAAGGGGGGATAAGCCAGTAAACAGAAAAACAAAAGCCTCAAACAGAAGAATTTGTAGGTAATTTCCAAGTGGTTGTGCTTTAAGAGGAAAAACATGAAACTACTGGAGATTATGTTGGGAGAGGGAGGGGGAAACTCTACAACCCCCATACATAACCCTGCCCCAAGGTGGCTGGCTGGGGGATGCATTTCAGCAAATTCCCCAACCAAATCTCCTGTGGTCCCTGCCAGCCCAGCTAGCACAAAGGAGAAGCACATGTGCTCTAGGGTGGCAGAAACTAAGTGAATGGGGATGCCATGTGCTCCTTGAGTTGCTTTGCTGTCCAAGCAAAGGGGCAAGATCTGGACCTCCGGAGAACATAATAGCCTTTCTGAATCCTCATTGTCCAGCCACCTGGACTCTGTGGTTTTCTCTGCAACTCCCAGGCAGTGCAGTGGAGGTAGCTGGGATCCCCTTTCCTCTCTCTCTTCTCCATCTGACCGTTGGTCCCAATTCTCCACAAGCAGCCTCCACTCCTGCAGGTGAGGTTGTAGGCCTGTGATGGAGCTAAGCAAGCATCTGTATGCAAATCACATGCTGTCAGGGTGAAAGGCAGAGGAGCGGACAGCAGAAGAGTCTGTTTGGAAATCAGCTGAGGAGGTCTGAGTTGGCTGCATTTACCAGCTCTCCGTCCAAGCAGGTCTTAGTTTAAAAACAGGAGAAGAAGTGGCTGCATCTGCCCTCCTCATACGATTGTTGTAAGGATGAGAGAAACCACATGGACTGCCTTGCATTCCCTTGTGCCAAGGCAGGCAATTAAGGTAATCAGTGACTAAAGAAATAAATCAGGAAGATAAACATTTGTAATTCATAAAAAGTAAAGGTAAAGGTTGTCCTTCCTTGAAATCCAGTCATATCTGACTCTAGGGTTCAGTGCTCATCTCTATTTAAAGCTGAAGAGCCAGTGCTATCTGTGTCTACAGACATTTCTGTGGACACGTGGCAGGCATACCTAGACACTGGAGTGCAAGGAACGTTGTTTGCCTTCCCACCAAAGTGGTGCCCATTTATCGACTTGCAATGTCTTGCTTTCAAACTGCTAGGTTGACAGGAGCTGAGATAGAGACGGGAGCTTACTCCATCATGCAGTACTCAGGTCTTGACCTGTTGACCTGCTGACCATCTATTCATCAAGTTGAACGTCTTAACCACTAAGACGCCACAGTCCCTTAACCCATTAAAAAAAGTATTAATTTGAATAAGATAAAGGTGACATCTACTCCCAGATTTGGATTCCACAGATCCACAAAAATAGCAATAGATTCAGTGCAAGCAGTTTGCTCTTGTTAGCCCTAATAATCTCTTTGTCTTTTTCATGATCCTTTTCAGGTCCAGTCCTTTGAGTTTAAAAACCAAAACAAAACACCTCTTTTCACAAAAATGAATCCAGCACTTCGGAATGTCATTTTCTTGTGTTTCTTTTTAAATGTTCTTTTTTTTTTTTAAGTTTCCACATAATCCTGCATGTAAAAATCCTGCACAACCAACAGATGTTACTGTAAATTATCTTCCTGGGATGCTGTCTTTTTGTTCATTCAGACTTTTCTGTTTCATTGGGTAGGGGGTACTTTTTAAATGGTGCCAGATCATAGATACAGAAGATACAAAGGTCAATGGTGAGAAAGAGAGTGAGGGGCATGAAGGTTTAAAAATGCGCATGAATGAAGAGCTGGCCTTCCACCTCTAGCCTTGTAGTTGAAGTACAATGTCAGCTCCCTGAACAGGAAATCAATAAAGTCAAACATTAATCTGAGTTCAGATTATTTAGAGCAGGCTTCTGAAGTCCCGTCAAAGCCTCTGTTTTCCCACCCCTTTGTCCCTGAGGGATGGCTCTTAAAATCCAAAAGAGAATCACTAGGATGGGTGGTCTGACTTCCCATGTCTTGCTGGGCAAAGAAAGGTCACAGTGGGGAAGACATCAACCACGCAGGAAGCAAACCGATGGGCTCAAGAATCCTTTCTGAGAAGAGGGTTTTGGTTTTGTTTTAGTTTTAAACTGGTGCTAAATCTATTTGAAACCAACTGTCCAGCATGATTAAAATCTTTTTGTTGTAGTTGTTAAGGTGGGGACGCTTCTGATCCATTGGACAGCTTTGATATAGGCCTGTTGACTCTTTTCTATTCTTGTATCCTTAGCTTTACACCCAGATGCATTAGCTTGAACAAAAATACAATTAAAACCGGATCATTAAAGAAAGTTTTATTGCCAGTGGCTCAGTGGTTAAGGAGTTTGCCTTGTTACCTGGAAGGTTGGCAAGTCATCAATTCGAGACCTGGGTACTGCATGACTAATTGATCACCCGTCTCTGTCCCAGCTCTCAGGGACGTGAAAGGAGCCTCTTTTGGGTGTCCCCTGAGCAGAGTTTCTCCAGCAGAAATCCTTTCAACGCAGAATAATTTCTGACACACCACCACCACCACCACCACCACAACAACAACAGTATTACAAATCAACCATCTGGTTCACAGTTGAGGACTGGAATAAAATTAACAGTTCAAGCCCTAACCAAGGACCTAAGAGCTGCTAAGGTAATGTCTGAGTATATATGCTGTTCCCAGTAGAGTTGGGTTTTATTTTTTTTTAGAGAGTTAGGATGTTCAAATCAGGTAAGTCCAAAATTTCCAAATATCTAGGGAGTCCTTTAGGTATGGTTCCAAGGGCTCCGATCACTATGGGAACAATATCAGATTTCTTCTGCCATAGATGCTTGACTTCAATTTGTAAATCACGATATTTTGTTATTTTCTCCAGTTGTTTGTCTTCAATTCATGCATCTCCTCATATAACAATCTCAATAAGCCAGATGTTCTTCTTCTCCATGGCAGTTATATCAGGTGTGTTGTGAGGCAGATGTCTATTTATTATTATTATTATTATTATTATTATTATTATTATTATTATTATTATTATTATTATTATTAAAACCCACACAACTAAATCAATATTGTTCAGAAGTGAAAGGAAGTGAAATACTAGGTGGACAAAAATGGACAGGTGACGTGGGAAGAGCTCAAGGACAGTAGGGGTGTGAGTGTGTGCTTGTGCATGAGGTACACACAAGTTTATATCATTTAATTATCTAGTATATTTATATTCCATCTATCTGGCAAAATACCACTCTAGGAAGCAGCTCAAAGTTGGAAAAAAGAGAGAGCTGTTTCAATTTGTGGCAATCTGTAGCAACTGGTGACATTCCTGTTGGGCAGATGGAGCTACACGACAGAATACTACCCTCTGACTATATTTGTATGTGTGCACACACAGACACACCCTTATTACTGATCTGGAGGCAGATGGGTGATTGTCACTACCACCACTGAGGGCTGAAATATTTTTTCTCTTTTTTACACACAGAGCTCCAGATGGTCCAGATAAAATTTCCTGTTAAAACACCTTTCTTTGTCAACACACCTGTGTCAAATTTTGGGGAAGGGATCCATCTGCAGGCACAGAAGAAACATTACATTTTAACCCTGTGGTTCCCAACAGGGGGGCAATTTGATTTTTAAAAGGGGCAATTTGAGAATGAGTTATTAACAGTGAATTCTTTGGAAGCTTCTTTAGACAATGTTAATGGCCTTTTAGGCTTCCTCCAAGTGAATAGGAGTTCACATTCTGAATAATAAGAATTATATGTCACGGGGTGGGAGGGGGTTGTCACCAGGATTTTAGAGATGCTTAGGTGGGACATTGTCAAAAAAAAAGTTTGGGAACCACTGTTTTAATCCAATTGTTTCTTAAAGGCAGTTCTTTTTAGGTAGCCCCAAGACACAAACTATGTCTGAGCAGGCTGTCTCTAGCAAATTCCAAACAGGTTCAGTTCTGTTACAGCCCGTGAAACTTCAAGGTAGAAATGAAAAGCAACAAGTGTGAATTTCCCATATTAGCCAATGTACAAATGAAGACATTTTTTCTTGTTTGATTTCCACTTACCCCAATTAGCCGAGCTCTGCAACAGTTTGTGCTTTTCACAAACTGGGCATATGTGGAAATGTCTTTAATTGTCCTAATTATGGGTTGTTGTTATGCCCCCTCCTTCTCCCCCCTGCCTGCACAACTTGAAAGAAAACATTTCATGCAACCACTTCTCTCTCCTTTTTATCACCTGGTTTGGTGAGAAAAGACTGTGGTGGTTCAAGTGGTTAAAACGCTGAACTCGCTGACTAGAAAGTCGGAGTTCGATTCCCGGGTATAGCATGATGGAGTGAGCTCCTGTCTCTGTCCCAGCTCCTGCCAACCTAGCAGTTCGAAAGCAAGAAATTGCAAGTACTGTAGATAAATAGAGACCACTTGGGTGGGAAGGTAAACAGCATTCCATGCACTCTGGTGTTGAGGCATGCCTGCCACATGTCCACAGAAACGTCTGCAGACAGCATTGGCTCTTTGCCCATAAACAGAGATGAGCACTGAACCCTAGAGTCGGATATGAGTGGCTTTCGAGCAAGGGTTGATCTGCAATTCTAAAATGAAAGAAAAAGATCAGGCTGTTTAAGGAGGTGGCTTTTGATTGCTTCTGAATTTTGTTATGGGTAGCAGATAAAAGGACAAGGCAGGTAAACTTTGGGGATGGAGGGTGAACATCACACTAGTCTTTAGATCTTTTTCAAGCCAGAATTGTTAGGTAACATTTGATAAACTTTCAGCTGAAATATGGGAATGACAAATAAAAACTGCACAATTTTCCATGACACCTGGATTTCATCAGCTGTACCATCAAAAACTCATTCATGTGCCATATGTTTCAAGATAACATATGCCATAACCTGCTAGCAGTGACCTTCTGTTGCCTAGGTAGGACCAACAGGCTAAACCAGGAGTTCTCAACCAGGTCACGCTCCCTCAGACAACTTCGAGGGCCAGATGGCCATTTTGCCTTTCCTCCACCACATGGCATTTCCTGGTTTGGTGGAGGCGGTGGGGACCCACATGAAATGGTGCTGGTTGAGAATCCCTGGGCTAAACTTTATGTATGATCTGCAAAGGCATGAGAACAAATGAATTTATGTGCAAACTTCATTCTGTTCATTTGGGATATGATTAGGACCATGGTTTCTTCCTTTACGTAGATGCTAAATCAGCAGTACATTTCCAGAAAAGATATTAAAACGTCTTTTGCAATTATTAATAGATTTGGTGGTGCTTGCCTGCTAATGTTTTGTGCTTCTTGCTTTTTACTCCCAGAATAAGGCTTACTCACTGCTCCTATGTACTAGAGTACTTGCATGTTATTGCTCTTTGGTTCCAGTGTTTATATTTTCCACTCCAAAAATTCTCTCTGTGTATGTGCACATGCAGCCTATGCCAAAACATAATTGTAACCCATATTTCAGACATGACCAGTGATTAGCAAATTCCTCCCAGTTTATATTTCAAAGCTGTGCCATAATTAATGCAGGAAAAATTTGAACAATTAGGCTGATTTCAAATTTCTTTACAGTCAATTCAGATCTTTGGAAGTGTGATCTTTCAGTTTGTTGTTCAGTCGCACAGTCGATTCCGACCCTCTGCGACCCCATGGACCACTGTCCGCCAGGCACTCCTGTCCTCCACCATCCTCCTCAACTCGCTCAGCTTTGTGCCCATTGTGTCTACAATACCATCTAGCCATCTCATTTTGGGCCTCCCCCTTCTTCTTTTGCCCTCCACCCTTCCCAGCATCAAGGCTTTCTCAAGCAAATCCATTCTTCTCATTTGATGTCCAAAGTACTTCAGCTTCATCTTTACTATTTGACCTTCTAGGGAGCAGTCTGGATTGATTTCTTCTAAGATTGACCTATTTCTTCTCCTCGCTGTCCAGGGGACTCTCAAAACTCTCTTCCAACACCACATCTCAAAGGCATCTATTCTTCTGCGCTCAGCTTTCCTAATGGTCCAGCTCTCACAACCATACATTGCCACAGGGAATACCATTGCTTTGACAATAGGAATTTTTGTTTGCAATGTGATGTCTCTACTTTTCACTATGCTCCCCAGGTTTCTCACTGCTTCCCTCGCAAGAATCAGTCGCCTTTTTATTTCATGGCTGCAATCACCATCTGCAGTCAGCTTTGATCCTAAGAAAGTAAAATCTGTCACTGCTTCTACTTCTTCCCCATCTATTTTCCAGGAACTGGCAGGGCCTGTTGCCATTATCTTGGTTTTCTTTATATTGAGTCTCAAACCAGCTTTTTCACTCTCTTCTTTCAACCTAAGCAGAAGCTTCTTTAGGTCCTCCTCACTTTCTGCCATTAGGGTGGTATCATCTGCATATCTCAAATTGTTGATGTTTCTCCCAGCAATTTTGATCCCAATTTGTGATTCCTCCATCCCTGCATTGCACATTATGTGCTCTGTGTATAAGTTGAATAAGCAGGGTGACAAAATGCAGCCTTGTCTTACTCCTTTTCCTATTCCAAACCACTCAGTCATTCCATATTCAGTCCTAACTGTTGCTTCTTGATTCATGTACAGATTTCTCATGAGGCATATAAGGTGTTCTGGTATTCCCATATCTTTAATTACTTGCCACATTTTGTTGTGGTCCATGCAGTCAAAGGCCTTAGTGTAATCAATGAAACAGAAGTAGACTTGTTTCTGATATTCCTTTGTTTTTTCCATGATCCATCTTATGTTGGCAATGTGGTCTGTAGTCCCCCTGTCTCTTCTAAAAGTGGAACTTATCTTTATCGGAACCCAAAGTGGTAAACAGACTCTTTTCAGAAGCTTTTGGATGCATGAGTGTCTGGCTATGTTTTTAGGGGGAGGGAAAAGCCATCCTTTATTGCATTTGACTCTAGTTCATGGTCTATGCTAGGGGTTCCCAACCTCTGGCCTGCAGGCCGGACCTGGCCCATGTTGTCATTCCAACAGGCCTGTTGCCATCTCCCTTGCACCCAGAAGTAGAAGTGGGTGTGTTTAAATCAGCTGTAATACATATCCACGCATGTGCAAATGCATCCACGGCTGACGTAAACATGGAAGTGGGTGCATTTATGTCAGCCATAAATGTGTCCACTTCCAGGGGCATGGTCCAGCCTGCTCAGTTTTTCTGGGAGTGTGGTCCGGCCCATGGCACAAAAAGATTGGCCACCCCCTGGCCTATGCAGACTGGAGGTAGTTTTGTAAAGATTCCAACAGTCATTTCCCCAGGACAGGATATATAGGGGGTACATTATGGAGTGAGCTCCCATCTCTGTCCCAGCTCCTGCCAACCTAGCAGTTCGAAAACAAGAAATTGCAAGTAAATAAATAGGGACCACTTTGGTGGGAAGGTGAACAGCATTCCGTGTACTCTGGTGTCTAGGCATGCCTGCTCACATGTCTATGGAAAAGTCTGCAGATGCAGACAGTTGGTTTCTTTGGCTATAAACAGCTATGAGCACTGAACCCTAGAGTCAGATATGACTGACTTTTGAGCAAGGGCAACCTTTACCTTTACCTATGTGTTTGTGTGTCCATGTATGTCTCTGTGGGTGCATAAAGGTTGAACATCCCCCGCTTTCCCTTATGTTGAACAGCAGGCATGTGTGTATGAGTGAATCAAATTGGCCCATTTACTGGATTCATAGAACTCCAAACAGCATCATCCATCTCTCCTTGCCTAATGGACTTTCAGATGCGGGCTGGTTATTTCCTTGTAATGAGTGTGTATTTTATTCTGCACTCTCTTTTTCCTTTATAAACTTTCTTTTAACAAGCACATCCTCAGTTGTGGGAGCTGGAGAGGAGTAGGTTGTTGTGGTGGAAATTGCCGCAATCACAAAGACTCAATTATTAGCAGCATCTGGGCCTATGTTTTTTCATATGAGTGGACACTCTCCCCCCCCCCCACACCACCAATTACTGCTAATAGTTTACTAGAAAGAGACTGGCCCCTAAAAGCACTTCAACATCGCAATTGAGAGACAGTCACCACTGCTCTCTCACCACCCCCATGATTTCCCTTCCTTTCCTCTCTTCTCCTTTCCAGGGAGCGAATATCACCTTAAGGCCACGCAGAACCACACCAGACCTAATCTCTGTCATACAGGTAAGATTTATTTTCATCACAAAGGGTTAAATGATTTCCTAGGGACACCCTGAAGCAGTGGTGGGATCTCAAAATTTTTACTACCCCACTGTGACATCATCACAGTGTGGGTGGAGCTAACATCATGATGGCATGATGTTATGGGCGTGGCCAAAGAAAAATAAAAATAAAATAAAATAAAAATAACCACGCACGCACACACACCGTCAACCCACCTACCCAAAACACAAACCCATAAATACATTAAATAAAATAAATAAATAAAATAAAATAAAATAAAAATTACATTAAAATACACCCACCCACCCACCCCGAACATAAATCAACCCACCCCAAACACAAACCTGTCACTTACCTGTTAGTATAAGTGCCTGGGCAGCACCATGTTGCAAGATGGATATGGTCATCGTACTGGTTCTCTAGGATAATATGCCTGAATGTAAATGTAAAACAGCTGTACCTCCTTAAGGGTTCTCCAATTGGAACAGCACTTGAAACAGCACAGGTGTAGCTTATTGATGAGGTAACTCCAAGACTTTGCTTAAAAACCCCAAGCCAGGCTGCCAGACCTGTCAGACCTGCCAGCCACCAAGCCATTTTAGGAACTGTGATAGTACGGTACATCAATATAGGTAAAGGTATTAAATATACATTAAAATACACACAGACACACCACATCCGAAGGTGAGTCACTTACTCTGGGGAGCAGGCTATAGGGAGCTTTAGGCTAGCAGCTTCTCTTCTTCCTCCTCACTTGGGAGGACAACAAGGAGGCCGTGCATACACTCCAAGCACTGTAGGCGTGCATGCACACCAAGTGCTTGGCATGCATGCGCAGTGGGGGAACCAGTGAAAAGGTAAGCCCTGAAGGTGGTTTCCCCCAAAAGCTGCTACCGGTTCTCTGGGACACTGGGAAAAGTTACTACTGGTTCTGGCGAACTGGTGCAAAACTGTTGCATCCCATCACTGCCCTGAAGGCTTTTGTTTCCTGGATTTCTGCTCAACACAAGCTCTCTATCTTTTAAAATGATTGACATTTATGCTTGCAGAGTAGAATAGCCTAGTGTGGAACTTACTATCTATTTTTTCAAGCAGAATAATATAATTTGTATAAATCAAGGATGACTGCTGCCTCGCGTCATACATCTTTAAGAATCTGAAGCATCAAGATGGGTGACTTGCATCTTTTTTAACAATCAGGTAGTCCTTCTGTGTTTGTTTTTATATGCCCCCTGCTTTACTTATCAGTGCCATTGATCTTGTGTAGATGAACTTTATGCCAACATGGGGAACTTTAAGCGGGGGCACCTTTGTGTTGTTCCTAACAGGAGATGAGAAATCTTACTGGGCTTTCAAGCCATGTGCAGTGTGTCTTTGTCGAGTTGTGACAAAGGAAATCTATAAGAATGAGAAATTTAATGAGTGTTCAAGACTTTAATAGCAAATAAACAAAGCAAAAGACCATGGTTTATTCTATGTGGAATTGACATAAAGGGGCATGCAATCACTTGGAATTTTTTTTTCTCAGTTATCGCCTGCGGACAGGATTGGGCTAGTGTAGAGCTTATGACTACTGGGTGGGAGGAAAGGAAACTTGCTGCGTAGTATATTGGCTGAAAAAGGGACTGTGGTGGCTTAGTGGTTGAGACACTGAGCTTAACGACTGGAAGGTCAGCAGGTCAGCGGTTCGAGGCCCAAGTGCTGCATGATGGAGTGAGCTCCTGTCTCTGCCCCACCTCTTGCCAACCTAGCAGTTCGAAAGCAAGAAATTGCAAATAGATAAATAGGTATCACTTCTGTGTGCTTTAGTCATGCCTGCCACGTGACCACAGAAATGTCTGCAGACGCAGACAGAACTGGCTCTTTGGACGTAAACAGAGATGAGGACCGCACTGTAGAGTCAGATACGACTGGCTTTCAAACAAGGGAGACCTTTACCTTTACCTATGTTGGCTGAATGACTTTTAGGAATAATGCTGGTAGAAACCACTGATCACAGAAGTCCCCAGGGATGGTTTCTGTGTTGCCAGGTCTACTTCTTTTATGAGAAACGAGAAACAGGAAATTATCTTGGCAAGAAGGATGACTAAGAGTACCTATCTACATGTACATCTAAAACTGAAGACAACCCATGTACTCCATGCAGATCTGTTGTTATATGGATGTCTTATTCCATGGCAGGCTTGCTTTTCATGGAGATATTTAAGCAAACAGAAACTGTCTGTCAGAGACGCTCTACTTACATCCTGCATTTCAGGTTTTAGGCTGATTTTACAGGAGTTTTGATTAGATTATGTTTAATCTCCCTTCTATGCAACTATAAATGTGCAAAGAAATAAAATACAGTGTCAGAACCGACCTGTACCTAAAAGAGCTTTACAATTGTTGTGCATGTTTATGTGAATAAGCCATTTTACAGTGGGTAGAGGGGGAAGGGGAAACTTCTGGCTGTTGGTTAAATTTCCACTCTTTGTGCTCTGATTTCTGTGTTTCATAACTCATTTTTGGAAACCACAGTCTGGTGATTTGGCAGGCATGTTTGGAAACATGCTGAGGTTCAAGAATGGCAGGAGTATTTATTGAGGTTCCTCTGTGGAGTAGGACGCTGTCCAAATTCTCCTGAGCCAAAAGATGCAACAGAACCAGCCCCTTAACAGCTTCTCAGCAGACTAGAACAGCAGGTGCTAAACATGGGGATTGGATTCCTAGGCATAGCTGCTGATAGAAAACACTTTCTTAAACATCTGGGAATCCAATCTGTGGCCCATGTATATGTAGATATAATTAACTACTGTAAAGGGTAGCAGAGTTGTTGTTTACAAGAGTGCTAATGTTAGGACCTCTTGGAGGCTGTGAATTTGTAGGGTCATAATCAGCTGGTAGCAAGATCAATGGTGCATTACTACAATTACTAATTAACTATGGGTAGTAGCAGTAGTTATGTGCCACAAATCTCCCTTCCACAATATGGTGACCCTAAAAACTAATGGCCATTAACAGTTTTTTTTTTTCAAGTTTTGTAAACAAAATACATTGCATTGCAGACTACAAGTAATTTGTTAAGTAGCGTTATCCGCCTAAACTAGCTATGGGAATTTGGTCATTTCCATTACTTTGTAGAGTTAATGGATACAATTAATAGTCAGCCAAATGCATGATTCAGACCTCTTGCTCAAGAAGTTTGTGATCTGTTTGATCGTAGTGAGCAGTTTTTTTAACTCTTCAAGACATAAACACCTTAAAGATGATGTAATTTGGCTAGAGGTTTCCCTGTTTTAGTATCTGTACAATAACCTCAGAATTGATACACTAATTAATAAATTGCATTCCATGCCAGGCTCAAAGTTTTAGTACTTATGTGCAAAGCTCTATACAGTTTAAGATTTTGTTATTTTGTGACATGAAATATGCCTGACTAGATGCCAGAACACATAGAGTTCTGTTCCATTTCCTGCTGAAGCGGTATCTCTTTATCTACCGTACTTGCAGTTTCTTGCTTTCAAACTGCAAAGTTGGCAGAAGTTGGGACAGACACGAGCTCACGCCATTGGGCAGGACTCAAATCTCGAACTGTTGGCCTGTTGACTTTCCAATCATCAATCTGAGCATCTTAAGCACGAAGCCACCGCAGCTGCTTTTAAAGAAGAGATACAGTGAAACCTTGATTAACAAATTGCTCAGTTAACATAAAAATTGCATAACAAAAGGAAATCCATAGAAAATAGTGGTTCGGTTTATGGATTTTTTTAAAAAATGGATTAATTGGTTTTCAATGCAGTCCTATGGAAAACTGCATTTTTGTTAAAGTATTTTGGTTTTTCAATGAATTCCTATGGGAAATTGCATTCAATGCATTCCTATGGGAAATCAGGTTAAAGTATTTTTTCTGTAAGGAACATCATGGAGAATGCATTACTTATGTTAAATGAGGTTCCATTGTATAATAATTTTGTGTAAGAAATTATTCTGGATTGAAAGGATTTTTGTGGAAGAAACACTCGATGAGGCTCCTTTCGTGTTCCCAAGAGCTGAGATAGAAACGGGCACTCAATCCATCATGCAGTACCCAGGTATCAAACTGCCAACTTGCCAGCCTTCTAGCAAACAAGGCGAGCTTCTTAACCACTGAGCCACCACAGAAAATAAAATAGTAGTGAATGATCAGGTATGGGGGACTGTGTACAGTATCAATCTACCTGTTATTTAGAGCTGGGAGTTGCAGTGATTCCTTAAGGGCTACATATGTGATACAGCTCTTAGTTGGGACCCATTTCAGAACTTTTGCAAGCAACGTTGACCATGTGAGGAGGAGTTGATACATACAAACACCCTGCTTGACCTGGAAGTTTGCAGCCTTGTGCAGCGAGTCCTCTGTTTTCTTCTACACGAGCGCTGACTACACAATAAAGGCAGCTGTTTGGAACATGGCCGTCTGTTATAGAAAGAGGGCAGGAGGGCAGAAAATAATTTATTTACTCTTCACAATGTCCCATTTGAACAGGCTTCTTGACAGGCGGAAGCTGTTTGGAAGCAAAGGATATTAGAAGAGGTGGAGGAGGATGAGACCCGATGAGGGAGGGAGTTTGTAAATGGATTAGAAATGGGCTCTGACAAAAGTCTGGCTTTTAATTGATGTGTATGTGGGGAGGGGGTGGGGAGAGAGTATGGGCAGTCAAGTATCTCTCTAATTACATTAGAGATGCTTTTATTAGCTTGATTAAAATCTTTATTTCTTTCCTCAATCCCTCCAAAAGAAAACCTGGCAACATGAATTTTTATTTTCAATAGAAAAGTAAGTCACCAGATTTCTAATGTTTCTAACCATATTCCATGCTACCTTTCTTGTCTTTTAGCACCATCCTTCTGGGAAGGTTTGTCTTGAATGCAGAAATATCCTAATCTACCTTTCAGTGACTATGGTGGCTGAAGTGGCTAAGACACTGAAATTGAAGACTGGAAGGTTGGAATTCAATACCCAAGTACTGCATGACGGAATGAGCTCCCATCTCTGTCCCAGCTCTTGCCAACCTAGCCATTCGAAAGCAAGAAACTGCAAGTAGATAAATAGGGGCCACTTTGGTGGGAAGGTAAGCAGTGTTCTGTGCACTCTGGTGTCTAGGCCTGCCTGCCACATGCCCATGGAAATGTCTGCAGACACAGCACTGGCTCTTTGGCTATAAATATAGAGGACACTGAACCCTAGAGTCAGATACAACTGGCTTTTGAGCAAGGGTGTCCTTTACCTTTCAGCAGCACAGTCCCTGTGGAAAAGAAAATGCAGAGCCTAGTGACGATGAACAAATGTTAATGAGGGTGGTTTTTTTTTGCTGGTTTGTTGTTATTTTTCTAATGACCACTTTCTTCTTAGCAGGACACCACTCTGTGAAGAGAAAACTTCCAATCTGAAGAGAGAGGCCATCAGAGATCTCAGAGTTAGTTTGGTTTAGTCCAGAGGTCAGCAAACCTGGCTCTCCAGATGTTCTTGGACTTCAATTCCCATAAGCTCTGATCAGCAGGTGTACTGACTTGGATTTTTGGTAATTGAGGTTCAAGAACACCTGGAGAGACAAGTTTGCTGACCCCTGGTCTACTCTAGAAGTGACTATCTCAAGCTCTGTAGATTCATAGTTTCTTTCTTTTATCCCTTCTCCTTCATGCCCTTGATATTCACTTCCTGATTCAGACTCTTGTTTAACATGTATGGATGCTGCCAAGCAGATGGTACTATCCTTCTACAACAGGAGCCAAAGCATCACAGCAAATGTATTGGGCTCATGGAGTGATTTCAGCTCTCCGTAGGAGGCCGATGAGAGTTTCCTAAAGGACACAGACGTTCTGCAACAGATTAGCAAGGGAAATGTAAATGGCTGCCAAAGATCCCCCTGTGACAGATCCCCATGTGAAATGCCCCTGCCAAAACCAATTCATGGAAGTGGAATGCAATTTGTGATACCAGCCAATAAACACAAATGTGCTTGGTTTGCATAATAGAATGAGATTCTTGGTCATGGATTATCCCCGAGCCCCACTTTCCCATCAAGAAATAAAGACATCCCTGCCTGAAATTTTGTTTTGGGCACATACAAATGATTTGTGACAACTCTGTTAGAACTGAGTGAAGGCTGCAGGACACATTGAGAAAGCAACCATTTATATTTATTTAATTCTAAATTTGAAATTGCAGCATGGCCATCAGGTCAAGGAGAATCTGAATATCAGGTTTGGGTGGGTGTGAAGTCTAACATCCTTCTGGCCCCTAAAGTCACAATGCTTGACTCTATCTGTGGTCCCAATTTTCTCACTGTTTGTGTGAGGGAAAGTTCAATAACCCCTTGTGCGTAGGAGAATCCAACTAAATCAATCTCTGCCTTGTGAAACTGCAAGCAAGAAACAAAGACAAATGTAGATGATTCTGGCCACAGCACTTTTATGCTCTGCATTTACAAGCAAGGTTTGGGCCGATAAATTTAGTAGAATGTTCACAGCTGAGTGATAACCGCATACAATTTGTTTGGTCAGGGTTCTAGTTTTAGACCCTGACATCTCCAGGTGGATAGGACTAGGAAGGACTCTTGATTGAAGGTCCTGACAGTTCTTGCCAGCCAATACTAAAGATAGGCCATTTGTCTGATGCCTAACAGGTTTGAAAGTAGCTAATGCCTGGACAAGGGGTAATAGAAAACTCAGGTGGGTGATTTTCTGAAATGGGATAGAATATAGGAAGAAATCCCAAGCTTAAAGAATAACCCATGATCTAGGTCCAATATTGGTCCAAATGAGCAAAGATATGCAAAGGTATCAATAAACTCTAAATGTTGACTTCCCAATCTCTTTTTCCACCCTCATGTGCTCCCAGATTTTAAGCAGCCTTTCGAAATTAGTTGAATACACACTGTCACCCAAGACTCATTATAGATCACAGACATTATATGAAGTGCAGTGATGTAGAAACATTAAAACAGCTCAAGGATCAACTGTTCTGAATAAGTAGACTCAGAATCAGCAGGTGACACCCCCAGGCAGTGGCTATGAAGTTATCACAAATGTTCAACATTTCTTTCATCCTATGAAAGATACTGCCAACACATTAAGACTCTCCACTGGGAGAAAAATGCTCATATGCTACATTACCCTTTGTGGTCCTGACCCAGAGTAAAGAGACCATAAGGAGCAGCACTAAGAAAATGTGTGGTTCCATCCACATTCAAGAAGGAAAGGGTTAAAAAGTTTGCAATTCTGCTTCAGTAGAAGGAACCAACAACAACAACAACAACAACTCAGTGTCAGTGTTAAGGTCAATTAACAAGGACCCTTCCCCTTCAAACCTGGAGTCAGTCCTCACAGTAACTACAGAGGGAACAGACTCTTGAGTGCGTCTGGGATTGGGTGTAAAAAAATCACTTTTGCCTTCATCAGTATCTTCCCTGTTATTGTTTTGAGTCTCTCAACCAATACAATATGCATTCACTCTTGACTACGCTATGCACAAGCCTAGTATAGGCCACAGCAATAGAAACCTTTAAAACAAGAGGATGCAGACTCTTATGAGTAGGAGTTATTTTGTTGTCATAAAATAAGCACTTCATATAATCTTTGTTTAGTTGCCATCTGCGAAGCCTGTTACAACTACTTTCCTGGTTTTGTTTCTCAGCCTTGTTGAGCAGAAATTCCAGTGTTTAATCCCCATTTCAGGAGTTTGAGCTGCTGTTCCTTGAACAATGCTTGGGATATATTCATAGATGAGTGTTTTGCTCACAAAGGCACTGCGTTATAGGGCAGGGCAATTTCAAGGTTGCAGAAAACCAACAAAGCTTTGCATATGTATTGACGCACAAGTGCTTTGCATCTTAGATGTTTCTCATCTCTAGTTTCAAACACTGGTACCACAGATTTTCACACTGGTGACGACGACATGACTTTTTCTTTGCTTCTTTTTTTATTCCATTGGGTGTTGAGGGATACACTGGGGACAAGTCCTGGAAATTGACTTCATTTATTTTTTCTGCATATGTTGTCTACCTATTTCTACATGTCTATATAGTTCTTCATATTTTGACTACATATTTCTACATTTTTGTTTAAAAGATAAGTGGACAAAACAGAAAAACAGATTAACAAGAAATCAACATAAGCAGTTCATCCATTAATGCATGTCAATGAAAAACCTGCAATCTACATGGTTTAGAATTGTGATGGATGTTATCTTGATTTTTCCTCTAGTTCTATGACTGGAAGATGGGATCTGCCAAACTAGACAAGGCTATAGGACAGTGATAGCGAACCTTTTAGAGACTGAGTGCCCAAACTGCAACACAAAAACCACTTACTTATCACAAAGTGCCAAAACAGCAACAGGGGAGGAAGGAAATGCTCCCACTGGGCTACTGGGCAGAGGGGCGGGGTGAACTCTATGTTTGGGGAGGGAGGAAGCGCTCCCATTGGGCTGCTGGGCAGAGGGGTGGGGCAAACTCTGTGCTGGGGTGACTTCACGGGTGCCCACAGAGAGGGCTCTGAGTGCCACTTCTGGCACGCGTGCCATAGATTCACCACCACTGCTATAGGACTATTGGAGATCTAATCATGGCAAAATGGTCAAGGATCTGCCTTTTGTTAAGGACTTTAGACTTATCAAAGACAAGGAAAGCAGGCAGAAATGCTTTTCAGCTTCTCTGTTCTTTCACCTTTCCTTGATCCTTTCTTTATCAGCCATTGGCATCAGTGTAAATGGAAGTCACCTGTAGTTTCTTTGCCATGTTTACCTCTAGGAAACACTTTCACACTCCAAGTACTGTATGTAGGGATGAAATGAATTAAACTGTGACATTAAGCTAAGTATGTGATTTGAAAAGTCTTAAAGGAAATGTTCACTTTTTTATTAGGCATTAAGCAGGCATATTTACTGAAAAATACATATGTATTATATATTTCAGGATTTTAAAATTACCGTATATGCCGGCGTATAAGACGACTGGGCATATAAGACGACCCCCCAACATTTCCACTCAAAATATAGAGTTTGTTATATACTCACCGTTTAAGACTACCCCTCTTCCGCACACCTTCCACACACCAAATAAAACATAAAAGAACATCAGATTTGATTTCAACATCTCCCTGTGGCCAGCACTAGTGCACAAGTGCGCATGTGCGAGCTCTGCGTAGACAAGGGGCGGGGCGGAGCACCGCTGCTTCCCGTCGAGCAGAACGGGCCGGTAACGCCGAAAAGGCTGGCACCCCTGTCTTGCTGCTGATGCTCGCCACAGCAACGCTGGATGATACTGGATGGTATATAGAATGAGGTGGGCGGGCATGGAGAGGCCACTATGGGCACCGGGCGAGGATCGGGAGGCCACTATGGGCAGCTATGTCTATCCCAACTGAAGTGCACCCAGCGTATAAGATGACCCCCCCCTCTTGGTGGCGTGTTTTTCAGGGGGGGAAAGCAGTCTTATACGCCAGCATATACAGTAAGTATTTTTTATCTTGACAGCACATAACAGCAGCAGCAGCAGCAATAGCAACTTTTGAATGTGGTTGAACTTTTGGAATAACTCTCAAGTGTAGTCTGCTGTGAAGTCCTTTACACTAAGAGATGGGGAATGACATTGCCCCAACCACACCCAGATAAAAGAGACAGACAACAGTTTCATTGGTTATAAAAATCGGACCACTTTATTAACTGATAACTTAATTAACTTGATTAACTGAGTTAACATGTATAACTTGCTCTGCAACAGGCCGATGTAGCACTGGTAAGGATCCATAATATCTTAATCAACTAAATTAAGTTTGTCTGCCATTTAACTAATTTGTTTAATTTTTAACTTTTAAAGATCCCTGTCAGAAGTGTCCCTCTGCTGCTTTCACTTCTGACCCAAGATCGAGTGAACTATTAATTGGGACTGCAAACTGCCAAGCTTGGCAGTCCCAAGTTCCTGGTCCACATTTTATCAATCAGATGACTATTTATTTCTGGGATGGCAACTAAACTGACTGATAAAATGCGTCCCAACCAGATTCTATAGGGATCAAATTCATGTCCTTACCAGTGCTACCCGCCACACGGGGGGAGTAAAACTACACATCCCCCCCCCCCCGAGACCGACAGTTCGGTCAAAAGGCTGCCAAGAAAAAGGACAGGCCATCAGGGGAAAGGTTCACGCCGTCCCTGCAGAACAGATGCGGAGACTCAGTCCGGAGTCCCGTATGCTCTACCACTGTGCCGATGGCCTCATCCTGAAAGAAGCCTGCCACGGAGTGATTAACACCCCGCCGGGTGCGATCAATGCGTCTGGGGTCTCCGGCCCCATGGAACACGGCACAAGGCACAATACTGGACCAGATAAACCTGGTACTAGGCCAGCGACTGTGAAGTAAGGAAAAATCATGGCATATGGCTCTGCCCAAATCGACGCCCATGCGTCGGCCCAGATCATTACCACCAAGGTGCACCAAGAGGATATCAGGAGGGACCAAGTGTCGGGATTCGGCCACGAATTGGAGGAGCTGAGAAACCATGCCCCAGAATCCTCGCCACATGAGAAAGGCCCTATCCCCAAGCCCAAGATGAATCCCGCAAGGGGCAGAGCCGGCATGGCGAGCTGCCCAAAATATGTAGCTGTGTCCAACAACTCAGACGCGCATTATGTGCTCTGTGTATAAGTTGAATAAGCAGGGTGACAAAATGCAGCCTTGTCTTACTCCTTTTCCTATTCCAAACCACTCCGTCATTCCATAGTCTTTCCTAACTGTTGCTTCTTGATCTTGATTCATGTACAGGTTTCTCATGAGGCATATAAGGTGTTCTGGTATTCCCATATCTTTAATTACTTGCCACATTTTGTTGTGGTCCACACAGTCAAAGGCCTCAGTGTAATCAATGAAACAGAAGTAGACTTGTTTCTGATATTCCTTTGTTTTTCCCATGATCCAACGTATGTTGGCAATGTGGTCTCTAGTTCCCCGGTATCACTTCTAATTACTTTCTCAATCATCCTCTCCCCATCCGTACATTGATGCCACCTCCTCCCCCAGGAATGCAGTTAATCTCTCTGTGTTTGTTATTAAGGTAAACATGGCTCCTTGTTGCATCGGAGGCTACATTTTCCTTAAGCTGATCTAATTAAAGGAGCAAGTCTTCTTCAGCAGAGCTTCAGCCGATTATCGGCAAGCCATATGGCCCTGGAGACAGGGTGGAGGGTCAGGGGTGGCAAAGCTTTCCAGGCCTTGCCAAACTTTTGTCTTGCCTCTGCTTTAACCCAGGGAAGCCACTAATCTTGGTGTCTCTAGCAGCAGGAATACCAAGGGGGATGAATAAACTTGCCTCAGGCCTTTGAAATGTAAGGCATTCACAGACAAGGCATCTCATTTTCTTCCAGGATCCACTTCGGGATGTTTAATGGGCTCACCAGAGAACTCCTGCCATCTGTACTGGGCCCTCACAAGTGATCTTGAATGCGCTCAATGGCTTAAATGCAGGCAACAGTTTAATTTCATTAACATTTTAATTAGGTGGCAGATTTGGAGCAGAGACACCAGGAGGAGAAAGAAGCAATAGAGAGATGACTCTGCCGGTTGTTGTTGAGTTTATTTGTAGGAAGGCAGGGATGAATTAGCAATAGGGATTGCATTTATATACAACTCCATAGTGGTGAGCGCACTCTTTGGAGAGTACATGAGCAATTAGCACTTTGCCCCAATATGTTAGATACCCATTTTTCCAATCTCAGAAGGATGGAAGGCTGAGTCAACTTTGATCCTATCAGGGTCATCACACTCAGATCCTGTGCAGCTTGACCACAGTGCCATGAATCCAGTGTATATGTATTATGGAAGCAACAGAATTAATCCTTCTTCTATAAAGTAAACATGCCCTACATCAAGAGGTCTCAACCTTTTAAGCCGGGGGCTGCGTCATGCTCCCTCAGACAGCTTTGGGGGCCCGACAGCCATTTTGCTTTTCCTCCATAACATGGCACTTCCTGGTGTGGTGGAGTCAGTGGGGAGCCACGTGAAATGATGCCATGGGCTGCATCCATCCCACAGGCCGCAGTTGAGAATCCCTGCCCTACACATATCTGCAGGAAATGCTGATTCCTTAACACTCTGTATTTTGCTGGCCAAGACAGAAGAGTCACCCTAGCTGAAGAGCTTCATTAGTTCATCTAAATAATTTACCAGCAAAAATTTACAAGCCGTCAAGGTTGGTATGTTCCACATTCCCTGTTTTTTGTGGGTTTTTTCCTCCTCCTTTTCCTCCTCCTCCTCCTCCTCTTCTTCTTCTGCTAATGTTGGGTTGTAACTGGCCACCAAACTTACTTTAATTCTCCCCCCCCCTTTGTTCCCACAGAATTTTGACCACATAGTTTTCTGGCCTGCTTGTAACCCTGCAAAATATAGCCTTGTGGCTGTACGTTCAGTGATGGGATCATCCTGGTTCCATCCGGTTTCCTGGAACTGGTAGGAACAATCTCGGCGGGTTCTCCGAGAGGGTAGTCCATTTTTAAGGCGTCCGATTCTGGACGCCTCACCGAAAGAAAGAAAAAAATTAAAATTCCAATTTAGTGCGCATGCACAGAAACTCAATCTGATGAATTGCGCATGTGTCAGATTGAGTTTCTGTGCATGCGCAGTAAGAGGCAGGACCTGTAAGGATTCTTTGTTGTTTTGTTTCCCCAGCCTTGCAGAGTATAACTGAAGCCCTATGTCTGTGATGGCAGCCTTGGCACTCCAGCTGTTCTTGGACTTCAATTCCTGAAGCCCAAGTCCCTGTGAATCCACACAAATGGGTTTACTGTGGGAGCTGCTGTCTTTGGAGCTGGATGGGGCTTTTTTGCCATAGACAGACCCAGTGCGTAATTTGGGGGTCCTCCTGGACTCACGACTTCTGCTCAATGAGCAGGTGTCAGTCATGGCTAGGAGGGCTTTCACACAACTTTGTGTGATTCACCAGTTACTCCCACTCCTGGACCAGGACTCCTTGCTTATGTTCACACATGCACTGGTCACCTCCAGACTGGATTATTGTAATGCGCTCTACATGGGGCTGCCCTTGATGACCATTCGGAGGCTGCAGCTGGTTCAGAATGCGGCTGTCCATGTAGTGCTGGGGTACGGGAGTTATGTCTGTGCCTCACCCCTGCTACAGGAGCTACACTGGCTGCCGGTTTGCTTCCGGGTGCAATTCAAGGTGCTGGTAATAACCTTTAAAACCCTACATGGTAGTTGCCCAGGATACTTAAGAGACCGCATCATCCCGAGAGCATCTGCCGATCCCACTATAGTGGACGGGAGGAGCTCTTTAAAAATACCAACTGCTAGAGAGGCTTGCCTCTCTAGCACTAGAAGAAGAGCCTTTTTGGTATCCGCCCTGGCCCTATGGAACCTCCTGCCAGTTGAACTGCATCTCCAGACAGAGCTGCTTCCCTTCAGAAAAGAACTGAACACCTGACTGGCAGGGCAGGTGTGGGGAGGTGGAGAGGGAGCAACACCCCCCCCCCCGGCTCATTTTAGAGGAGGATCACTCATACTTTTAATAGTTTTTAACTAGATTTTTAATTGGTGTAGGTGGGAGGTAGTTTTTCAGTGTTTTTCTGAATTTTAATTTTATGTATGCTGCCCAGAGTCGCATGTTGATTGGGGTGGCTATACAGATTAAATAAATAAATAAATCAGTCAGTCAAAGAACAGCTGGAGTGCCAAGGTTCACCATCACTGCCCAATGCAAAAGCATTAAAGTTACAGCTATGATGATTTTTTTTGAGGGGGGAGGGAAATTTCAAAGTAACATATAAGGGGGTCTCAAAATACAACTACATACACTACATTGGCAATAATGAATTTTCCTTGTATAGTTTAACATTTCGAAATATTATTTGTATCTTGCCTTTTCCCCTACAATCTGGGGCATGTAACACTGCCAAGAACCAATTTTTTTAACATAACATTATATTAAATTCACACAAGCAGGAAGACAATCAACACCCTAAACTGATAGACAACAAAAGGAAAAAGACATTTCCCCCCTACAAATAGGAATATCCCTGCTAAATTTGATCTGGGAGGTAGACAAAAAAGACTCCTGGAAGAAGGAACACCAAAATCTTCATGCCACACCTCTCCAACCATCAACAGCACCTCCACTAGTGGTGGAAAAGGACTTCCTTCCCTACTGGTAGGAGCAAGCAGACTGGATGGGACAGGAGGACCTTTAGTAAAGGTAAAGGTCTCCCTTGCTTAAAAGCCAGTCATGTTGGACTCTAGGGGATATTGCTCATCTCCATTTATAGCCAAAGAGCCAGTGCTGTCTGCATCTACAAAGTTTCTATGGTCACATGAATGGCATGACTAGATGCTGGAGAACACAGAATGCTGTTACCTTTCCCACCAAAGTGGTACCCATTTATTTCTTGCTTTTGAACTGTTAGGTTGTCAGGTGCTAGGATAGAAGTTAGGCACTCACACTGTTGTGGGTCTTGAATTGTTGATCTTCTGACCTCAGCGTCTTAACTACTAAGCCACCATGGCCCCAGAAGGACCTTTAGATATTCCTAATTTGAAGCCTCATTGAACTTTATGACCAGTGCTTCAAGTGTCACTTATGTGAGCTGTATGCTTGAAAACTAGAGTTTGGCATGACACCAGAAAGACAGAGTGTGTCTTATACATCGATGCCTCTTATATGCCAGCAAATAGTGTGCTAACACAAGGGACTGCTTTTTGCTCCACCCTTTAGATCAAGGGTGCCTAAACTTTTCAGGCCATGGGCCAGTCACGTGGTTCAGCAGGCCAGTCACGTGGTTCCTCCTACTGGAAATGAAAGTAAAATGTGCCAGCGCATGTGCAAAACACTGCTGTAAATGCACCTGTGGCTGTCATAAATGTGTTAGAGGTCCCCAAATCACACAAATAACCAGGGTCTCTTCTGTTTTTGCACCTTCATCCAAAGACAGTGAATGTCCATAATTTAGAGGGGTTTTTAAAATACTAATATATTAAAAACACTATATGGAAGTGGAGAAATATGCATGCCATTTACATTGACATTTTTCAAAACATATCTTTCCTGAATATATTAAAGTGTGTCTGGGAAGAAGAGAGCTATAAATGAAATATTACCACTTTTAGTTCATATAGTTGGAAATACTTATTTAATCATTTATTTATTTATTTTATTAATATTGCACCTTTCCCTCTACCCAGGGATCCAAGGTGGATTAGAAAAGGGTGGAAACAGATGTAATGGAAAACACTCTGGCTGAAACCAGTAGTCACAACTTGTCACAACTAGAGTAGACCCTTTGAATCAATGGAATTTACAGAAGGGTTTACTCACCAAATTCTCGCTGATTCAGTAGGTCTACTCTAGTTGTGACTTATTGATGCCTGGAATCCAGTTCTAGCAGGTTCCACAGTGTAAGGATGATGATGTTATTAGTGAGGGCAGTGGCAATATTTTAAAAATTAGACATTTCTCCCTCCCATCCTAAAACCTCTCCAAATCTTTAATTACTGAAAATTGTTGCCACTGATAAAATCACCTTGAAGGTTGTGATTTTCAGTAATTAATGACTCCCCCATCCGTCCTTCTCCCCTCACGGGAATTACTCTGCACCTATAGGGGTTTCTGATGGCAGAAGGGAATGCTTAATATTAAAAAAAATTACTGTCTGATGACATCATGAGTTATGCTGTAAAAACTAAAATAACAGGGTTTCAATCAATAAGGTGTAATATTGCAGCTCCATGGAGCATATCATCATATTGAAATGAGCACTGAATCAAAACAGTTTTAGACAGTTTGGGACCAAATAAAAATGATTGAAATAAACAAGTACAGCATGAAAAAATTAAAGTGAAATTCTGTTTCTCAGCAGGTTTCTTTGGGCCGCATATCAATTGCCAACAGCCTAACTCAATGGGAAGGTTTCTTTTTGTCCACTGACAGATGGTTTTGTTGCTTTTCCATCCAGACAAGCACATGGATCCTTGCATCTAGAAAGCAAATATCTAAGGGGGAAATGTCAGTCCAGATCAGGGGTTCCCAACCTTTTTATGCCATGGGCCAGACCACACACCCCAGACAGCTGAGTGGGCCAGACTGGTGGTTCTCCTGGCATAAATGCTGCTGTGCCCAATGCTGTCATAAGCACATTTACAACAGGTGCATTTACAGCTCTTGTAAATGTGTCTGCTTCTGCCTCCAGTGCGGCAGTGATTGCCATGTGGGCCACATGAAATGGTGCTGTTGGCTGGGGCCAGCACACGGGCTGTAGGTTGGGAACCCCTGGTCTAGATTCTAGAAGCTTTCTGACTGACATCTAGAAACAGTTAAAGTCATGTTGTATCACTACTCTATTGCAACAGAGCAGGTTCTGAAGTGTTTTGGTACAGTGATGCTGTGTATCTTGTTACAAGGTTGCAAAGGAGACTTCCAATAACAAATTCTCAAGGTACAGTGATACCTCACATAACGAGAAAAATGTGTTCCACGCAGTTACTCGTTATGCGAGTTACTCGCTCAGCAAAACACATTTCCCATGTGTTTGGGGTGGGTGGGTGGGTTGAATTTTTATTGAATGTTTATTATTATTATTTTTTCTTTAGCCCTACCCACAACATCATGATGTCATGATTTTGGCTCCGCCCACTACATCATGACGTCATGATGTTGGCCCTGCCCATGCCGTCCATGACATCATGGTGGGGTAGTAAAAAATTTGACATCCCACCACTGTGTTTAGGTCTTCTTCATTTTCTGCCACTAGGGTAGTGCCATCTGCATAATTTTAGTAGATTTTTTTAGTAGTGTGACAAAGATATCACCTATAGTGGCATTTGTCCCTCTGATACTTTGTATTCCTTATAAATTCATCTTCATTTTTCATAATTTGTTTTATATATACTGAAGTATGGCTTGCATTAGGTGTCATAATTGCCCTCTTTCTCTTTTCCTCTTGAGAAAGCTGCCAGAGGGAGGAGGAATCAGGAAAAATATCAGCTCCCTTAACTTCTGCTAGTGCAGTGTTCTCCATCCTTTGGTTTTTGGAGTTCAATTCCCAGAAACCTCAGTCACTACATTGGCTGATCAGTGCTTTGGGGAAATGTCTTAGGCTTCTGTTAATTGAAGTCCCAAACCCAAAGACTGGAGAATACCCAATGGATGGAGCTCCTGCCTTCAGAAATCTTGATCCAGCTAACAGGTAATTTGTGAAGTACTGTCAGACATTTTCTATGTAAGCCTACTCTGGGCAGAAGCTCCAGTGGGAACAGCAAATCTAAAAAAAAGAAAAGAAAAGAGGTTATTGTTGTCTTCTAATTTCCTGAGAGGAGGGAATTTTTCATACTTTATTTTAATGCAATTTTATTTGTTATGAGGAACATTCAGTTATGTGAGCCCCATTTGAGACAAGGCAATGGTAACACATTCTGCTTTACTTACCTCGGTGAGAGATAGGCTTGAGAAGACATTAACTTTATTGATCATCACGTTTTCCACCACAAATTCTTGCTTCATAAACAGCAAACTCGTCTGAATGGCCCGGAGGTGAAATGCTTTATTTGTGACAACGAATCTCACCCAGCAAAATTAAACAATGAGTTATAAATAGATCTGTCCAATGTTCCAGTAGCAGATAATGAAAGAGAGATAACTACTGGGCACACGCCGGTCCCTTTAATGTCCATTTCAGTGAAATCACATAGACTATGAAAACAACATCTTAATTTAAAATTCAATTTCTGATTCTGCATTCATTGGCTGGCTTTGCAGCAGACCGAGTATTTCATTAAAAAAAGGCTTAATAGATTTTATGAGAGTTGTCAGATCCAGAAAGGTTATGGAGCAAAAGCATTCTCTCTGCTTCCAGAATTCAAACAGCAGCTCAATAAACAAATTTACCATGGAAATGGAAGCTGGAATGGAGGGGGGGGGGTGAGACGAGACATCCCTCCCTTCCACATAAAATTTTGTGCAGACGTTTAAGAAACCTCATAAGAATGGCTTGAAGACCTTAAAGTAAGGTGGGATGGGCAGTCACTGCTTTTGCAGGTTACTTATTGGATCCGATGGGGCAGTGGTGGCTTAATGGTTAAGATGCTGAGCTTGATGACCCAAAGCAAGAAATTGCTAGTAGATAAATAGGTACTGCTTCAGTGGGGAAGGTAGCAGCATTCCATGCACTCTGGAGTCTAGTCATGCCTGCCACATGACCATGGAAATATCTGCAGACAGTGCTGGCTCTTTGGCTGCAAATAGAGATGAGCAGCACCCCCTAGAGTCAGATATGACTGGCATTTGAGCACGGGAAGCCTATTGGATCCAATGACTTAGGACTGTTCCATTCGTGGAAAAAGCAGGATAAAGGAGTGGGGGATTAGCCTTAAGTGGGAGAGCCCTAAATAGATTGCAGAGTTGGAAATGTCATTTGTAATTCAGCTCCTTTTAGAGAAGAGATGTAATAATTTCATGTCAGAAATTATTCTGGGTAGAAAGGATTTTTGCGGAAGAAACTCTGCTTAGGGAACACCCAAATGAGGCTCCTTTCATGTCCCCAAGAGCTGGGTTAGAGATGGGTGCTCAATCTGTCATGTAGTACCCAGGTCTCAAACTGCCGACTTGCCAGCCTTCCAGCTAACAAGATGAGCTTCTTAACCACTGAGCCACTGTAGCCCCTTAAAGAGGAGGTTTTTGTTGTTCAGTCGCACAGTCGATTCTCCTCCAACACCACATCTCAAAGGCATCTATTCTTCTGCGCTCAGCTTTCCTAATGGTCCAGCTCTCATAACCATACATTGCCACCAGGAATACCATTGCTTTGACTATGCGAATTTTTGTTTGCAAGGTGATGTCTCTACTTTTCACTATGTTCCCCAGGTTTCTCATCGCTTGCCTCCCGAGAATCAGTCACCTTTTTATTTCATGGCTGCAGTCACCATCTGCAGTGAGCTTTGATCCTAAGAAAGTAAAATCTGTCACTGCTTCTACTTCTTCCCCATCTATTTTCCAGGGACTGATAGGGCCTGTTGCCATGATCTTGGTTTTCTTGATATTGAGTCTCAAGCCAGCTTTTTCACTTTCTTCTTTCAACCTAATCAGGAGCTTTTTAAAGTCCTCCTCATTTTCTGCCATTAGGGTGGTATCATCTGCATATCTCAAATTATTGATGTTTCTCCCAGCAATTTTGATCCCAAATTGTGATTCCTCCATCCCTGCATTGCGCATTATGTGCTCTGTGTATAAGTTGAGTTAATTTTTTTTAGTATGTTCTGCCAGGAATCTCCAAACCAGCTGGTATGATTGCTGCTAGTTGAAAGATTATGAGAATAGTAGTCCAAACAAAAATAAATTTTCCTATCTCTGGTGCCTTCAGTTGTATGCATATCAAGTGCCTGTTCATCCTATTGCCAAATGTGTGCAGGCATATCAGCACCTGAGAAAAAGACCTACAGGCCCAATAGTGCCCCCCTTATCATCTGCTTGTGGCTGTCACTTTACCATAAAAAAATCAATTACCAGAGGCCCAAGTCAGTACACTTGCTGATCAGGGCTTCTGGGGATTGAAGCTAAAGAACATCTGAAGAGTCAAGTTTGTGAGCCCTGCTCTAGAGACTCATCCTATCCGGTTTCCTCTTTCTCATATTGTCAACTAGATGCTCCAGTGGGAATCTCTTAAGCAGGTCTTTAGGAATAGCACCCTCCTACTCACATTCAGTGGCAACTGACATTCAGATCTGGGTGATAACGTGCAGCTATTAGCCGGGATCCAACTGATCATCTCAACTAGCGTTGACTCGTTGACTTATTTAGATCTCCATATGTTTGAATCTTCATCCAAGAACTGACACAATGGGTCTATTCTAGCTGGGACTAGCAAGGGAATTTAGACTGTTGTGATTTTTGTTGTTGTTGTTGTTCAGTCGCACAGTCGATTCCAACCCTCTGCGACCCCATATACCACTGTCCGCCAGGCACTTCTGTCCTCCACCATCCTCCTCAACTCGTTCAGCTCTGTGGCCATTGCGTCCACAATACCATCTAGCCATCTCATTTTTGGCCACCCCTTTCTTCTTTTGCCCTCCACCTTTCCCAGCATTAAGGCTTTCTCAAGTGAATCTTCTCTTCTCATTTGATGTCCAAAGTACTTTAGCTTCATCTTTACAATTTTACCTTCTAAGGGGCAGTCAGGGTTGATTTATTCTAAGATTGACCTATTTGTTCTCCTCGCTGTCCAGGGGACTCTCAAAACTCTCCTCCAACACCACATCTCAAAGGCATCTATTCTTCTGCGCTCAGCTTTCCTAATGTTCCAGCTCTCTCAACCATACATTGCCACCAGGAATACCATTGCTTTGACTATGCTAATTTTTGTTTGCAATGTGATGTCTCTACTTTTCACTATGCTCCCCAGGTTTCTCATCACTTGCCTCCCAAGAATCAGTCGCCTTTTTATTTCATGGCTGCAATCACCATCTGCAGTGAGCTTTGATCCTAAGAAAGTAAAATCTGTCACTGCTTCTACTTCTTCCCCATCTATTTTCCAGGGACTGAGAGGGCCTGTTGCCATTATCTTGGTTTTCTTTATATTGATTCTTAAGCCAGCTTTTTCCAAGTGGGTAGACAGCACTATATCTTATTTTAGCAAATCCCATTGTTTGGCTGAGTATTGTGTAAGGAAGCATGTCCCTTTGTCTGTCCTGACTCTCCAACTACATGGGATCTTCCAGATGTCATATTGCTTCACTTTATTTTTTGTCACATGATAATGGAACATTAAAGGATTTTTTAGTACTATACCTGTTAACGATAGACTACTAAAATGCTTTCAATCTGAATTGACTTACATGGGGAAACCAAAGATACTATAACTTTTAAAATTTTGCAATGATGTTCATGTACTTTGGATGCATAATCGACCCCAAAGAAAGTAAAGATAATAAATCTGCCAAGTTTCAGACAGTTAGTGTCAGAGGTTTGTCTATCAGACACCTTTAATTTTTGTGTTTTACAGGAAAAGGGAAATTTTAAAAAGTGGTGCAATTTACTTCCCATCTGTTTTATTTATTGCTAAAGAAAGAAAAGTATTTGTAAATTTGCTTTAATTGGCTCTAGAAAGAAAGCTGGCCATTTTGAGAGCTGTAGTCCAAAGAATAACTTTTCCAAGTTCGATCCTAACATCAAGTTTTCAGGGTTTGTGGAAGAATATAGCATCACTTGTTACTCAGCCTGAAACGCCATCAAAGGGATACGCACAAGCTCTCTGAGGAAATTCACTTGTTTTTACTAAACTCTTTTGTTTTCCCTTGGATTTCCACAGATGTTTTGCCTGAGGTAGAAGCCCCAAGTCCAATCTGTTTCTCACTCCAGCCTGCATTTTAATGTCAACTGTACTGTCAAGAGCTTTCCTCTTGTTCGGGGCTGCAGGGCATAGAACCACCAAGGGTATTGTGAGGAATCTCAGAAGATCCAGGCTGCTCCTTCTCCCAGGGAATTTCTTTCCATTGCTGCCACCTACTGCTAAGAAAGCATAGAGGCCACCAAGAATGAAGCTGTGTTTAATAATAATAATAATAATAATAATAATAATAATAATAATAATAATAATAATAATAATAATAATAATAATAATAATAATAATTCTATTTATATACCGCCCTATTTAGTGAAACCGACACTCAGGGCGGTTCACAGAATCCATACATATAATGTAATCAAAAGTAGTACAATATAATACAATAATATAACAATGTAATAGAAGCAGTGCAATAGAACAAAAATTATGCTGCAAAACAAAGTTACAAAAAGTACAATTACAATTACATATACACAGTATAATCTCAATAAATAATAATACAATATAACAATACATGGTCCAACAATATCAGGCCTCTCACCCAGGCCACAAGCAGGCTCGCCATAACGGCCCTTTGATGCCCGCCGTGGGGGTGGGGTGGCGGGACGGTGGGCAGAGGGGACATTCCAGGTGCTCCCAGCTGAAGACCTCCTCACCCGGCTGGGACGAAGTCCGAAGGTGGTGGGGACGCATTCTGCCGCAACGGCCCTCTGCAGCTCTGCAGTAGGGCTGAAGGATGACAACGACAACTTTGGAAGAGGAAAGTGTAGGAGAGGGATGTGTTACACACAAACTCATTATTTTCAGTCGACAGTTTTATGGCCCTTATCTACCATAGGTTTGTGACTACAAAAGCTAATCTAAGTGTGCAAGGAAAATACAGAGGGTGCCAAAAACATGTGTACACGTTTTAAGAAAGAGGGGGAACTGTGTTAAAATTGTAAGGTAAAGGAAAACTTTGCCCTTGCTCGAAAGCCAGTTATATCCAACTCTAGGGGTCAGTGCTCATCTCTGTTTATAGCCAAAGAGCCAGCGATGTCTGTGTCTGCAGATGTTTCCATAGACATATGGTAGGCATTACTAAACACCAGAGTGCATGGAAGGCTGTTTACCTTCCCACCAAAGTGGTCCCTATTTATCTACTTGCAATTACTTGCTTTCGAACTGCTAGGTTGGCAGGAGCTGGGACAGAGATGGGAGCTCACTCCATCATGCAGCAGTCGGGCCTCAAACTGCTGACCTGCCGACCTTCTAGTCATCAAGTTCTGCGTCTTAACCACTAAGCCACCATAGTCCCAATTAAAATTGTAATACTCAATATATACTGATAGGAAACAACGGATACAAGTCACGTTTGACTTCTGCAATTACAAGAGATGCTCAAAGTGGTTCCCATCCACATCAAGACACTCCTGATTACAGCAAACTACTGCTTCAGCAACATTGACCAAAGTATCCACTTGTATCGCTGTGCATGCCAGTTCAATTTCTTCCTGAAGTACCACCAGTGTAGCCAGATTTCTACAGCACACCACATCCTTGAAAGTCCCCCATAGGTAGAAGTCAAAGGAGAATGTGTGGGGAACTCAGCCGCACCTCTTCAAAATGGTCTTGTGCTCCTTGAAAGACAACCATGCTTCTGCCATTTTATTTGACTGTCCTGCCTGTCGCATGGTGACACTACCATTAATTCTTTGGAGTGAATATTGTATTACACATTGCTTTTTGTTGTTCAGTCGCACAGTCGATTCCAACCCTTTGTGACCCCATGGACCACTGTCCGCCAGGCACCTCTGTCCTCCACCATCCCCCTCAACTCGCTCAGTTTTGTGCCCATTGTGTCTACAATACCATCTAGACATCTCATTTTTGGCAGCCCCCTTTTTCTTTTGCCCTCCACCCTTCCCAACATCAAGGCTTTTTCAAGCAAATCCTCTCTTCTTATTTGATGTCCAAAGTACTTTAGCTTCATCTTTACTATTTGCCCTTCTAAGGAGCAAATAAGATTGACCTATTTGTTCTCCTCGCTGTCCAGGGGACTCTCAAAATTCTCCTCCAACACCACATCTCAAAGGCATCTATTCTTCTGCGCTCAGCTTTCCTGATGGTCCAGCTCTCACAACCATACATTGCCACAGGGAATACCATTGCTTTTTGTTTGCAATGTGATGTCTCTACTTTTCACTATGTTCCCCAGGTTTCTCATCGCTTGCCTCCCAAGAATCAGTCGCCTTTTTATTTCATGGCTGCAATCTCCATCTGTAGTGAGCTTTGATCCTAAGAATGTAAAATCTGTCACTGCTGCTACTGTAATTCAAATCAACCCCACAAAATAAGACCTAGATAACATCTCTTAAAATGTGTATGCATTTTGGCACCCTCTGTGTGTATGATACAGTCCTTCCTGGGCTATGCTACTTAAGAATGGTGGGGAATGCTAATGCAAACAGCTCAGTAATTTAGGGATCTAGCTTCAGACCCAGAGTCTGGATGTTCAATTCCCCGCAGTGCCACCCAGGAGAAGAACCAGCTGCACAGATCCAGGGCTCCCCCTGCTGGAGCTGATGGCAATGTGTTTTTAATTGTTTTAAATTGTAAGCCGCTCTGAGCCCTTGGATAAGAGCGGGGTATAAATGTAAATAAATAAATAAACCACCTCTGAGCATTCTTTACCTAGAAAAGCCTGAAAAGGGTTGTCATGTGTCAACATTGACATGACAGCACATGGTTATCATTTAATGCCTAATGATTGTGCCCCAAATAATGCTAATACTGTGATCATAAACAACAGCAAAATTATTTACATAGCGCTGTCTATATGAGATAATTTTAATCTGCCTCAAAGTTTACATTATTTACAAAAATGCTACATTTGCATTTATATGTGGTGGCTCATTGGTTAAGAAGCTCACCTTGTTAGCCTGAAGGCTAGCAAGCCAGCAGTTCAAGACTCAGGTGCCGCATGAAGGTTTGAGTGCCCATCTCTGTCCCAGCTCCTGCCAATCTAGCAGACTGAAAGCAAGAAATGCAAATGAATAAATAGGAACCACTTCCATGGGAAAAGATCTTGGGGACAGGAAAGGAGCCTCATTCAGGCATCCCCTGAGCAGAGTTTCTCCAGCAAAAATCCTTTCAACTGAGAATATTTTCTGACACAAAGTAGCAGTAGCAGTTGTTGTTGTTGTTGTTGTTGTTGTTGTTGTTGTTGTTGTTGTTGTTGTTGTTGTTGTTGTTGTTGTTGTTGTTGTTGTTGTTGTCGTCGTCCATGTGTACATTCTTTGGGCAGTTTTGCTACACTGGACAAAATCAGGGGTATTTGTGTGATTCTGAGGTCAGAGAAAGGAGCCACTTTTCACCTTTGGGGTGGGACAGTGTCACAGTGCACCTGTTACATCCTAGCTGACATTTTCAAGGTGAAAGACATGGTGAACTATTTGAATTGAGGAATAGTGAAATTAAACATAGCACAGTAGACTGAGCTGCTGGCAAGATGACAGCTGGACTGTCTACTGAAGCCCCACAAGACTTCCTTGGACACTAGAACAGCACTAGGGAGGGTGGCTTAGTGGTTAAGACACTGTGCTTGATGACTGGAAAGCCCCCAGGTCAGCAGTTCATCCATCCTAGCTCCTGCCAACCTAACAATTCAAAACCAAGAAATTGCAACTAGATAAATAGTAATGCTTTGGTGGGAAAAGTAACAGCATTCCATGCCCCCTGGTGTTTTGTCATGCCTGCCATATGAGCACAGAAACATCTGCAGATGTAGACAGCGCTGGCTGTAAATGGAGATGAGCACTGCCCCCTAGAGTCAGAAATTACTGGCTTTTGAGCAAGGGAGAACTTTACCTTCACTAAAGGCCCTTCTTGTCCTATCCTACCTGTAGGGAAGGATGTCCTGTCCTACCACTAGTGGAGCTGCAGTTGATGGTTATATAGCTGTGGCACCAAGATTTTGGACCTTGTTCTTTTGGAACTTGTTTGTCTGCCTCCCTCATCAAATGTAGTAGGGCTCTTCCTATTCATGGAAAATAATTTAACACACACACACACCGCCTTTGTTGTCTTTCAGTTTAGGAGTGATGATTGTTTTGCTGATTGTGTGAATTTAATATACTGTAGTTTAAAAACTGTTATGTTTTAAATTTTGGCTCTTGACTGCATTACATGCCCCAGATTGTTGAAAGAAAGGCAGGATACAAATAACACTTTCAAATGTTAAAATATACAAGGAAAATTCGCTGTTGCCCATGTTGTATTCTGAGATTTATTTTGAAGTATCCCCCCTCCCCCATTCTTCACAGTTGTAACTTAAAAGTTTTGAGCAGAATGCTAATAAACTCGTAAACCACCCAGAGAGTGTACTAAGCGCTATGGGCGGTATATACCGGTAAGTGTAATTGCTAGTGCTATTGTGATGAGAAACCTGGGGAGCATAGTGAAAAGTAGAGACATCAAATTGCAAACAAAAATTTGTATAGTCAAAGCAATGGTATTCCCTGTGGCAATGTATGGTTGTGAAAGCTGGACCATTAGGAAAGCTGAGCGCAGAAGAATAGATGCCTTTGAGATGTGGTGTTGGAGGAGAGTTTTGAGAGTCCCCTGGACAGCAAGGAGAACGAATAGGTCAATCTTAGAAGAAATCAACCCTGACTGTTCCTTAGAAGGTCAAATTGTAAAGATGAAGCTAAAGTACTTTGGACATCAAATGAGAAGAGAGGATTCACTTGAGAAAGCCTTGATGCTAGGAAGGGTGGAGGGCAAAAGAAGAAGGGGGTGGTCAAAAATGAGATGGCTAGATGGTATTGTGGATGCAATGGGCACAGAGCTGAGTGATTTGAGGAGGATGGTTGGGGACAGAGGTGCCTGGGGGACAGTGGTCCATGAGGTCGCAGACGGTTGGAATCAACTGTGCGACTGAACAACAACAAAATTGTGATTCTAAAATCTTTCCCTCCCTCCCTTTTCTTTATAACTTACCTTTGGCTGCAGTTTAGCCTAGCTGATAACACACAAGGGAGGGGGGGAAGAAGTGTACATCTTATTACTGATGGTGTATATCTTATTACTGATGACTGGAGAGAATAACAATGTTCATATGCTTCTGTTGGACATGCAGCCCCAGAAACTCTAGTACTGGGGTGCCCAAACTATTGCCTATGGGCCAGATCTGGCCCCCAATGCCAATTAATCCAGCCCACACCACCCTCATCGCTCCTGGAAGCGGAAGTAAAACGTATGGGTGCATTTTACTTCCACTTCCAGGAGTGGGTCAGATGAATTGGTTTTGAGGGCTGGATCTGACCCATGGGCCATAGTTTTGGCACCCCTGCTTTAAGCAGAGAAAATGGCAGATCGCAAGACGTGTTTTACTTCCACTTCCGGTGGGAGGAACCACGTGACCGGCCCATTGAACCACATGACCAGCTCATGTCCCAAAAGGTTTGGACACTCCTGCTCTAGTAAATTCCACAGACGGTTGCTTCAAAAGGACACCAGCCCCAACCTACATCCTAAGCTGATTTGATTGCTCCACAATGAAAACTTTGTCCCAGTGCCAGCTTACAGGGAAGTCTAGCTTCCCAGTCTTCTTTTTTTCGTCCCACTTACAAGCCAGAGTCTGTGTAAGGACACAAAGGAGCTACATATAGGCTGCTCACTGCCAGATGTGAGGCTCATAGCAAAGTGTTGGCTTCCTTCCCTCTAACTGGAGCCGTCTGTCCCTGGCTTCACCACTTCTTATAGGACTTTTCTGCTTCTTTGGGGTCTCTTGGCATTGAGCAAGAATGTGAGGTCTTTTATGATGTCTGGAAGCTGATGTGGGTGCTAACGAAGGGGGAAGTTCACCAGGGACTTCCCAAAAGGAACCTCACCATCACCCCCTGAAATGAAATGCGACGAACACAGCCCATCCTTGTGCAGCCTGGGGGCTTCATACAGAGGGGAACTCCCTTCTGGTTAGTTTCCAGAACTGCACAGTGTCAAAACGGCAGCCAAAAGGAGAATAATCAAAAGAGCTTTATATGGCTCCCTCATGCTCAAACAAAAGTCAAAGACCAAATTATGCACTGTGGGCAGAGTTGATGTTTGTGCTTTATCAGGCTGTGCTAAAATATTTGGAAAGCTTTACAGTAACATTGCCAAGTTATACACCATAAAGCTGCGTCCGTTAAGCTGGGGTGGGGGTGGCAACAGGTCAAGAATGGTGGGCTAGGAGAGGGGAGGGGAGATCAGTATGGAGATTGTGGGCCTGATGCAGTCATCAGGGACCCACAGGCAGTGGTTCCCAATGTGGGGCCCAGGCCCCATTGGGGGACTTCAATTCCCAGAAACCTAAGTCAGTACATTGGCCGATCAGTGCGTGGTGGAATTGACCTAGACTTCTGGGAATTGAGGTCCAAAAACCAAAGGTTGGGAAACAACATCTCCAGGATTATAGTACCCCCATACACCACTGCTTTTAGGAAAAAAGAGATTATTTGGGCTCATAAAGTCTCCTTGTACCCATAGTAGTCGTGAGGACAATTTTGACAGTAATCCCTGCAAAGTTCACATACAGAAGGGCCCAGGGGGGGAGGGGGCTTTGTGATTAAGATGCTGAGCTTGACAACCAGGTCAGCAGTTCAAGACCTAAGTACCGTCTGTCCCTGCTCCTGCTGACCTAGTAGTTCAAAAGCAAAAAAATTGCAAATAGATAAATAGGTACCACTTTGGTGGGAAAGGTAACATCATTCTGTGCGCTTTGGTGTCTAGCCACGCCTTCCACATGACCACAGAAGCAGATGCAGACAGCACTGGCTCTGGATGTAAATGGAGATGAGCACCGACCCCTAGAGTTGGACACAACTGGTTTTCAAGCAAGGGACAGCTTTGCCTTTAGGCCTGCAGTATCCATAGGGTATGATATCCATTCACAGTTTAGTCCAGCAAACATTTTCTAAAGCTTCGAATTTGGATTGTAACAATGAACCTGCAAGTTACACGTGACATATAGTAACCCTACTAGGGGTTTCAAAATAAGTCAGATTTTAAGGAGTGAGTTTACCATTTTCAGCTCCTCCCCCATGAATATCCATGGCTGAGCAGGAATTTGACATGTCTAATATGACATTGCATCCTCCTCACCACATTTCTTGGTGTGTATTTAATGTGTTGTGTTATCATTTCCAGTTGGCTAGGGAAACTACTTGTTATATTACCTTTAAAATGTAACATAGTTTTGCCTGTATTACTGCAAAAGTAACTACAGTCAAACCTTGCATAAAGAGCACCTCCTCGCTTAAAGAGTAACTCGCTTAAAGAGCAGAATTTTCTCTGAATGTTCGCTTTGCTTAACAAATAAAACCAACCAAAAACTCGCTTAACAAATAAATCGGGGTTCACAATCCCCCCCCCACACACACAATTGGTCATTTACAATGGTGTTTCGCTTAAAGAGCAAACTCGCTTAAAGAGCAATCTATGCTCTTTAAGCGAGGTACAACTGTACCTACTTCCAAACTTGGTAGCAAGTGTCCAGTGATGTTAGATGGGCTCCCCCTCCCAGAAGTAAGCAGAGAAGTTGGAATTTGGAATGTTTACTCTAGATTTTTTTAAAAAATGGTTTGGACTGGATTTGGTGGAAAGAATCTGAAATAAAAAAATTATTTAAAAAACCTGCTATCAAGGAGAAGAAAACTCTACACTGCTAGCCAAAATCTTATTCCATTGTAAACACCAGCAGAGGGGAAATAACATAATTTACGGTGGTTAATCACTGCTATTTATATTACTGTTTGAATCTTAAGTCACCTACTAAGCCAAGTGACTAGTGTACAACGAAGAAGCCAAGTGGGGACTCATTAATTAGTGGCATTTAGTTTCTGTGAATTACATTATTTTCTTTTCATCAGCAAAGCTATAGAACAGGACTTGGGCCATATTTTAATACCCATGAATTTCAGGCTGTTACATATAATCTGCTCTCTACAATAACTGTTGAAACTACTTGAACAACTAGGAATGTAAAAGGAATGTTGTACTTTTAAGGAATCTGGAAAATAAATATTTCCAGTTGAAGAAGAACAACAACAACAACAACAAAGAACCAGGTTTTTTCATGGTTGTGCATAGCAGCATGCATATCAGGCTACGAAAAATCACAAACTGGAGAGGAGAAGATCTCGTTATCAAGCAAGGTGCATTTTGTGATGACAGGTGTTTTGGCCCAAAATGTGTCTGTCCCAGAATAAAATGCAAGCCTTAAAAAATAGAAAACAATAAAAACAGAATAGGGGTGAGCATGGCAAGAGTGTCGATACCATGTCTCCCGACAATGAAAAACTCCCCTGAAATTCCCTGAAATGTAGGCTTAATTCTGTGATCAAATGCTAGAGGAGACAAAATATTTTATAATGTTCCTGGGAGCTCACATGACTGCACACATCTACAGATAAAAAAAAATAAACAGAACTTTAACAGCAACAGCAGCAACAACATGTTTCTTGCACATGGAAATACAACAAACTAATTTTCTCTGACCTATCTTTAGGGCAGAAATTAATAACCCTAATTTGGAGGTAGTGTAAGGATTTAAAAGAAAAAATAAAGCCCCAAAGTAATAGTCAATCACAGCAATCACTAGGGACTGTGGTGGCTCAGTGGTTAAGAAGCTTGCCTTGTTAGCTGGGAGGCTGGCAAGCTAGCAGTTTGAGACCCGGGTACTGCATGGCGGAATGAGTGTCCGTCTCTGTCCCAGCTCCTGCCAACCTAGCAGATAGAAAACAAGAAACTGCAAGTAGATAAATAGGGAGCACTTCTTTGGGGAAAAGATCTTGTGGACATAAAAGGAGCCTCATTCGGGCGTCCCCAGAGCAGAGTTTCTCCGTTAAAAACCCTTTCAACCCAGAATAATTTAAGACATGAAATTATTATTATTAAAGCAATTGCTATCTAGAAAACTGAAATTAAGTTTTTGGTTGCAGGTACTTCCATCAATAGTCAACATGTTATTATTATTATTATTATTATTAAATTAGATTTATATGCCCCTCTACTCACCTCACTGAGGCGACTCAGAGGGGCTCACATAACAAACATATACAGTATCACAATCACAAATATAAATAAAGCATAATATAAAAATATAACAACAGATGCAGCACAGATAACACAATAAATTTTACATAAAAGAAAAAAATACAATAAAATACAGTGTAAAAATACAATACAGTCAAGAGAGACAGCAAGGTCTTTATGGCTGAGCTAGCTGGTCCACACAGCTGGCCCTCATTCCCCCTCTCCAGCAGGCAGAGAGAGTTCTGTGATGTTCCTGAGGTGGTCATGGAGGCAGCAATAGCAGCAAGGTCTTTATGGCTGAGCTAGCTGGTCCACACAGTTGGCCCTCATTCCCCCTCTCCAGCAGGCAAAGAGAGTTCTGTGATGTTCCTGAGGTGGTCATGGAGTCATGTTCCCTAAAAATCAATCAATGGCATGCCAGGCAAGAACTGTGGCACGATAAAGGTTAACTGAGGACACGGTAAACCTTTTAGGTTAGAATGAACAAATCCATCTTGGAGTCTGTGTAACAAGCAATAAGGGAAGAGAGCTGCAAAGGAATGTAGGCAATTATTTCCTTCTCCCAGTTGTACTACTATCACTTGCGGCTTTTAACCTTAATTAAAACTATTTAATTACTGCAACAACTAGACATACTTGTAATTGCAGCCAAATATATTGGCAGTGTCTCAAAATCTTTTCTTAAATGCTGTCACTACTCTAAATTTATTCTCCTCCTCCTCCTCTTCTCCTTTATATCTGATTTAGTAGGAGTCAACTTCATTCATTCATATGGAGCAAGGCAATTGAGACATGGAGTAGCTGACCCAAACAGCAACACAAAGTTGTTTCCCTTCCCAGGACCACAACTATGATCTACAACCACCTTATCCACCCAGATCCTCTCTGCATGCAACCAAGGAAATAAAAATAAGAGATAAATTAAATAGTCTCTGACTGCAGTTTTGTGGTTTACAAAGAAATGTTACAAAAAGCCAGAGGTTGATTCAGAAACAAATTCATTCATTCATTCATTCATTCATTCTTTCTTTCTTTCTTTCTTTCTTTCTTTCTTTCTTTCTTTCTTTCTTTCTTTCTTTCTTTCTTTCTTTCTTTCTTTCTTTCTTTCTTTCTTTCTTTCTTTCTTTCTTTCTTTCATGTGTATCTTACCTTTTTGTCAAAAAATTATCAATGCCCCTAAACTCAACAGAAGCTATTACATTGAAACACAATTAAACAAAGTGTAATGTTAAGCATGACTGAATCAAAAGCATTTTAAACGGATTTTTATTCTTTCACCCATAATTTATTGGGTTTGGTTTATTGATTATGTTTGATTTTATATTGCTATTGCAAAACAAAACAAAAATATTTTAATCTGTTGTTGTATTCTGTCCAGAGTGGGAAAATATTCCAGATGGGTGGGATATAAATGTAATAAATAAATATGAGAATAAATTTAACAAGTGTGGCACCCATCTGATAATGGACTCCTTCCCCAGTAGCCAGACATATCCCATAAGGCTGATAGAAGGGTATATATAGGTAGGTACAGTGATGGGATGCAACAGGTTCGCACCAGTCTGCCAGAACCAGTAGTAACTTTTCCCAGTGTCCTGGAGAACCGGCAGCAGCTTTTGGGGGGAACCACCTTCGGTGCTTACCTTTTCACTTGGTGTGCATGCACATCTAAAGTGCTTGGCGCATATGCATGGCCTCCTTGCTGTCCTCCCAAGCTGGGAGGAGGAAGAGAAGCTGCTAACCTGAAGCTCCCTGTAGCCTCCTCCCCAGGGTAAGTGACTCACCTTTGGATGTGGTGTGTCTGTGTGTATTTTAATGTGTATTTAATACCTTTACCTATATTGACGTACTACCACAGTTCCTAAAAAAGCCTGGCAGCTGGCAGGCCTGGCACCCTGGCAGCCTGGCCTAGGGGTTTTAAACAAAGTCTTGGAGTTACCTTATCAATAAGCTACACCTGTGCTGTTCCAATTGCTGTTCCAATTGGAGACCATCTTGCAACATGGTGCTACCCAGGGTAGTAAATTTTTGACAACCCACCACTGGGTAGGTAGCAGCCATCTGGTCCCTTGAGTGGGAGTTCTAAAACCTGAGACAAACCCATTGAGATCAACCCTATTTGTCAGTGTAAGAGGAGAAGCTTACAAAACAGAAACTGGGCAGCTTGTAGCTGGAAGGTCATTTGCTTTGAGAAACAAGATTATTTGGATGGAATCCAGAATCTCATTCAGGACTAACATTCTGTGGGTTACTGTTTCCACCTAATGGTGAACTTGAGACTGGAAGGTCGGGGTCAATACCCGAGAGCTGTACCTGGGGACATGAAAGGAGCTTTAATTTGGTGTTCCCTAAAAATTCTTTCAAATCAGAGTAATCTCTGACATGAAATTATTATTACAATAATTTTGTTTACTGTTTCCTTTGCCTTCCCCAGGTCTGCAATTACCCCTTTGAGACAAGGGAACAGACTCCAACGTATGTATTTCATAACCCAAATGCCATGTAAGCCACTTTTGAAACATGAGTCTCAGGTCCTGTTGAGTTTTGGTGAAAGTCCCTTTGTTTTGTTCACATAAGAATTTTAGTTATGATATTTAATTCAATTTGTTTTAACCTGACAAATTTGTCCTCCAGCACAATTTTGGAAGAAAGGAGAATGATGATTATAAGGGATTTTTTGGAGAAATTGTACCAAAATCTATATTTGGCATGTATCTTTTTAGCCTCTAGTAATGTTAACTACTAGCTTCTTTCCATTAATATACCCTCTGTCATTCACTTAGTTAGAACAGAAGCATAACTTGTACACATAACTTATAAGTCTGTGTTCCTTCTGATTCTTTTCAGTCCCTGATCTGTTCTATCACATTTCTAATAAACCTGCGATCTTCAAAGGAAAGCTGAATGAGTAGTCCATTTAAATATGAGCTGGGACATGTATTTCTAAGCATATTTTTTTAAAAAAAGAGACAATTTTAAAAATGCATTTTGCTGCATTTGGCATTTTTTAACCCCTGGGAAGCTGGTGGATAATTAATCTTTGTTCTGCCCTTTAGCCAAAATAGTGAAGATCCAATCAATTATGTGTCAGAATTCCTACATACAGGATTTCCTAATTATTTCTAACTTCTGGAGAAATCAAAAAGAAAGTCTGGGATCTAGACTACATCTCCCGGAAACCATTGGTGATGTTTACTGGGGGATTCTGGGAGATGTAAGCCAAACAATGAACATGTATCATACCCTAACTAAATATGTTGTATATTTTGTTATATTATACCACCTTCATAAACTGTCTTTAAAAAATATCTTTCACAACACAGGCTGTCTCACAAAACAAAGGATGTTCTCATACAGCAATACAAAGTGCTACAGTGTTTTTTATTTTATTTTGTTTTGTTTTCTGAGATGCCTGAACCACAGACTAACACGGCTACTACTCCAAAAATTCAAGCAATATGAAGGTTGAACTCATTAGCAAATGTTCAGTGTCAGATGTTTGTATTGTATCTTCCCAAGTTTGCAATTGAAAAGGGGACATTCACAGTTAATCTGAATAACAGCCAGAGATCATCTGCCATTACCAATTGTATGAAGCCACATTGATTCGTATGCTAACCAATCACTCTGTACCTGACTTCTGTACCTGATGTGTACAAATTGATGCCATGAAGTCTCACTCCCAAGTCTGATGAAGTGGACTTGATCCATGAAAGCTCACATTGAAATATAACAATCTTTAAAGTGCATTTTTGGTTTTGCTTTGTTTATTCTTTGATATGCCTGATACATAGACTAACATGGCTACTATTCAAAAAAAATCCATGGTGGTGTGTCAATCTGCCACAGGGTGGCAGACAAAGCCCATCAAGAAAAACAACTTGGCTGGGCCAAGACAAAGTAGTCTTCATTAACATATCCTGACCAAACCCAAGCACACTTAAACAGAACCAGTGGCTGATATGATGACTATGTTGCTGTCCTGATGCAACCAGCTGACCCGTCTTTTTGAAACAGTTGTGTTCCAGAATATGGTAACTTGTTGTAACATCCTCATTGCTGCTGATAGTTATTATCTATTTTCAATATTTGGCAGGGACATGTTTCAGGGAGTAGAACGTTCTTTAGCACTATCCTCCTTTGGAATTGTAATGTAAACTGACCTTTTCTACATTCTAACAAATCATTTAAACCTAAGGAATATTACAAATTATTTTTAAGGAAAAATTCAAGATGTATAATATGGAAAATGTGGTAAAAATTTCTGATCCTTTCAATGTCTCTTTAAATTCCAATGTTATATTATCTATTATTACATAGATGGAACAAAATCCTACACTTTGCTAATTGGATTATATCAATGATTTGATCCTACCCCCACCCCCCAGAAAAAGTTTCACTTTTGAAAAAAAATTTTTTCACATTCCTGGAAAATGGTATTAAATATACAGTATATCAAATAACTCATACTCTATACATAGAAAAGTTATTAAAAATATAGAATTGGATAATATAGAAATAGTTCAAAAACAAGCTAATAGAGCATTTGCTTCATTGGAGCAATACAGTATATTATTTCCTTTGCCCTTAGCATGAAAGGTAAAATTGCAGTTATTTATAAGATCAGTGGTGGGCAGCAGCCGGTTTGGACCGGTTCTACCAAACCAGTAGTAGAAATCCCGTGTGGTCTCCAGGGGGGGGG